>OY992530.1:99765608-100365608 GCA_963921185.1 Dasysyrphus tricinctus | reverse complement strand
CATTAAATTTTAATTCAAAATATTTTTATTACGTAGCTTAGTTAGGTAGAAATGGCACAGTGGCACGGTTTTGATACCATAACTCATTTTTCCTATGGACAAAATTGGGTTCAAGTTGTGATATGGTACATTATTTTTAGGGAAGCCTATAATTTTTGATATTACAGCTAATATTTTTTGCATACCAAGACCTTCCAGACCACCTTTTTATTTTCAAAAACCTCCTTCGAGTTTTTGGGTTTTTGGACTTTAATCCTCTTTTGAAGTATGCACATAAGCTCTCGATAAAATTTAGGTCCGGAGTTTGTAGCAATAGAACGCTTTGGAATTATTGAATTTTGATTTAATTTTCAAAAATTTTATAGCTAAACTACTACCTACACTTTGTTTAAGCGAACTTTTATTTTCTGAGTATTGTCAATAGTGCTTAAATGCATTTATTACAGCTTTTAAATGTGTGTTAATGGAAACCCACACAAGTGCAGTGCATGCAGCGAATTAAAAATATTTTATGTTGAATAATTTTGAATGAACAACAATAGCTATTTCACGAGAGCCATCTCGATCATCAGACTCATTTAGTGGTGCTTAGTCTGGTTATGCTCGTATTAATTTAAAAACTCTTTGCCGTCATCTGGGAGCGAACCATGAACCTTGCAATTCAGAGGCCGATGCACTACACACTACCGAAGCCACATGTTTAGCTCAATCCCAATGCAGGTTTCTTTGTTTATCAATTGCAACAGCAACTAGCAAGCTTGCTGTTGTTCAGTCGGTTTCTTTCTTGTTTCCCCATGCTGCGAATTATAGATCAATTTATATTGAATAATTTTGAATGAACCCATAATATGATATTTATCAATTATTATGAAGAAGGAGCCTATCTCTGAAACAATAATGGTACACTGTGACGCATACGTACTTTTTTTAATTTTGTTTTAATGTTCGTATTTTTTTTTAACGTTGGTATTTTTTAAGCATAGTACGCAGCTGAAGCAAAAGGAAAATTTTAATACAGAAATTGATACAACGAAATTGTAAACGAAAAATTTCGAAATGATTTTTGTTATTTAGTACGCAGCTCGACAGTGGAATGTCAATATAACAGAAAATTGTAGCCGATACTAAAACCAAGTCCCCACTTATTTTTCTTACAAATTGCCTGTAACAATTATTTCAGACAAAAATTTGACAGTCTGTTTTGCTTTGCTGTTGGATTTTATTTTTTGAAAATATGAATGGAAGAAAATACGATATGATTCAGTTTTAATATTAAAAAAAAAAAACAAATCAAGAACACAGACCGCACTATTTTTTGAAACCCTCAACACCTTGTGGACGATGCGAGAACCAGTAAAATAATTCACATGACGCAAGAAAGATATTGACGTCAGATTTTGTACTGTTTTCTTTTTAAAAATATGTCTGTTCGTGTACTTCCCAAAACTACGAGTTTCATTTTTATATATAAGCTTTGACAGAACTCCGGGTTAAATTCGTAGAAATTTGTAGTTTTGTGAGGTACGCGAACAGACATATTATTTTGATAAAACTCTCCATATTTTGTTTCCGAAATTTGTTCCTTTATGATTTCGTTTTCGAGATAGAGATAGAGACCCCAGAAAATTTTCGTTTCACTTCAGTAGCATACTATAGGCTTAACGATGTACACAATGTCACCAATTATAAAAATATTAATTTAATATACGTACATATGTTTAAAAGTATATAGTAAGTTTTCATTCATAGAATTATTCCTCACCTTCAAAGCAAGGGAGGATATTATGCTAGAGGCTTCCTTGCTTAGGCAGGCAATATTAACTTTTTGATTTTTTAATCAATAATGGCTTTTATTGACTTGACTTAACTGTATCTTACATCGTCTCGGAGACTCAAACTAAAGATCTCAGCTCTTGGCTGTGATTGGATTCAAAAGGTGATGAGCTGCTCATTGCGTTTTGGAGAGAAAAATTTCCCTTTGTGAAAGGAGTTTATTCTTGCTGTAGATAAGTTTCCTATAGTCTCGGATTAAGATAAGGTACTTACCGGTATGACAAAAAACAAATGTTTTTTTTACAGATGAATTGATGCTGACCTGTAAAATAAAGTATTTATGGAATTAATGCATAGTATTTAATTTAAAAAAATGCAGATTTGGTAGAACGAGTATGTGTTAGCAAAAAAAACGATTCGAAATTATCTCACTTAGCATACAAATTTAAAATAAAAATTATGTTGGAATTCAGTTGTGTACAAATCGATCACACCTTTTGTAAAATGGAATTGAATTAAACTTTTGAAAAAAACTTTCAAATATCATGCGCCGTTGTTTTAAGTAATATTATGTTAAATGTATGTTAAATAAAAAAAATTAAATAAAATTAATAAATTTAACATAGTTTTTCGGAAAGACGATGACGATATTTGAGATCAATTTAGCAAAGCACCCATGAAAACATATAGTCAATTGTGAGATAAAATTTTAAATTGCCACAACTAATTAAACACTAGCTAACGACAAATTATCAAGCAATAAAATATAGAGTTCAAGAATTTTTACAAATTTTCGATAAGGCGTTCGCCATAGAACGAGAAAATTCAAAATTGTAACAAATAGTTAAAGACTAACTGAACGCGAATTTTTGAGTCATAAACCAATCGTTATAAGCAGTTTTCATTCCCCTTTGAGGTGTTGCTGTTTTATCAAATTGATATTAAATTAACAAAGGACCCAAGAAAACGTAGAAAACATTGCAAGACACACCAAAAACTGTCGTAATTAACTAGCGTCTAATTAACAGTTTTTAACCTTTTTCAATGTGGAACTTTACTTACCTTATGTCATGTTAGCAAAGAACCCAAAAAAACATGTAAAACATTGCGAAATTGTCACAACATATTTAAGAAAAGTTAAAGGCAAACTATTTAGTCATGAACCATTTGATATTAGCAGTTTTTTGCCCTTTTTGTTTGTGCTTTGCTAACTTAGTACCAAGTTAACGAAAAACCCAAAAAAAACATAGAAAACATTGCGCGATGGAGTTCAATTTTTCACAAATAACTAACGACTTACAAACAGCAAATTATTAAGCCATAAAACATTGAGTTTAACATGTTTTTACTGATTTCGTCAAGTATGAAAAGCACCAAAAAAAAAAAACATAGAAAACATTGAACAACAAATTCGAAACTTCCACAACTAATTAATGGCAAATTAAACACAGGGCCATTTTTTTCGATTCGTGGAAGTTGCTTTGCTAATTTGACACTCATGGAAAATAAATCACCCAAAACTACGTATAAAACATCACATTTGTCACAGCGGTAATTAACGATTATTAATCGCAAATTATTAAGCAATAAAATATTAGCTTTTAGAAGTTCTAACCACTTTTCATAGACAATTTAGAACGTCAAATTTGAAACTTACACAACAAATTAACGACAAAAAAACCTTTTTACTAGTGATTTTTTATTCGTCCTTTTGGAAGACTATTTATTGTTATCGTGTTGTATTTATAGATTTTGATTCAAATAATTTCAGTAATACATAATTTGATTTTTATATTTCCACAAATAGTTTTCTTTTTCCGCAAAATTTGAAACAACTTATAAAGCTTATTTTCATCATTGAAAAGTGCTTAATAATAAGACTTCTCTCCCAACCACACTGAAAATTCAATCCCTCTTCCTACAAAATTTCACGTAGCATCAGGACGATAATAATCTGCTTAAGTTTGAAGGAAATTGTATTTTGTTTGCTTTGCTTTCTCCTTTGGAATTTGTGTACAAACTGCAACACAATCCTTGTCGTGCTCACTTTGTTTAGCTATTTTTCCAAGGAGGTGATGTATATGCTGAAGTGTGTTTAGCTACCTGGTACTGTTATAGAGTATATTTATCTACATTCCAATAGCAAAATTGAATGCACTTTAAGTACGCACACACTTTACTTGGGTACCTATTGCTCTTTTGAGTGTTACATCTTTATTGTTGTCGTCGAGACCAACCGCTCTTGCGTCTTTAATCGCCTGATCCCTGTAGCGGAGGTTCAGTTTTCCAGGTCGTCTCGAACCTGGGGGCTGGGATTTGAAGATTTTTTTGGCAAGAACGTTGCAGTCCATTTGCTTGAAGTGGCTGAGTGAGTGTAGTCGACGTGGTTTGGCTCTTTGGAATCTTCTCCTCCATTCTCCCTCTTCGCATGTAGGACCAAGTATCCGCCGAAGAATTTTTCTCGCGAAAGTGCCCAGTATCAATTCCCCTTTTTTACTTATCGTCCAGTAATCGGCGCCGTAGAGTAGAATTGGTAAAATTACAATTTTGTTTAGCATGCACTTTGTCTTTCGAGATTGGAGTTTTGAACCCATTTGCTTGGCCAAATCGGAGTAGAAGCGGTTCGTTATGGTAGTTCTTCGTCAGTTTTCCACTAAGGTGTCGTTCGTGGAATTGATGTTTATTCCGAGGTAGGTGAACTTCTTGACTACCTCGAAATTACTGTTACCAATAGTAACGTTTTGTCCTAGGCGATGGACAGATAAGGCTTTGTTTCTTAATAGAATTAATTTCGTTTTGTCCTCATTCACTTCAAGACCAACGCGTTTCGCCTGTTTATCAATAGCTGTGAATGCTTCTAGTACAGTTCGCTTGGAGTGGCCGATGATGTCGATGTCATCCGCATAGCCAAGCAGTTGAGAAGATCTGTTGAAGATAGTGCCTTCCAGGTAAATACCACTCTTGCGCACTATCTACTCCAGGACTAGGTTGAACAATTCGCATCATGAGCCCTGCACACGTCTGGTATAGCTCGGATGGGCTGTTACCCATTTGTACGTTGCACCGCGTATTTTTTAACGTCATGCGGCATAACTGGATCAGTTTTTTTCGGGATCCCAAGCTCGGACATCACCAATTGAAGCTCTTGGCGACTAATGCGGTTTTGAAGTCAATGAAAAGATGGTGGGTCTTGACTTGAAATTCGTTGGTCTTTTCCAGGATTTGCCTCAATATGAAGATTTGGTCTTTAGTTGATGTGCCTGGCCTGAAGCCACACTGCTTGAAAGGATCCTTTAGACAACATTAAGCAGGGATATGCCTCTGTAGTTTTTGCTGGATATAGGAACGCCTTCTTGGTGGTTGGGCATATGAGCTATTTGACCAGTCGTCGGGCATACTTTCCTCCACACTTGGTTGGTGAGCTGGTGCGTGCACCCTTCCAGGACATCTCCTCTATACTTGAAGAGTTCCGCAGGTAGGCCATCCGAACCAGCGAATGTGTTGTTTTTAAGCTTGTGGATGAGTTTCTTCAATACTGGATGCTGGGACTGGATATTTATTGACTAGTCTTACGCTCCTTTGTTCTCCTGTGTCCTGTCACTTCCTCTATACATAATGGCCATTAAGCAGCTCCTGTAAATGCTGCCAAGCACATGCTTAAATATCGCACATTCATCATTATACCATGGGTTCGTTTTTCTGGTCGTTAATAACATATGGCGGTATCGGCTGTCTCCTAATTGATGTGTGGCGATATACTGCTTCCACTGTATCTTGACGCTTGTGGCTGGGGGTACGGCTGAGAGTTTCCCAGTCAATTGCTCTCTGTAGTCTTTGACTCTCTCAGATGTGATAAGGCATACAATGTTGAATTTCTTCCTTTCGGCGGTCTTCACTTTCTTTTCGTTGGACAGTCGGGTTCTGACTCTTGTCACAACCAGAAAGTGGTTAGATTCCACATTTGCACCTCAGAAAGCTCACACGTCCAAGATTTTCGATGTGTGCCTTGCACCAATTATAGGACGTGGTCAATATTTGGTTGGCGGTTCGACCATCTGGAGACTACCAGGTTGCTGTGTTTATAACGTCTGTGAAGTTAGCAGGGCAACTTTCACCCACGCAAATGGGACCTTGAAAGGAATTTGCAGTTGTTTTGCATTTTTTTGCATTTCTATTCCCGATTTTGCAGTTTGCCAAATAAGGGTGTAATTAAGTGACCTGCTAACTTCACAGTGAAGTTACAAGGTCACATGGTGTATCTCAAGAACCAAGCATGCTAGGGGCTCCAAATTTGGAGTTTATTTGCATTTCAACGATAGGCTATGTTCACATTTTGAAGTCCTCAATTTAAAAAAATTTCAGATTTGACTTAATTATGAAGTAAGTAGGTTAAATCGTGTATCTCACGAACCAAGCATGCTAGGAACAAGCAGTAAGGCTCCAAATTTGCAGTTTTTTTGCATTTCAAGAAAAGGCTAAGTCAAAATTTTGAAGTCCTTTTTTTGAAAAAAACTTCATACTGACCTGCTAACTTCACAGTGAAGTAAGCAAGTCACATTGTGTATCTCAAGAACCAAGCATATGCTAAGAACTTGCAGTAAGGCTCCAAATGTGCAGTTTTTTTTGCATTTCAAGAATAGGCAAGGTCAAAATTTTGAAGTCCTTCTTTTGAGAAAAAAAATTCATACTGACCTGCTAACTTCACAGTGGAGCCTTACTGCGAGTTCCTAGCATGCTTGGTTCGTGAGATACACGATGTGACCTACTTACTTCATATTAAAGTCAAATTTGGGGAATTTTTAAATTGAGGACTTCAAATTTTGAACATAGCCTATCGTTGAAATGCAAAAAAAACTCCAAATCTTGTAAAGGGTTCAGAAAGATGAAATTTTTGCTTTGGGTCATTTTCCAAAACGAGATCCCGTGGCCTTTTTTAGGCAAAAAACAGCACAATTCGAAAAAATGGTCAGGAAAACCAATTAAATTTGCGTCGATATGTGCTCAAAATTACTTATAGTGTTTTATTTTGGCTTTTTTTCTCATTTTTATTGACCGAACATTAATTTAAAAGTGCTTTATAGTGTTAAGAAAGTAAGTTTAGACCAATTCGAGCATTCCATTTAGAAATAATAATCGAAAACATCTAGAAAAACGATCTATTTGTCGGGGGCTTTTAAGGTAAAAAGTTATGTCATGATATTTTGACAAGCAGATTTTAATGCTATTTTCTTAGCAACAGGTTACAAAGGCAAAAAACTTTATAAGTTACTGTGACCTCATATAATATTGGTTTTTCAGACCACTTTTTTCGAATTGAGGTTTTTTAACCTAAAACGCCCGCGGGGTCTCAAAATTCAATTTTGGAAAATGTCCCAGAACAAAAATTTCGTTTTTCTAAACCCTCTACAAGATTTTGAATTTAAAAAATCAATACAAATTCCGACACCCCTAATGGGTATTGTGTGGTGTATCAATTCTTTCCTTGATCAAAATTCGCACTTTCAAGCTTAGCAAGTCATGACATAAAGCTCTGAATAACCATTGATTTACTATCTAAAAATGTAAGCCTTCCCAAAAGATTTCTTTCCCAAAAATATTTTCAACGAGCTTTAATTTAAATTGCGTTTCTTTAAAGTTCAACAGTCAAATCTTAATAATTGCTTTCCGTAGACTGATGTGAGGAAGAACTTCGAGAACATCCTTAGCTTCCGTGTGTTATTTATCTTAAGGAACTTTTCGAATCAGCAATGTACATAGATTCCTATGTGAATAAATTATTCAAATCGACAAGCCACGTTCTATACCTACACGTACTCCTTTGCCTTCATTATTAAGTGTCATCATTTCACTGAATGTGCTTACAAGCAAAACAAAAAAAAATTAAAATATATTTGAGATCAGACAGCCACAACCTCCTTTACAACCACAAGACTATAAAATACACGCAATTAACTCTTGATTATCTAAAGACAGATGATGACATATTTACGTTTTAACAACACCAGCAATAAATTCTTGTTTTGCCTCCTTTGCCACACTCTCAAAAGAAAATTGAAGCGTCTTTGGTGTTGTTGCTGTCATCATTGTGTAGTCAGCACAGTACCTCTGTGCACTCTGTTTGTTCCTCGATCCTTCCATACCGTACCAAGTGGTTGGGCAATTATTGCAAAACATTAAACGTCTAATCGATTTCAAGAGATAAACATCTTCCCATTAAAATATCGATTAATTAAGTCTAAGGGCTATAAAGACACTTCATTTGAATAAAATTCCATTCAGCCCTGAATAATATAACAACATACAACATGGCTGGGGGCGCCATTAAAAGAACCAGGATACATAAACATAACTATGAACATATTTTTGCTAAAAGAGTGTCTGTCTTCTATTGAAAAGATTATATTGATCTTCAAATTTCTCTCATTTGAACGGACATAAGAACTCAAAGAACCAACCAACGGACAAAAATGTTGGATAAGAAAATTCAAAAGGATTTTTCCAAACAAGTATGCACTCAAAACGGCAACCAAAACTTCACAAAGAACATTAGCTATTATTTGCAGAGAAGAAAAACAACAACATAGCTAGCTTAGTTTTATGGGAATAAGTTCTCAATTATGAATTATTCACTCACTGCGGAAAAGGACTCTATACCAACGGTGACCATATTTTCTTTTTTTTTAACACAACAGAAAGCGAAGTTTAGGAATACTTCGCAACTCAGTTAATTAATCATCCCGACTACAGAATCCAAAGAATGTCATCTTCGTCAGTCATTTGGTACCAGTGACCAGGCCAGTTTTGCGGGGGTTTAGAAAATTGCTTTGTTAAAATATTTTTAATAAGTGACTCTGGGATCTTAGTACCTCATTTGAAAGATCAGCAAAAGGTCATCTTATTTCATATACCTTCCAAAGAACAACTTTTTTTATTTTCGATTTTTTTTCAAAAGGGTACCTTCCTATCATTTCCATATTTTTTTAGGCAAAAGCTTCTAATTAATTTAAACAGTTTTTTACCTAAATTTTCCCATTTTTTTTTTTTTAATTTGTTTTTGAAAATCAAATATTTTGGAAATTAAATGGTAAATTTTTTTTAAACTCGCTTTTTAAGGTTTTTTTTTAGGACCATAAGGAATATTTTAAGAAAAAAATTTACAGTTGGAGGGCTTACAACTGAACTGAACCAAAGTCAGAAAATGAAAATTTCGGAGATAATAAGAGGATTAGTGACTAAACTGCAATTAATTACTCGTAAAAAGGGCAAGTCAGGTAAAGGAAAAAATTGTGTTGTTCCCAAACAATGCGTAGTCGTCATCAAAATGACTAGAAACCCATAATTCCAGTAAATTTTTTTCACAGTTTTGCATTAGTAAGATACTTTTTGACTTGAAATGAAATAAAAAGTACTTTTAACAAAAAAATATTTAATCTCTATTTTTTTTTTTGGAAAATTGTACTTTTTATTTAATTTCACCATTTTGATGACGACTAGGCATTTTGTTTAGGAACAACCCAATTTGTTCCTTTACCTGGTTTGTAAGACTTTGAAGTTTTGGTGAGGAAAAACGGTTCGATGAATCAATTTGAAAATTTACAAGAATATTTATACTTTCAAAGTTCTACAAATTTGCATACCAACGCAAGCCATGCAATCAATATTTGCAAAGAAAAAAAGATTTATTAAAAGACCACAAAACGTCGGTTTTTAGTACTATTTTTAAACTAATGGTGAACGGTAAAAAAATTATTTCTACAAAATCTTGAAAAAATCTTCTAAAACGCATTTTCAGATTTCCAAAACTATCTTTGAATTTGTTAAGGTCATTATTTGCTGAGTTATTAGTAATACAGGCTAAAAGTATCTTTTTTCATTCAAAGTTAGATAAAACATGCAAAAGGAAATTTCACGACAGCAAAACAAAAACTGAGTTGAAGCTGAATAAACAAAGTATATCTGATCATTACATTTGATTGACTCAAAAAAATTTATTCATAGAATTGAGGACCTTCCAAAAAATTTAAAAAAAAATATTTTTTTGTTTCGTCTCATTTTTTGCAATAACGCAATAACGATACTTCAAAAGAAAAAAAAATTGCAAGCAAATCGCGAAACAAAAAACATAAATCTGTAAAATGCTTCTTGCTTCATCTCAATACGACCACGCGTTACAAAGATACATTTCTTCAAAAAACACTAACAAAAATTGAAAAAAAAGTGTTCCTTTAATTTCGTTGACTAGTAAGTGTATTTCGAAAACGATATGATCGATTATTTTGAAACTCGATACCTAAGAATTTTTTTGTACTATTTTAAATATTTTTGGAAAAAAATTAAATTTATGAAAAAATAACGGTACTCTCCATACAAAAGTTAAAAAGCCTCAAAGGAAAATATTTTTTTTCTCAAAAACGACTCCTACGATTTTGATTAAACCTTTTCCAAATATTAAAATTATTACGATCCACTGCCAAAAATTATAAAATTTTACACTAATTAAAAGTACCATAGAACGTTTTTTTTATTTAGAATTTTCTCATTATTTGCTAAACGGATTTGAAGAAAAAATTTATATACAAATTTCAGAAAAGATTAAATAATATTGCATATCAAAATTTTCAAAAAAAAAGTTTTTGAATTTTTAAAACAGTTTCAAGTTTTTTTTTTTTTTGTGAAAATTCGATATCTCAAAGAGGGCTTGAAATTTTTTTTATTAATTTTGGTTTTGTCTGCAAATATATAAATTTGTCGTTAAAAATGTTTAAGAATTTTAAATATAAAAAATTATTTTTTTAAAAACTGCTCCAATGATTTTTACCTTTTTTCCCATACAATAATAATCAATCAAGAATTAAGATGGCATTCTTTTTTTTCACAAGAAATTGTTTTAGCTAGTTTAAATGTCGTATTTCATGCTTCTCTACATTTTCCTCTCATAATCTCCATATACAATTTTCTTAAGGCCGCAGTTTCTTGAACATAAGAGTAAGTACGTGCGACTCAGCTGGGCATTTTATTTCTCATACTATTCTTCTCTCAGAGAAAAGTCGACCAGAAATTCTTGAGAGAAATAAAAATTCTATCAAGCAGAAAAAAATCTTTTCTAGTTGAGATTCGCAATACCGACAGTAGATTTTAAGTCTTTTTGACTTCAATTCTATTTTGACTCTCGCAATGGGTTGCATCCATGACCCAGGAGATCACAGGTCAACCGTGAAGGCCATGACGCCAACGCTACTTGCTTTTAAAAACTTAATTGTCTATTTTCACTCTTAACTTAAGTCGAAAAATGACAATATTGCAAGTAAGTATAACTTAAAGATGCAATAACTTACAGCTAATAGCTTATTTTGCGGATTATTTTATCGTCTACAAGGTTTTAGATAGACATTTTAATGTAGTATTAAATGTGAAAGAGTTGTTAAATAAAAACAAAACCAATCTCGTTTTCAAAATTGTGGCTCCTGAAAACTCGTTTTTATAATGAGTAGGCGTACCCAAACAAATTCCATACAAACAAAAATTTGTCCATCGATAAATGCGATCTCATGTCCTTTTTTTTGACTAATTTGACTGGGTAGATGTTAACCCTAAAATTAATATTTTTCAAAATATAATTTACAGCCCTATTCTGGCGTTGTGAGGGCTCACAAGTCACAAGCCCTTGTGAGGTATTCCTTATGAGGTTTGTTGTGATTCGATAACGTTTTCGGTATTCTGGGAAAATCCTCACAAGAAACTCACCACGGTGAATGGGCACGTTCAACCATGTAGATTTTTTGGATTTCTAGATTTCTTTGGTTCTGATTGGCCGACTGTCATACGAAGATAGATGAGTAAACTTTCATAATGTTCTAGATTTATGTTGAACGCACCTATTTACTATGAAGAAAGAAACATGATATGTTTAATTTGTTTTCTAATAAATTAGCATAATTATGCAAGAATGTTTATTTTTCATTCATTTATTTTAGTTAACGCGAAAGCAATTAAGAAAAAAACAAAAACAAACATGTAAATGACGTAGTTTTCGTAATCACAAGTGTTACTTTATAGTTGTGACCTCCTCCGAAGGAGATCACAGTTTCGATAGTTTTTGTGAGGATCACAAGTTGTGAGGTTGCTGCCAGAATACGAAAACCTCACAAAATCAAATTAACCTCACCTTGTGAGGTTGTTGTGACCTGTGAGGAATCAGTGAGGTTTGCCAGAATAGGGCTGTTAGCCTCTGCTACTCAGGGACATTGTAGCTTTCCATTTCTTAAAGAATTTTTTGAACTGGTTCAGTAATTCTAGAGATTTCTCCCTACATAGCCACAAACAACCAAATGTTTCATCTTTATAATATAGTTATGGAGTATAGATATAGTATATTCATAAATATAGATTTTCTATACATAATAAAATAGAAATAATATTCATGTTATAATGAATACATTGAAAAAAAAAACAAAAAAAGTGAATTTTAAACAAGAAGTTTGGCATTAATTAAGATGATACACTGTGGCGTATACGTACTATTAGTCGAAACTATAATAAAAAAGAAAATACCTGAAAATAGAACAGCAACACAGATAAAAAGTAGTTATTTTAAATCGATCAAGGGCATACAAAAACAATGTACTGGACCTCTAGATCAGATGTATTCCTAGTGTAAACTATCTATCCAGACATTTTTACTTGCGATATAGGTAGGTACTATAAGGCAAAATTTGGATTCGTGCAAAAAAAAAATTTGAGATAACAATCAAACAATGATATTACGATGATAGGGAACACCAAAAAAGTGGGTGGCACAATTCTGTCTGTCTGTCTGTTCGTCTACAGCCTAAACGGCTCGATCGATTTTCTTCAAACTTGGTACGTCGTGGTTTCTTGTGATTATACCCACACGTTTTTTTCAGTTGTTTTTAGAACCAAAAATAACGGTACCTGCCATACAATTTTTTTTAGCAATTTTACATAATCGAATTTTTCTCAAAAACGGCTCGACAACACTTTTCTTAACAAAAATTCAATAAATTTATTTAAGTAAAGGCTTGCTTTCGGTGGAAAACCATTTTTTAAAAATGGTTGTTAATGGTACCTCCCAAGGAACAATTTTTTAATTTTTGATTTTCTTCAAACCAAAACGACCGATTTCAATTATTTTTTTTTATACAGAAGCTTCCGAAAAATATAAATAGTTTTGTGTACAAAAATTTTTGAAAAAATATTTTTTGGATTTTTGAAAAATGTTTCAAAATATTTCTTGTAAATTCAAATATTTCGAAAATGGCATGATCGATTTTCTTGAAACTCGATATTTAAGAGTTTTTTAGTACTCACTAAAATATTTTTAGAAAAAATTTTACGTTTATGAAAAAATAACGGTACCTTCCATACAAAAGTTAAAAAACCGCAAAGGAAAATATTTTATTGCTTAGAAACGACTTCTACGATTTTGATTAAACTTTTTCATAGACTAAAATTAGTGCGATCTACTACCAAAAATTGTAAAATTTTATACTTAGCAAATATTAATAGTACCTGTCATAGAACGTATTTTTGTATTTTGAATCTTCTCGATATCGGCTGAACGGATTTAGATAAATTTTCTTACATACAAATTATAGATAAGATCAAATAATATTGAATATCAAAATTTTCATGAAAAAAGTATTTGGATTTTTAAAAAAAGTTTCAATTTTTTTTTCGAAAATTTGATATCTCAAAAATGGGTTGACAATTTTTTTTTCAAATTTTGTTTTATATACACATAAATATATATTTCAGATTTCCATACCAAAATTTGAAATTTATATATAAAAAAAAACATTTTTAAAAAACGGCTCCAACGATTTAAATTTTTTTTCCCATATAATCATATTCAATCAAGAACTTAGATAGCATTATTTTTTTTAACCTTAAGGCAACATTTCGAGATAATTTTTAAGACATCGATAGTTAAAAATTGGATCAGAAATAGAATGTTTTCTAATTTTGACTTTATTTTGTCAAATTTTCATTTTTGTTTTCAAGATAACTTCTGGAAAAATTGAAAAATTATCAAAAATACCTATGGTATATGGTCACCATCATTCTAAAACTAAGAGCGTATTTTTTTTTGTCTGTGCTTTATTCTTTTATCTTCAATATTTAATTTAAGTTTTCCGACTTTCTCAGAAAATAGTACTGCTATGACTAAAACATGGTTTGTAGGAATATGACGTGATGTACCAGATGAGTGCCCACTCAAACGACTACGCAGAAAAGCAAAAAAAGTACCCTTTAGAACGTGTATATCTAAGAGTAGTTAGAGGGTGAGTTTTGTACTTTGAGTGGCATCCAAATGGGTTTAAAGTCATTCGGGTTTCGGGACATGGGTTGAGAGAGAGAGAGAGAGAGAGAAGAGTCAAGTGTTTGAATTCTTGTAGGTACTAGTTTAAGTATAGAATAGAGGTTCCTTCTTGCGAGGATGGTAAATATTATTTCATTGAATGAATTTACCATGTAAACATTCAAGTCTTTTTCTTAAGGGATTGTAGGGTACAGTTTAGGAGCAATATGGGATGTTACACACACATAGAAACATGAGTGCCTGTATGGTTGGAGTGTGCAAAATGTAAGGCAAAAATGGTATGTGCAAAGTAACATTTTTTTCTGACCATTAGTTAAAAGTATTTTTCTTTTAATCAAATGGAGAAAGCAATAGTTTGTCGAATGATATTACGTAGTTCATAGGATTTTGAAAAGGATTCGTAAAAAATCCTCTATTTCAGCCCATCGACGCACAAATCACATGTGTCTCACGGAATCTAGTATCCCAACTAGCAATTTTTCCTTGGTGTGTAAGGTCCAATTTTTGAATTTCATGAAGTTATAACCTCTACAGGGCCTGTACTGAGGTTGTAAATGGAAGTTTTTAATCTTCGAGCCTGTATTTTTGTCAACAGCTTCATTGAAACTTATTAAAGCTGGGACTTTCAAATTATTTAAAAGCTTATATGTGTGCAGCTTCATTAATATTTCAATAAGGCTTCCTTAAACTTATTTATACAAGCACGCAAAAGAAAAAGCTTTCTTTAAGAAGCTCCATCAAAGAGTTTGTTGAGGCCTGTCCACAAAAGCCTGAAACAAGGTTTTATTTTGTTTTGAGAAACATTTATTTCGAAGAGATTGTCTCGGTGAAGTGATGCTTAGGCAACCATCAAAAACGAAAGGAATACGGTCCGTACAGAGTGCCAGAGCTTTATCTTTCATCCAAAGACACTTGGTAAAAATAGGTACCAAGTAGTGGAGTCAACCCAACAGTCCACGACCCGTCTGTAGTAACAAATTCCCGAGCACGCACTGTATTTCCCAGTAGAGAAGAAATCTTAGCCGCAATCAAAGCCCTGAAGAACAAAAAAGTGGTTGGATTTGACGGTTTGACAGAGCTCTTACTAGTAGCGGCAACAACATAAAGTGAGCCCCTACATCTACTGATTGTGAGAGCTTGAGAAAAAGAGGGTTTTCCTGAGAAGTGCAAAAAGGGAATTCCAAAGAAAGGAGACCTTATGCAGTGAGAAAGCTGGAGGAATTTGCGTGGTTTCTGCTGAAGCCAAAATAATAACAAAAATCTTCCTGGAGCGAATAAAATACCACCTTGAGGACACGCTTGACGCCTAACAACCCGGATTCCACACTTGATCTGCCTTCCATCAACACCTTGTGAAGTATCATTGAATTGGGCATTGAAAAAGCGTTTGACAGTGTCAATAGCCTTGGAACTTCTTCATCTACGCATGTATATATTTCTGGACAACAAGTAGAGATAATAGAGCGTTTTCAATATCTTAGGAATTATGTCTCTACTGATGGGGGGACTAAACTACATATAATCAGATAACTCGGGAAAGCAAAGCCTGAATTGGGAATGCTGTCTTAAATATGGAGAGCCTTAAGACCAAGCTAAGAGTGTTCCGTTCCACTGTTGAATACGTGCTTCTTAATAGGCGCAGCACTTAAAAAGTAACAATCACTGTCACAAGAAAGCTGCAAACGTTCGTGAGGACATGGCAGAAGACCATCACGAGTGCATTGCGAGTCAAGCGATGCAATGGAACCCACTTACACAGCGAGGCGGACAAGTGGGCTAACCTAAAAGTACAAGGCGAAGAACGGTCGAAGAGGAATCAGCTATCAGCACAATTGGAAAGATTTGGAGAGACCTGATGTACATTGTAAGCCGTGTACGATGGCGCGTAGGAGTAGGCGGGAAGCCCTATGCACCATAAGGGGAACCTCACGGACGTAACAGGTCCAAAAACGTTAATAAATAGATAAGTCGTGTGGGATTCTTAACCAAAACCACCAACAAATCGAAAACAGTCTATGAAAGATCGACAAATGATTTTTCTTTCAAAACTTTAAAATTACTGTCCGGATAAGTTTAAAGTTAAAATTCTTTCTCATGGCTTTCTTAGACCACCAGCTCATGAGAATTGGAAATCCAGAGTACAAAACGAGTAACAAGTTATCTAAAAAAAATTAAAAAAAAAATTAAAAGGATACAAAAATATCTGTAAAAAGTTCCAAGGTGTTCTTTTGATTGACTTTGTCTCATGTCAAGCCTTAAGTGATATACCTCATGTTTCAGCTTTAATTAATTGTTTCTAACTTTCATTTCCATGTTTTTCCCTTCACGCACAAATTCCCTCAAAACAAAGCTAAACAAAAAAAAAAAACAAAAAGGCCTTTAAAAAATTAGTCCTTCACTCCGTAAATGAAACATTATATCTGCGACAAACATAACTCGCCTTCAAAAAAAACAACAACAACAATGACTCCTTCCATCGACTGGCCATCTCCTTGTACTGTGTATACCTACTGTCCCTCAGGAACAAAACTTGCCCTTATACAATATGGTTTACGGTATACCTTCCTACCTAACCTCCCAAAGGAATATAAACTTGCCTATATACGAGTAGGTACCTATATAATATTCCACCTCACTGCTTTTTAAAAACTTTCCACTTTAATAGCTGCATAGAGAGCACAACAAGTCCGGAGACCGGAGCTTTTGCTTAAAGAAAACGGAAAATCGCTTATTAAGATGGAAAACGTCCGAACCGAACAGCCGAACGACAAGCCGCGATTTACCCTTAACAATTTTCTGGGAAAACACACAATTGTGTCATTTTATATTATTTGTTTCCTTTGCTTTTTCTTCTTGCAGTAGGTTGGTTGGTTGCTATACATTCACGTTCTTCGCCATTTTGTTCCGGGTTCTAGCTGGGTGTTTGTTGTTTTAATATTTTTTTTTACTTTATTTTATTTCTCTCATTTTGAAGGTTTATATCGCACGTTTTAATGTCGAACCAGCAGCAAATGCTCCTAGAAAATGTCCTCTGCGTGTGCTTGTTATATAGCTCAAGCTCTGAAAAAAGCCTTGTGCTGGGATAACCCATTTTAACCCTTATACTCTTGTATTCAGTATGGTGCACTTTTGCCTTATTACAGTATTCGAGTACGTAAATATAGTGACCCGGGCAGATAGGGGTGTAGCCAGTATAGTAGGTACTTGTACGAAATACGATGCACCAACATACAAGTCGAGTCGGCTACATCATAATGCCCCTCTTTCTGCATTGCAGCAAAGTGCACCTATCATCATCAGGAATGGCAGAGCGAGCACGGAACAACCATGTCCGTGTCTGTGTCCGTGTCCAGGGATGTGGGAGCAGACGGCTGGCCGACGATGATGACGACTTGGTGCAGTCTGAAGGTTTTTTGCCTTTCTATTTATAAAAATAATGCGAACGCAAAAAGTATAGCAATAAACCTAGGTATACTGAAAGATGCCATGCCAGCTCCTTGCTGTGTAGAAGTAAATGAATCATATAGGTTGCAACAAATTGCTGGGTAAATGCTACAAGAAAATATCATAACATCTTACTGAGGCCACTGTAAGATTCGTAATTTAGTCCAAACATTTTAATACCCTCTTTCCAGTCAAATTTAAACTAAGAAGGTAGTTAGGTTAGGTGGGGTGATGATGCGGCAGTTCCCAATCATCTCACTCGGATGTCAGTGGAACTATTGTGCTTCCCAGGCTATTGACAATGTGGATATAGGATAAATACGAGAAGAGAGTTAGTGAAAGTCTTGGGTATGGGGTGCATCCCTGACCCATCCTGAATTCTGAATGAATTTAAGGACATTTCTTAATGGCAAAAGTGGGGCACCGCCTAGTTTCGACACTTATACAATTCTCCGAGGGCTGCTTCTCTAGTTCTGGCAAGACTGGGGTATTAACAAAGAAAGTGATCTGAGCCCTCCTCTACCTCTTTGTCCTGACACTGACTGCATAGATCAGATGAGCTATGCATGTGGGCTCCCATTGTGTTGTGACCCGTTACGATTCTTACCAAGAGAGACAGTTGAGGTCTGCTTAGCTTCGGTACATACTGTGTTTCTTTCTTGAAAATGTCTGGCCATAGATTCCTTGAAACCCAACAAGTGTCAATAGTCATTATCGGTTTTGAGGAAACTGTGGTGAATTACTTTTTACTTGTTTCAGTGGTATAAGAACCCAGTGTACTATTTGGATCGGTTCAAGTGATGCACCGTTTTTGGCGATTTCTTCCGCCATTTCGTTTCTGTAATTGTCACGATATCCCAAGACCCGTCGGAAGGTAAAGGAATTTCGCCGAGGAATCTCAACTCCTTGCGACAACGATTAACCAGATTGGACTTGGTGACGTTTGACGAAATGGCTTTGTTACCGATACCGGCCGTAACTTCTCCTCGTTAATGACAACTTAAAGTTTATAACCTCAAGATGGAAGCATGGCCATTATCTCATTTGTAGGAACCTCCATCTGCATAAATTGCCAATCCTTATTCGGAAAGTTGGGATTCTGCGCACAAAGCAGGTTCCCTAAGAGATCCTACATGATTTGCGGGCCTGGATCATTAATTCGGACTCTGGGTGGTTATAAGATTACTCTTCGAGAAATTTTTTGATGTCACCTCTTCAAGTAGGTAAGGTTAGGTTAATGGGCTGACAGTTGGTCTTATTACCGTCACACCCAAGCTCAATGTAGATCCATTATTGTGGTACCCTAGGGATTGTGAACCCCATGAAAAGAAACCAATGATAAATTCTATATCAATTCAAGCCCGTTAAGTGTGTTGATGAGTTTCAGCAGGCTATAGCCTGAAAAGTTGGGGGGTATTTCTTATTCGTGGGAGGATTGGCCGTTGTCACATAATCACCGGGCTGAGGAGATGAAAACACCTTTTAAAACCGTTCGTTAATCACCTAATTGAGAAGGAAATGCCGTTTAGAAGCGTGATCCTTCCTTTACTCTCACTTGAGAAATCAATGCTCATAGGAGCAGTGGCTCTTTGCAACGTCTGGTAGATGGGTATGATAGGTCAGTGGTTAGAGTATGTATCCGTTCGTTTGGTCAGGGTTGCTGAATGAGTCGAAGGGGCTGTTCCTATCCTCGTTTTTTTGTTCGTTCTAACATTGTCACTGACGCTCGCATTCACCGCAGAAGCAGAAGTAACTGGTGTATAGGCAAGGTGCCCATTCTTGGTTCACTGCCACTCCTACAAGAGTACGACTTTCAGTTTTCGTTCGTTTTATCATTATCATCCTGGACCCTTTGTATGTGTTTGACTGCGGTTGCAGAAGTTACCAATCTCGTGGTCGGGTGAATGATCGAGTTTAAGAATTTTCAAGCCATTGGGCGTTAATAAATTTCAACAGCTTTTTGCTTGGAATGTCAGGGAGTTCTTCCAAGTCGTTGAAGAAGTGTATCCTTAGGTGATTGTTTTTGAGATGGTACAGAGCAGGGCAGTGACACAGGTAGTGAGGAGTATCCTCGTGTATCTCTACGTCATCACCACCCCTGCATAAGTCGTATAAACTGAGTTTCATCATTTTCTTGTGGTAAGGTAACCCAGGTGGTTGTGATACTCACGAGAAGAGATAAAGGCTTTTTATCCAGTTGGATTATGCTGTTGATCTCTTGTTTGTTGAAACTAGGCCATAATTTTATGGTTATAACACAGGTATCGAGTGACCTCCATCAACAAGCGATGGAGGTGAATGGGACCTGAACTGTTGTTATTTCCTGATTAAGACCAAGAGTTGATTCTATTCTTGACCACTCGTCAGCGCTTTCCTTACCTAGGACACCATTGTGACAAGGAACCCAGCAGAGCCTAATGTTGTACTGGTTAGCAAGAACCCCTTAGCTCTTCGCGACAGCAAGTAACAAGCTTTGATTTGATTTGAATGGCAGAAATAGCTTTTATTTCCGCTTGGCTATCAATGAAAAAGGTGATATCAGCTTGTGGTATTGCCATCATTGAGACTTGTCTAGCTGCTTTTGTCCCTGCCATGACCTGAGCTTGGAAGACACTGCTGTAATCAGGAAGTCTGAATAGGCTAGATAAATCTGAGGGTTTCTGAATTAACGTTGCCACAACACCAGTATCCATCTTGGAACCGTCGGTGTTTATATATTAGGGTGGTCGTTAAAAAAAAATGTCATCCCGGATGGGCCCAAATGGGCTCTAAATGAAGAAAAAAAATTCCCTAATTTTTTCAGATTTTTATTTTCATCCCCTATAGTCGGTGTAGGGGTAAATTAAATACGTTACCGTATATCAGTACAGGTCTAACTAAGGTCGTGTACATCCATTTTATTAGTTTTGGGGTTGGACCCCACGTTTTGCCAAATATCCTGTGGCAGGAATAGAAAGCAAATATGACTTTCTTCGTTCTTTCTTTAATGTTGAGACTCCAGTTCAATTTCCTGTCCAAGTTCACACCCAAATATTTGGTATAATCGCTGATTAGGAGCTGGATCCCTTCAATAAAGCTAATTTGAAAAGTCGGTAATTTCCTTTTGATCGTAAAAAGGACCATTTCGGTTTTTCGGTTAACCACATTCTTAATTTGCTCACTAATTGTCGAGGAAAATTTATCTGGCTAGGTCATCCGCATATGGAATTAGTTTGACTCCACTGTATTTAAGTCTCATTAGAACTACGTTCATCACGAGTATCCAGAGAAGCGGAGAAAGGACCCCTTCTTGTGGAGTCTCTCTGCAGGTAGATTTGTGCTCCTCCTAACTCCGAGTTGATCTGTCTGTTTCTTAACATTATCCATCTGATGATAGTGTTGCTTATATTAAGGTTAACGAGCGCTCCTTCCACCACCTCGTTTCGAACATTGTTAGAGGCAAGAATATGACCTTATTCTTTGTCCTTGAGCATTTTTTCAACTATGCTGACAACACTTTGTAGTGTTATCTCAACACTATTGCCCTTTGAATAAGCACGCTGGGCTGGAGACAAGACCTCTGGGCTCAGTGTGCTGCGTGTTTAATAGTCTTTGAAATGTTTTTAAGAGAAAATACGTGAAACTAATGGCTCTGAAGTCTTTAACTTCCGTATGGCTGAGTTTTCCAGCTTTCAAAATAGAACTACCTTGACTTCCCACCGCACCTTAGGTACATATCCCCATTTCAGGCTGCTTAGGAATATCTTTTTTTAATTGTGGGATCACAAGGTCTTTACCCTTTCAAGTAACCCTTCCATTCCATTTATCTTAGCTTAAAGTCATTTCAGGGTAGGTTCGTTACTACTGGATAGGATTTTGAACATCTTTACCGTCGACAGTGGCCCGAAAATCGATACAAACCCTTTGGTCCGTAGGACCTTTTACGGGAGATCCACAAAATATCCAAGCATGAATACTTCAAATCTTTTAATCCCCTCATTTTGAAAAATCCCAAAAATTTAAATCTACAACCCCAAAATTTTTATATTCTAAATCCCCAAAACCAAAATCGCCCAAACCAAAGTCCCAAAATCAATAATTCCCGAACACCCGCCGCCGGCCGCCTTTATCTTTGCTGCCTGATGATAACAGTAGGGTTCTCTATTATATGCAACATATACATATAACATTAGGTATAGTCCCTAACAAACAAGGTCAAACACACACACAGGATCTAGATGAGGGAGGGGTAGGGGTGCAGACATATTCAAAAATAAGTATTATATAATTAGTAGTACAAACAAGTGGGCCTGTTAATCAAATGGTGCGTGCCAATATAATTTCCTTACTCGAAATATGGGGATTTTGTGCTTGGAGATTTTGGAATTGAGGATTTTGGTTTTAAGGATCTTATATGAGGAGATTTTGATTTTGGGGATTTTAATTTGGGGATTTGGATTTGGAGATTATAATTTTGGAACGCAAGTACCTAACCCCCTTTTAATGATCTAACCTTAGGGTTACTGCCCACAGTATATTTGGAGGAGGACGCACCCTGATTCATGGATGTTTCTTCTTTTTTTTTTTGTTCATCGCCCGATTTGGGCTGGACTGATTGCAATTCATCGCCAAGCGCTTTGAATTGCCCCAAGACCATCAGCATCTTTATTGAACTTAAGTTTAGATATAGCTATCTTAGCTTCGGGTGGCTATCAGAAGAGATCGGGTGGAATTGTTGGCCTACGTGTCGTCCAGGTTGAATGGTGCAATCTGCATGGTACTGAAACTCGATTCGTCATCGCCGTTAAACAATTTGCAGAAATGATTTCTCCATATCCTCAGCACAGACTGCAATTCAGGCCTTGGAATTTTTTTTTAAATCCCTATACCCTCATTTATGTTTCCTTCTTAGAAGCTTGTAATCCTCTCTCCTCTTTTGCTCGTGGAGCTCGCGAGCAGCTTTGGTCCTTATATTGCTTCGCTTAGTATGTCTATTGTTTGGCTGCATGTACTTGCTGGCATTCTTCGACGAACCAGGGGTTTTGCTAGGGTGGTCGTGCAAGGTCCCAGCACGTCAGAGACGGCATCGCTGATGGCTTCCTTGCAATTCTTCCACTGGTTCTCGATACTTGAAATTGGCGGTATGGGACTATTAAAGAGGGCGCCAGCGACTCGATCGGAAAAGGACGTGGTGATTTCTTGCGATTGTAGCTGCCCAACGTCGAACTCCCTCACAGTATTTTCCTGTTTTGGCTTTGGTTTGGATATCCATAGCATTACCTGTTTACCTGGCTTTAAATAGGTAGTGGTCCGTGTCAACATTTATTCCTCGGAACGTTCGGACATCCTTGATACAGGAGGAGTGCCTTGCATCGATCGCAACCCCAAACCAGGGTCGAATTTTGAAAATTTTCTATTACTTTTCAGAATTTTTCCGAAATTTTTTGTATACAAAGTATGGGCAAAACTGATTGCATTTTGTATGGAAAAATTGAAAACAAAGTCGACAAACGTTAGAACTGAGGTAGAGATTTGAGACTTAGAGAATATTTTTTATTTGCATTACATGGATACTACTTACCTTTGAGATTGAAACCGTTAAAATGATTTGGTGGAAGCTACCAACTGCTTATATTATTTAATAAAAAGCCAATTCCAGTCTCTGTTTTTAATCAATATTTATTCAATATTCGCGAATATTGAATAGATATTGAATCAAAACAGAGACTGAAATTGGCTTTTTATTAAAAAAAAAAAAACATTAAAAAATAGTTATTAATAAATAATTCCGAAAGAACATTTTGTGTTATTTTCTTTTTTCTATAGAAGCTTCTTAGTGAAGAACCGACATTTTTTGTTGGTCTTTCGTACTTAAGCCCCTTCATGGCCCTTGAAGTAAATTGAAGCAGTAATTAAAAATTATTTTCCAATACTCATTTGGTGAACAAAAACTTTTTCATGTTTTCTTATTGCCTCTGATGGAAAAAGTACTCATTTTCACTGAAGAATTCATAAGAAATGGGAATATCCCACACATTGGTTGCCAAAAATCGTGCGTGCCCCTTTAAAACTTTCAGTTTCAAAACGTATGTTTCAGTCTAATTTCCTCCAATAGCGCACGTCATCATTCATCACCTAATTAAAGATGATTAAAATCTGCTAAGTTTGGTATGATTTATAAGCTTTTTGAAAAGTTATGTTAAATTTATTAAAATTTGTCAAAATCAGAAATAAATAGATTCATACAAGTAAAGGGAACGGTTAATAAATCCATAAGAACTTTAAAACATTTATATCTTAAATGATAACTTTCAATTAATCGCATAAATGACCCTTAGGCTTTTACAACAAGTATACGACTAATAAAATAACAAGTATAGAGGTTCTTAGTTGAGCTGCGGGTGTATATTTTAAAGATCAGCTCGCCGGAATGAGTCACGAGGGCATTTTAAAATGTTTTCCTTAAGAATAAAATACTTTTTATATACAAATTGTATATACATAAGTACATTATAGTAAGGCGCTTCTGTCTATTGTTTCGTCACCGTTACAAAGTAGATAGATATTATCTGGGGAGAAGGTTTGTCCATCTCTAAGGACTAAAGGACTTACAATATAAATGTTATTCATCTAACCCTATTATTAATTTTTTTGTATAAGGACACACAGGGTCATTGGGCTTAGTTTGAAACGGAAATTGAAAAAAAAATGAAAGAAAAACAACAACAAAAACCCAAACTGAAGAACAAAAGCTAAAAACTAAGGAATATTAAATTTAGTGAAAAATTTACATCAGATAGCTAACATTGGTTATTTTTAGAGAGAATCTCAATGGCAAAGGCAAATAATAATTGCACAGGACATCAGGAGTAGGTTCTTTGATCTTCCAAAAGGGGAAAATGAATATTTATTTATTTTTATTTTATTTAAGGAAGTCGTTAGTGGAAAAAGGGAAAAATGTATTTATAATAAGGAAATGTGTATATAATCTCGTATTGTAAGTTTTGGATAATAGAAAATTTACACCATCCACAACAGTTATAAGGAAATATTATAATCCAATTTGTTAGGGATACGATTATTGGACTAAGATAAGGATTCATTCATGTCCATAACCCTTAGAAAACTATATTCTTTTAAGAAATGAAAGCCTAAGCTGGACGTTTAAGGAACAAAGGAATAACTAACGAGTGGAAATTTTAAATGACAGCTTCTGTCAATTCAATTGAAATAAAAGGGCGTAAGCAAGGAAGCTTAGTAATTTGATCAATTTTAAGAGTGGTCGAAAGAAATCTTGAAATTTATTAAATATTACTAAAATAAAATTTTTATTCGAATGCAGCAATCATATGCCGTGGCCATATAAAAAAATTCTAAACTACGAATGGTTAGTTAAAAGCTCACTTTAAAAATTATAAGAGACCTTGCAAGTGAAGGTGAAACAATCAAAAATAATATTTTCAAAAAAAAAAAACATAAACAAAATATAACCACATATTCCAAACTGTCTCATTTAACTAACAACTAATTTATGGTAAATTATTATGCCATAAACCATCCGGTTTGAGCAGTTTTCATCCCACTTTGAGGTGATACTATGCCAACTTGATGTCAAATTAGCAAATAACTCAAAAACATAGAAAACATTGTACGATTATTAGTTGTCACAATTAATTGAAGACTAGTTAATGGTAAATAATTAAGCCATGAACTATGCGACATTAGCAGTCTTAGACCCTTTTTGAGGTATCGCTTTTCTGACTTGATATCAACCTAGCGATGAACTAAAAAAAACATAGAAAACATTGCACGCTTAAATTCAAAGTTTCACAACTACTTAATGACTAATTAAAAAAACATAGAAAACATTACACTCTTAAATTCAAAGTTTCACAACTACTTAATGACTAATTAAGGACAAGAAGACACAAAACATTAAGGTTAAGAAGTTTTTCACACATTTCGGGCTGTGTTCAGTTAACAAAGAATCAAAAAAAAAACATAGAAGGAATTGAAGAACAAATTCGAAATTGTCACAACTAATTAACGACTAATTAAAGGCAAAGTATCCACCTACCCATGTTTCGATTTGTGAAAGTTGCTTTGCTTACGTGTCACTTGCAGAAAATAAATCACCTAAGAAAACATAGAAAACATCGCTCCGACAAAATTGAATTTGTCACAACTAATTAACGCCTAACTAATGGAAAATTATTAAGTAGTGAAATATTGAGTCTTAGAAGCTTTTACTACTTTTCGAGAAAAAGACATTGAAAACATAGAACGACAAATTTAATACTGGCACAACTAATTAACGTTAAAATAATCCACCTGTCCATTTGCCGATCCGCAAAGTTGCTTTGCTAACTTGATATCAAGTAAGCAAAACAAACTTGATATCAAGTTAGCAAAACAAACTTGATATCAAGTTAGCAAAACAAACTTGATATCAAGTTAGCAAAGCACCCAAAAAAACATAGAAAAAATTGCACGTTCAAATTGAATTTGTCACAAGTAATTCATGACTAATTAATGGCAATTATTAACCCATAAAACATTACGTGTAAGCAGTTTTTACCTGTTTTCGAAAAAGAGAAACATAGAAAACATTGAACGACAAATTCGAAATTGTCACAATCAATTAACGGCTACTTAACGGCAAATTATCCACCTATTTACTATCGGATTCATCTAAGTTGCTTTGCTAACTTGACTTCAATTCAAATAATCGATGGCTGAGAAAACCTTTGATGAACTTGAATACTCGTACTTTAGGATATAAAGCGAGGTTGTTATCATTAAGAATTTAGAATGGTCACTAATCCGAAAAGCATAAATTGCATAAAAATGACGATTTGGGTAATTTTCTGCCCGAAGCTGCTCGCTCTTCTGCTGTTGAAACCAACAACAACTTCCTTACTGCTGCTACTGCTGCTGCGATCATGGTGAACAACTTAAACCCTTCACCTGTCATTGATGCCACCAACTTAGGTGTCAAAAACAAAACATTAAGTTTCTCTGCTGACTCTGAGTTGACCACCAATTCGATCCCCCCTGCTGACAAGAGTTCTCTTGCATTAATTGCAGAAGACAAACTATACAAACCAAATCTGCCTCGTCATCGTCCTAGAATTATTGGAAGTGACTCTTCTTGCACATCATTGTTACACTTGTCTCGTTTTTCCATCAACACATCGGAGGATGTCATCTCAACTTATATTGCTAATAAGCTTGATATACCACCTACACATGTTAAATGCAAAAGGCTTTTGAAGAAAGACACTGATATAAACCAAGTTTCATTTATAAATTTCAAAGTTGCAATTCCAGAGAATGTCTCCACTAATGTTCTCAACTCCTCTATTTGGCCTTTGGGAGTTCAAGTAAGAGAATTTATATATGCTCCAAAAAACCTATCAACCATGCCCACACAATCATACACATAGATGAAAACACTGTCGACTCTCGTAAACAACCGTCTCTTGCAGCTGATCACGCGAATAATTATCCACCTCCGCCACCAATGCAAGAGAACATGTCCACCGTTGATGATTTTGCCATTGATTCTCCAACATCGCAACCAATGCATGAAAACACGTTCCCGCCCCCCGAAGCCGATTTTGCCATTGATTTTCCACCTTCGCCACCAATGCAAGAGAACTCGTTCCTTTGTTTTTATTTGAATACTGGTGGTCTTAGAACCAAACTTCAAGAAATTCTTATGTTTTCCTCTTCAATGCAATATGACGTCATAGCTCTCACTGAAAATTGGCTCAACGAGAATCATCACACTGCCGAAATGTTTAACAATCAACAATATAATGTTTTTCGTAAAGATCGTTGTCCTAACACAACTGGTCTAGTCAGAGGTGGAGGGGTTATGATTGCTGTTCGATCGTTGTTCCCTTGTACAGAAATTGCATTGTCATCATTAGGTACACTGTCGAACTATGACATTGATCAACTTATCATTCGTGTTAACTTAGATAGTATTCATGAAATTTTCATAGCTTTAAGTTATATACCTCCGAACAGCTCATTAGAATTGTATAAAATTCGTATTGATAATTGTTGCAAAATATTGGAAAGGCTTAATAAGAATCAGAATGTAATAATTTTAGGAGATATTAATTTACCGTATATTAAGTGGATATTTGATAACGATGAGTAGTGTATACTACCATTCAATGTAAGATCTGATTGTGAAAGTGTAGCTGTAGACAGCTTAGCCGAGTTTGATCTTCATCAGATTAATAATATTTCAAATGATAACGGCCGTATTCTTGACTTGATTTTTATTGACAAAGAACTAGACGGAAATGTTAATTTTGTGCCTTCTACTTCACTTTCTATTTCATCCCATCATGTAGCTTTAAATTTAAATATCATATTTTATAATTATTTTAAACCATGTCACTATATTAATAATGATTTTATTTATGATTATGTCAAAGCTGATTTTGTTTCCATGTCTAATTTTATATGTTCTTTTGATTGGATGTCTGTTTTAAGTAATACTGAGATTTCTAATGCATATACATACTTATTTCACTAATAAGCTTAAAGAGGCAATTAATCTGTTCACACCCAAAATTAATAAAAGAAATCTTAAGAAACCTTCATGGTTTAATAAAGAATTAATCAATTTAAACAATCGTAAGAACAAAGCATTTAAATTGTATCGAAACTCTGACAATAATTCTGCATTATACGAAATATATAGGCGGTTTCAGAAAAGATTCGATTTTCTTAATAGATTTCTCCATAATCACTATATTTTCAATATTGAGTCTAAACTCAAAAGCAATCCTAAATATTTCTGGAGTTACATTAATAACAAAAAGAAATCTGTAGGAATTCCAAATACAATGCATTATTTAGATGTTACTTCATCCGATCTTCCAACAGTTTGCAACCTTTTTGCTCAGTTTTTTCGCTCGGTGTACGTCCCTCGATCAAATAATAAATTATTATACAATAATAACTGCTTTTTGAGCTCAGCAAACATTGGCAGCCTGAGTATTAACTTAAAAGAAGTAGCTGACGAGCTGTGTGCGTTAAACTCAGATAAACAACAGGGCGTTGATGGTTTCCCTCCCATATTATTCAAAATGTGTGCGGATGCAATTGCTATTCCTCTGAGTATCATATTTAACCGTTCTCTTGAACTGGGTATATTTCTTGATGATTGGAAAAGTTCTTTTTTAATCCCTTTTCACGAGGCAGGTTCGAAAAACGATGTAACTTACTATCGGCCAATTTGTAAAATATCAACTATTCCCAAACTATTTGAGAAATTAATTTATAAAAAACTTATTTACTCAGTGAAAGAGTTAATTTCACCTCTGCAGCATGGTTTTGTGAGTGGTAGATCTACTGTCACAAATCTCGCAATCTTTTCGAACTTTGTCCTTACTTCGCTTGAAAAAGGTTTACAATGTGATATTATTTATACTGATTTCGCGAAGGCATTTGATAGGGTTGATCATCATATTCTACTTCGTAAACTGCAAGGGTTTGGTTTTCACTCTAATATGTTAAAATGGATCGAGTCATATCTATGTGACAGAACACAATTTGTTCGTATAGATAATAATCTTTCTGATGCTATAAGGGTTACATCCCAGGCGCGGATACAGGGGGGGGGCAATGGGTGCAATTGCCCCCCCCTGGGCAAGAACGAACGAAGCATAAAATATGATTTTAATAAAATTTAATCAAAAAGAAATGCTATTTCGTTATACGCTTATAAAAAATTTTCTTGGCAGCGCAGCGTAGCGGCAAAGAGTGGTTGTTCGTTGGCCGCTGGCTGACCAGGTTAAGTTTAGAAAAGTTCCGCTATGCGCAAATAGCGCCTTCAAATCGACTGAGTGGAAAGCTTATAACTTCGACTTTTGATCTCGATCTTAAAATTAAGGTCTTTAATTAAAAGATCAATATCAGGCTACATTACTATATAACATTTTGTGAGAAAAGTCAATTTATTTCATACTAGGGAGCAGGAAATCGATTTCACTTTCACTTTTCAATATGCTTTGAACGAAAAATTTCACAATTTGGAAAATAGTGTTTTAAAAAGGTATTGCTTAACCTCCAACCCTACTCTACAAATTAGTAAGTGTTTTTTTTTACTTAAATGTTACGGGAGAGGCGACAGGGGCACTCATCTAAATTTTCAACCTTGAAGTTGATTTGAGTTTAAAAAAAATTAAATCTTTAAAATACGCCGATTTGCAAGTAATTACCTTCAAAAATTTATAGTTTTGCTTCAAATGCTCGGATCTACAGGATAAAGATATCTCATTAAAGTTAAATTAATAAACTACATTTATTTATAACAGTTATTGAGAAATACCAACAAATTTCATACTAAATGGGTGATAGAGGACTTTTTGTGATAAATATTAAAATGTGCGCTTCCATTGAGGGAGTACTTTGACTAGAAAACTCTCGAGAGCGACTCTCGGATATCTGTCTTCTGGCGAGCTTATTTCATGACTGTGTCTGTGTCCACTTTCGAGTTTTACTCTCGAGAACTTCTTCAGAGCTGCTCACCGCCTTTTTACTCTGAAATGGATACGCACCTTAAGAGTATGCACATGTGTTTCGAGTTCGGCTCTGTACGCAGCGATGCGTGCAGACGTGGTGTACATCTGTTTTAGCCATACGATAAGTTTTTGATGTGAGAATTTTGTCACTTTTATGGATGTGTTTTGGGAACTTCCGTGTTCCTTATTATAAAACTACCGAAGGGTGCGAATCCAACGAAGAAGATTGGAGAGAAACCAGAAACGACTACAGCAGTCACTGCCGAAGAGAAGTTGGATGGAACTTTTATACCTAAGGACAGGATAGTTGTTTCGTCAATTCGATTGTCAAATGATTGCCATTTTTCGACGCAAATATTGCTATTGTATCGAACTACATGAGTCTGGAAACTCCGTAGTCGATGCTTTGAGCTTATATGAAACATTTATATTAAAACTTAACGAATGCTTAGTATATTGTTAATGAAATGTATAACGCAAGTTAGTCACAATCGAGAAGGTCGGACGGAAAGTTTTAGTAAAGAGTGGTATTTTCTTTGAATTTTCCACATTGTGTTTTATTTAAATGTCGGAAAGTTTGGTTTTGTATTGATGGACGAAGGCATCTGAGCAAACGATACGGTTCCTCTCGGTTTCGATCTATATAGCAATGGTTATTTTGCACAAAATCTTTTTATCAACGTCTTTCAATTTTCTTGCAAACGCATTTTACGTTTATGAACACGTTCTCCGGCTTCTCAATATTTTTGTTTCCAACTCGATTTTTCACCGCAGAATTGCACCACACATGATGTTTTCGAATGCATTATCGAACACAATGCAGACTTTTGCAGTTTGCGTTTGAGAACATTCTGCAAAATGCATTTTGACGCTGATGACGTTCTCGAAACGTCCTTTTACAAGCAAGGTTAGGTTAGGTTGCCAGCTAAAGAAGAGGCTGGAAATTTCGCTTGAACTCGAACGTCAGGTGTCTGATTAGGAACATACCACTGTACCATTATGTTTTCCGAACATAATTTTAGAGTTACGCAGATCAAGGGGGAATTCAAAAACGCTGTAAGGACACCATGCTATAGCTACAAACCGCAAAAATTCATTTCACAAAGTTCAGAGTACCCTATGTTCGAGAACTGTCGCAGTTATGAAAAAGCTTATTTGCTTTCTTGAAATTTCAAACTCATCAACTCACATTGCTTTGTGTGACCAGACGTGTAGAGCTGTATGAAGTGTACTCAAATTTTCTGTAGAACTCATCAAGATTTTGGAAACTCATGAAAATTGCCCCCCCCTGAACGAAATCCTGGATCCGCGCCTGTTACATCCGGTGTCCCCCAAGGGAGTCATCTTGGACCTCTGTTATTCTTACTACTTGTAAACGATATTCCAGATGTTTTTGTTCATTCTCAATGTCTCATGTTTGCTGATGATTTAAAAATGTATTGTATCGTAAAAGATATGTCTGACTGCTTAAAGTTACAAATTGATTTACAAAATCTTTCTATTTGGTGCGCAAATAATAGACTGTATTTGAATGTCTCTAAGTGTCAAAGTCTTACATTTTGTCGTCTTTTGTCACCTGTGGACTACGAGTATAGTATAGGCAATACTCCGATTGTCAAAATATATGAAAAAAAGATCTAGGAGTTATATTTGACACCAAACTAAACTTTACTAGACATATTGATTATTTGGTAGCTAAATCCAACTCTATGTTGGGATTTATAATCAGAAACTCGAAGGAGTTTAAGGACCCATTCACACTTAAATGTTTGTATTTTTCTTACGTTAGATCAGTTCTGGAATATTGTAGTGTTATATGGAACCCATTCTACTCAAATAATTCTCAAAGATTAGAGAGAGTTCAAAAACGTTTCTCAAGGCACATATTTTATCTTTTACGTTGGAATATTGTCAGACCTTCGTATGAAGTTCGTTGTTTGCTTTTTGGCCTTCAAAGTCTTGAAACGCGAAGAAAATACTTCGATATCATGTTTGTACGAGATATCGTTAATTATAGAATTAATTGTCCATTTTTGCTGAGAATTATAGAATTTAACTGTCCTTCTTATACTTTAAGATCATGTAATACATTTCGGGTACCTCACCACAGAGTTAATTATGGACTTAATGAGCCACTCTCACGATGCTTAAGACAGGCAAACTCAGTCTCTCAAAATGAAATTATTGATTTCTATCAATTCTATAGTAGAGATGTTTTTAGATCACATTTATCAATAGTATTGAACTTTGGAGGTTGATTATTGATTATGTTTAATTGTACGTAAATTTTTATATTAATAATTATTATTTTTTGTTAAGTTTGAGTAGTCTGTAGGAGCTTTTGTACTCTGTTTGACTTTAATGTCCTTAGATTCTCGTACACAATCTTCGTCTCAAACCATAGAGTAAATAAATCTTTCAACTCATTATTTATTTTATATATGGAGTGCCATTCATTTCTGTAAATGCTTCCAAAAAAAATATGAATAAAATACTTAACGTCTTAACAGATTCAAGTCAGCTTAAAAATACATAAGAACAAAAAATACTTCATAAAACTACTACCTGCTTGCCTTACTTCCTTTCCACTACAACTATGTATATATCCAGCAATTTATTTATGAATAAAAAATTGGATTTTCCACATGCATGCCTATTCTCCTACTACTTATATACCGTTCTCAGTGTAAATGGGGTATTAATTCGCGCATTCTACATGGTTGCGCTTTAATGTCACTCAACCCAACACAACCCAACTCAGCCCATCTCACAACCAAGTCGAGGATATTTTTGTGATGGTTGCCCTGATGAACGAAAAGGTGGTGCAGGATCCAAGAAACTATAGGATGGGATGTTCTTATTTACCTTAATTTTTTCTCATTCTACGATGGAAAAAATTATTACGATCCACCGCACAGCACCGGGTTAAGTAAACAGAAAATGAAGAAAAAAAAAACGGAAACGGAAAAAAAACCTTTTCTTTTGTTTTTCATCTTCACTCACTCGTCCTGAATAAATACTTTTTCAAAATTTTAGTTAGAGTCCAACGAAATACATCAAAAAACAAAAAAAGAACGAATCCAGAATAAACCAACAAATTGCTTCAGAAAATGACAAAAATCATTCGTGCTTCTGGGTGACACAGATGCGGTTGCTGCAACTGCACATCACGTTCCATAGTGCAGCAAAGAGGATTTTTCTGCATCATACTTCGTGTTCCGCTAGTGCTACCGTGGCGAGAATAGTGTTTTGCGATCCACGAGGTACACGGAGTACACTGATAAAAAAAAAAACAAAATTTTGAATGAAGAAAATTTATTTATTAAATATCAATGTGAACAGTGCATTATTTTTGTTTGGTACACCAAAAAACTGCCTGCTTACCTGAAAATGTATATAATTGATATTCTCAGATTATGTAAAATATAACTATTGTATCTAGTGATCGTAAACAACCTCCAGACTCCTGTTTTTGTGTCTGATGGCTATTAGTTTTTCTGTGACCAAGATTCCAGCATTGTGATGAAATAAATAAATCCATTGCTATGGCTCTTGATCTAGTGGCAACAGAGCTCAATCTAATGGGTTGCTTGCTAGTCAAAAGCTGAGGGCGGAAAAATTGTAAAGCTGACTGATATAAAACAATTAGCTTTGTATCCCCATACAGCTACTAATAAAAAGAGGCTATTTACTCATTTACCCTCTCTTCATGCTGCTTATATGAGAAGCTGAAAAATAAAAGACCAACATTTAAAAACTTAGTTCCAACGAATTCGTATACACACCAATACAATATGGGTGTTCAATGTCAATACTACAACTCTATATTTGGAATTTAAGCAGTGTTTCATTTGGCAGTCGAGGTAGAATACCTTCTAGGATTATTCATAAGACCAATATCAGAAGATTAAATTGTTGGTATGCCCTGTTATAATTTGGTATAAAGCATATAACATAACACCTATGCCTTAAAACAATTACCAAAAAATGGGTTTTTAGAACATTGTAAGATCCTCGAAACTATTTTAACCCATGAGGATTCATCTGATATATGGATTAGAACTTTCAGAGGAGTTGTCAGTCTTAGGCTACGGTTACAGTGGATGCGTAATCTGACGAACAGTTGTTCTGAAATATTCGTCAGAGCTGTTCGTCAGAAGTAGTGGTTAGAGTGGATGCGTAACAATCGTTCTGACGTATTCTTCAGAGCTGTTCGTCAGAAGTTTGTTGAAACAGTTGATGCGCATTCTGACGAACAATAATTGTTCTGACGTATTCGTCAAAACATTCAAAACTATATGGTCTTATGAAACCGGTTACAGTGCAAGAATTTTGTTTGTCCGTGGCCGCACGAGCGTCAGAACGATCGATCGTTCAAATAAGCTTGATTTTTTTGCAGCGCTCTGACGAACGGATGTAACCCACAATTTCGATGCACAGTCCTGACGAACAGTTCTGGCGAATACATCAGAGCAATTGTTCGTCCGAACGGTTATTCGTCACAATAAACATCCACAGACTTATGTACAGCCTTGGCCAAAAGAATAAGGCACCCTTAATTACTTTTCAAATTTTCTTCATATTCAATTATTATAGTCAAAAAAGGTAGATGTTTACGCTAGGCTGTGTACAAAAAGCCTTAGATCGGTTGCAGAAAACTAAAGAATACCACTTTATCACAAAAAAACCGTGGGAAAAAATAATCACGCTCTGGGAGGGTCAGTTTAAAATACGAACGGGCTGTTAAAAAACTTTAAAAAAAACTTCAAATCAATTGAAGTAACGGAACATTTTAAAAAATCAATCTTCGCTAGAACCGATAGAATAAGGCTCAGTGAAGGTGCTCCAAAAGGTTGCCAGGCGAAGAAAAAACCATGGCTCTCAGTAAAAAAAAAAAAAAAAAGTTTCGCCTGGAAAAATAAAAAAAACTCACATTTTACCGTCGAGGATTGGCTATCGACTTGGGGTTATATGAGTAAAACTTTGAAGTACGGATATTACTGAAGCCCCGTACTCCGTACACTAACAGTTATTCACAGTGGCCACTTCACTTATTTTTTTTTGTTTTAACTTTATAAACAAGTATTTTTTTTTGTTAACTACAGTTGTTTGGTAATCTTGGTGTCGTTCTTTGTGTGGTGAAGAGTCAGCCATTGATATATGAGAAGGCAAACCGGGGCCATTGCCCGGGGTGGCAGCTTTCAAGGGGCACCAAATCCATATGCCTTACAAAAATGACAAATTAAATTAGTTGAAATTATGTAAGTTAGATGGGACAATGGAAGTTCAAACTGTATTCCTCAGTCAGCCTTTAGCAGTTTCATACTATACCTATCTACACTTTTATAAAAATAAAATAATCGAGTCGTTAAGGCTTTTGCTTCGGAAAAACATGGCGGAAAACTGAATTTTGGTATATAGCCTCCTTATTGGCATTCTGAGGAAAATGTGTAAGTGCCCATCGATATGAGCGCCACCAACAATTTAACAGGGGTCAAAGGCTTCCCAAACGGTTTTTAAAGAATATGTACCGAACAGGAACTCCTAGAGAAATAATGTCAACGATAAGCTTGTAGATTCGAAAATTTCCTACAAAAAAAATTAAATAACTTTTTATCATAAGAGTAACCGTTTTCGAGATAATTAATTCGAAAGAGTAATGGATTCTATGTTTCAATATAATGTAGGTACTCTTTACACCACCTTTGAGGTTGAGTACAAGGTGAGTTTCCTTGCAGAAAGTTCTCCATCGATCCGGAGTGCACTACATTAATCATAAGAAGTCGAAGGTCATGAAACATGGTATTTTGCTTTTTAAGGGTGATTCACATAAAATTTGACAGAAAGACAATGCGCGCAGGGTGGGCTGAGAAAAGAAACAAATCGTATGGGAGGGGTTCTATTCTCCCCCGTTTACCCAGGAGGGACAATTTTCCAACAAATTGACTTAGAACAGAAAAAAAAGTTATTCAAAAACAACGTTAGCACTTACAATGCCATGCTATATTTTTTATAAAGCCAAAAATCTTTTCTTTTATTTTAATTTTAAGTAGCATTTTCGGCCTTAAATACATATATATGCTAATGGGCCAAACAAACATAAATATTCAATATTAAAAGTCCTTGCACGCAATTGTTCCTTGTTAAAAGTTATATTCAATAACCTTTTTTTCTAATTTAAACAAAATTTCATAGAAAAAATTCAATGGAAAATGTATTTTCATAAAGAAAATAATTTTCTGTAGCTCATTTTTATTCAACATTATTAATTTAGGCCAATTTTAGGCTCCAAGGATTTTCGAATTAGGGTTTCCATCCTCTAAAAAAAATCAGGAAAGATTGGCGGAACTTAAGGATTGAAGGTTGTCTTTGTTAAGCATTGTCTATTGTCTAATCTCTAATTTAACATGTAAAGTCAAAAGCTGCTGAATATTAAATATTGAGTGCAAATTCGTTACAAAACACATTTACTAGTCCAGTCAATTTGTACTCAAAAGGGCAAATTGTGGGATTTTTCGAATGAGGTAGTTTAAGACTAAAACTAACGACTTCTCGAAGTCATGGAGGTATTTGAAAGATTCAAAAAGAATTTTGAAGTAAAATGTTCAAACTTCAGAATGACTATGAACATTTTTCAAAAAAAATTACCTCCAGAAAAAAGTATAACCCCAAATTTGTTTAAGAAATGCATTTTCTTTTAAATCTTTAGATTCGAATATCTCATGATAGAGCAAAGCCAGATTCGAACTCGCGCATCAAAGACCATCAGAAAAGTATTTCGGGGTGCTGAATCCGAATCTGAGGTTTGCCAACAAAATTTCGTGGAAGACCTTCAGAAAAGTATTTATTGGTTCATGTTACAAGCAAAAATTCAAATTTTGTCAAACAAAGTAATTTCTTTGAGTGGATTTTCGAAAACAGTAAAACTACGTAAATTTTCGACTAGCGATTGAGTCCAAATGGGTTGTCGCAGAGAAAAACCTTAAATAGGGATTTATTGGAAATTGTGTATATGTACTCTCAATCGTACTTTGATGTAATTTTCGAATAATTGGTAGTTTTCGAGCCATTAGTGAAAAACTCCCAAAAAATGCATTTTTGCATTTTTTTCCACGAAATTTTGTTGGCAAACCTCAGATTCGGATTCAACACCCCGAAAACATAAAGGAGCGAACAAATCAAAACTACCCCACAATTTGCATGGTAAAAATACAATATGACTGGTCTATACCGCTTATTTTTACTTGCGATTAGCTACTATAAGGCAAGTTTTGGATTCGTGCCACAAAAAAATTTTGAGATAACAATCGAACATGATATTACGATGAAAGAGAACACCAAAAAAATGGGTGGCACAATTCTGTCTGTCTGTTCGTCTAAAATCTAAACGGCTCGATCGATTTTCTTCAAACTTGGTACATAGTGGTTTTTGATGATTATGCTCACACATTTTTTTCATTTTTTTTTCGAACCAAAAATGACGGTACCTGCCTTACAATTTTTTAAGCAATTTTACATAATTGTATTTTTCTCAAAAACGGCTCGACAACTTTTCCTAACAAAAGTTAGATAAATTTATTTTAGTAAAGGCTTCCTTTGGGTAGAAAACCATTTTTCGAAATTAGTTATTAATGGTACCTCCAAAAGAACCATTTTTTAAATTTTTGATTTTCTCCAAAACGGTACGACCAATTTCAGTTATTTTTTTTTTAACAGAAGCTTCCAAGAAATATAAATAGCTTTTTGTACCAGAATTTTTGAAAAAAATATTTTTTGGATTTTTAAAAAATGTTTAAATTTTGTTTTTGAAAATCAAATATTTCGAAAACGACATGATCGATTTTTTTAAACTCGATATTTAAGAGTTTTTTAGTAGAGTCTAAAATATTTTTAGGAAAAATTTTACATTTATGAGAAAATGACGGTACCATACAAAAGTTAAAAAACCGCAAAGGAAAATATTTGTTTGCTTAAAAACGACTCCTACGATTTTGATTAAACTTTTTTATAGACTAAAATTAGTACGATCTACTATCAAAAATTATAAAATTTTACACTTAGCAACTATTGATGTACTGTCATTTTTTATTTTAAGTTTTCTCGTTATCGGCTAAACGGATATAGAAGAATTTTGTATAGACAAATTTCAGATATGATTAAATAATGTTGCATATCAAAATTTTCAAAAAACAAGTTTTTGGGTTTTTAAAAAAAGTTTCAAAATTTTTTGAAAATTCGGTATATCAAAAACGGGTTTACAATTTTTTTTTTCAAATTTTGTTTCAATATACACATAAATATATACTTTAGATTTTAGTACCAAAGTTTGTTCTTAAAAATGTTTTAAGAATTTTAAATATAAAAAATTATTTTTTTAAAAAACCGCTCCAACGATTTAAAATTATTTTTTCCCATACAATCATATTCAATCAAGAATTAAGATGGCATTCTTTTTTCACCTCAAACTGTTAAAAGAGTTTTTTTTGCAGTTTTTTTTTTGCCAATTTATATGTCGTATTTCATGCATCTCTACCCTTTTCTCTCATAATTTCCATGTTTTTATATACAATTTTCTTAATCCCGCAGCGTCTATAGAATAAAAGAGCAAGTACGTGCGACACAGTCGTGCATCTTTTTTTTTTTTTTTATTTACCAAAATCAAAATTTGTACCCGGTTTGGAAAAATCGTAGGTCCGCGAAGAGTGTGAATAATTCAGCCCAGCATGGATGGTACCGATGGTAAGCGATGGAAAATATATTGATATCATCTTTTAGGCATATTTTTGGTGCTTCTAACATACGGAATGTCTCATAGAAGATAATGCACTCTGTCATGAGTCCGCCTTTTCTATGTGAATATTTCGTAAGAGCGGTATGATTTCTGCAGTCTAAAGATCTGAATAAAATTGGGGCCTTTGTATATTATCTGACAAGTTATTAAAAACTGAACTACATTCTCTGTTAAAACTTTAAGTCTGGAGGACCTCCCTTGCGATTTTCATTCGCTGCAATTAAAAAATCGAGATTGCAATAAACTATTACCATGCACTCACTTCCCAATAAATAGAAAATATAGCTTTTAATGTGAATGCACACACATACATCAAAGTAATCGCAACAATTAAAAAAAAAAATTCAAGGTCACAGAAAAAAATATTTGGCACCTTATTTGGGTTATCAAAAAAAATAACACAACCAGGAATGCCATTGAAAGGTCACTAAATGCATAAAAAAAGGGGACAGCTGGTTTCAATGAAATATTTGCAAAAAATGTATACCTGAGAAATAAATAAAAAAATTGGGTGGCACAACAGCTCATGGAGAACCAGGGCCTAGTGACTTACAACTCTCAATCATTCCTGTGTGCGTGTATTGCTGGCAGGAATGGAAGGGTCCTACATTTTTTGCCGAGTCCGAACGGCTAGATGAGAAGCACTTATTCATGACAAGTATACTCTTGGAGGATCTGTCATTTCCTCGTAAGACGCAGTACCGCGAAAAAACATTGCTGTTTTTAAGTGGCACGGCGGGGAGTCGAACCCACACCTTTGACATGACAGTCCAACGCACTAACCATCATGCCATAAGGTACTACAAAACAAAAACATTCACTGGGCTTAGATTAAGTATCAGTTGACTTACTATGACCTTGACAAAATTAGTAAATCTATGACAGACCAATAACTGACCTTTTACGGCGATTGAGAAGCCTTTCAGGTAGTAGGCTTACTTTTATTGCTTATATCCCACAAATAAGGTCAAAAATAACGGGTGACCTTGAAAAACTTTAACTGTCATGCGTCGTTTAAAATTTTTTTATGGCTAATTAAGACTTTTTTGACCGTATTTTCTGTTCGAATGTCTCACATTGGATGCCAAGACCCCACCCAACTAGTGACTTCTGCAAAGATTTCATTTGTCACTCTCCTCAACCAATTTGACAACGTTTTATTGTGATTTGAATGGAAACGTTTTGGCTTGGCCTGGGATGGAAGATACTACCAATAAACGGAGTGCGTGTATTACTGCCTTAGCTATCAAAGATGTCGTTTAATTTTTCTCTGTTTGTCCAGGAATTCCAAAAATTGCAGCGTCACAGCTAGGCGTCTGTCACACGAATTTGTACGTGTTTTGTTGGAAATTATGGCAACTTGCACTTACGAAATATCATATTTGTATTGTTTAAGCTGCATTCGAGCTTCAACAACTTGTGTCAAGTGCTGTCAATTTGTGATCAAAAAATTGAGTAAAATTATTTCTTCACGTTATCCCTTCATTGCTGTTGAGGATGATTCACTCAGAGTTTTATCCCTCTCTTGATGCATTACGACACTTTTTGTTGATATTTTCGATATCGATACCACTGTGCCTCGTGCAAAATGAAAGAAAGAATTTTAATTCATATTTTTCTTTTTTCATGGTATAAAAAGCAGAAAATGTGTACCGAGTACAATGCTGAGCGACAATGGACCTAAGTCAGTTCTGTCCTCTGATGTGTGAGGACAAACTAATTTTAATCAGGTTTGAAAAAAAGTTCTTTTGTTAATCTAGTTTTCATCTTGATTTTCCATCAGTGTACCTACACTCCGTACTAACATTGAAGTAATCAGTTTGCCTTCACATACAAGATTAAATTGTTAGTCCAGAAACCCCAAGCCCTGCGGAGCTCTCATTTTATATGTAAAAAGAGAATTATTCAAGGTAAAAGGAGTAACAGCACAGCACTGCATACAGCTGCACATATACAAAGGTATAGAAACTTTGAGCGGTGATAGTATCCGACATGATTACGGCCAGGACAACAAGTAGTCCTCTTTACATACATGGAAATGTAAAATCCCAGCCCATCTCATGGTGATATCATCTGGTGTCAGTCTTGCGGTGCCTTATACGTATATGCAACTCAGGATCAGAACGCTCTGAAACTGACGCGACGTTGCCATTTGAGCTGGAGCCCGAGCTTTAAACCTGGGATCTCTTTTTAGAGTGCTTTCGCATTTTGGATGCATTATGGGGGCTTTAAGGGATTTCCAATGGCAACGATGGTGATGGTAATAACGCTTGCTATTTAACGCTTCGACAATTTTCAGATTTACTCTGGGTGTATTGATGCGCTTAGCTGTCAGTGAGGATGGGGGAGCTTCCATTGGAAAATGGGTTGGGTTGGAGTTGTAGTTGGAGTTGGAGTGTGATTAAACTGGATTTCTTATCAAGTAACTGTTGAAAGTGCGCGCTATTCTCACATCTATTATAGACGAGTGGGTTTTTAACGGTTGGGTGAATGCAAAAAGCTATGTATAGATAAAATCACATGTGAAGTGAATAGCTTCTGGAAGTAGAATCCATTAATTAAGGCGAAAAATAAAACATTATATCGATTTTGCAGGGAAGGAGAACTCTCCTCTCTTGATGTAGATGGATATTGATTGATAGCTCTCGGTTTTGATGAGTTTGATTTAATGAAACGCATCATTGTGGGAAACATGCTAGGGAGCGTTGGATGGTGTAAAATGTTCATTAGGACTTTTTTATAACAATAGTTTGTATGTAGGTTTGTAGAATTCACAATAAAGGAGGAGGCTTATATTGAAACCATTCAATAAAATCTCATAATCTGTTAAACAAACTTTTGTAGTATTAAAGCTTTACTAGATTACACATAATTAATTCCTGTTCTGATAAAACTTAAAACTTTTTGAAAATATTTTGTTAACAATACCTCCATAAATTTGCTGTTTTTGTAGTTGTAAAAGGGTGATTTTTTCAGTCCCCACACGAACAAAAACTGCAACAAAAATATCAATAATAAGCACTATACTGCATATTTGATGGGCGATCTGCATCGTGCCTGATCGGCAAACTATTGATTGCCCAGAACTTAGTCTGGGCCAGTATAGCACAACAATCAGTCACAGTGAAGTGCTAGTTTTTCCTCTTAGTGGTGGTCCCCGGAAACTATCTGCGTATCCCTATATACTTAAATAGGCTAAAATTACAAGTGCGTAAGTCCCAGCTCTCTATGATAGGTTACGGAGGTCATAATTCCTTGAAGTTGAAATCAATTCCGCTAACGTAACTGACACTACGACTCGGATAAGAAATGATAACAAGTTTACGACTTTTCAGAATGCCAGATTCCTCCAATTAGAAAAAATAATTCATGCGGTATAAGATGTACATCTGGGAGAAAGTCTCCAACTGGTAACACTATATACTACTCTACTTCGGAAAATCTCCTGGCAGTGCTCATGAATCTTATGTTGGATTGCTGCTTTCCAAAACAATTCTCAAGAACTTAATTTCCAGGGAGCTTTTAGACAACAGGATCCTGAAAGCTAAGTTCCGGACTAGAGTACGTGTCATCGCGTTCAAATCATATAATGTTACGCCCCAACCGGGTTCTCTTCTATAGAGGAGAAGGAGGCCTTTTATAACTGCATATATTAGTTCACCACGTGAAGACATCATAATGGTAGTGGGAGACTTGAATGCCAAGGTTGGCAATGACAATTATGGGCTCAGGCATGTATTGGGAAAGCATGGTGCAGGTGACCGCAACGACAGTGGCAAACGTTTGGTAGATTTCTGTAACGCCAACCACCTTCTAATATAAGGGACCATGTTTGAGCACAAGACGTACCACGTCAAAGGACGGACAATCAAATTTCAACCAAATTGATCACTTCGCAATCATTCGGTGATTTAGAAGCAGTCTGTCCTACAGACTGCATCAAAATCACCAAAGCAGAAAAGGTGCAGACATGGGAATAGCCTGGGACCACCATCAGATGGTTGCTACCATAAGAATGCCCTAGTTCAATACCGACGGACTTAAGGATCCCGCAGTCCACCAACAACTAGGGGATCACTTTCACAAGGATTGAGAGCAACCATTTTAGCACGGAACCCTCTCCATCGAAAACCATTTGTGTGCTGTGAAAAATGTTTTTATATCCGGTGTTGAAAGTATATAGTCGGTCGGTCAGAAGGAAGAAAAAGTGCCTGGCTTTTGGAAGAAACTTGGGTTAGGATCGAACAAAGAAAGCAGCTCAAAGCTCAAATTGCAGCTACTCTAGCAGCAGGGAGAAACGAGCTAGAGTCTACGTATCGCATGAAGGTGAGAGAAGTTCACTGTAGCGTGTGACGTGATAAGCGATACTATATCAACGTATTGGCAACAGAAGTAGAAGAGGCCGCAAGAAGATGTGACAGAAGGCCGGTCTGAAGAATTACCACAGAGCTAACAGGTGTCCGAAGCTCTAAACAACACCTGGTAAAAGACAAACTGCTTATTTCGGATGAGCACCAGCTCAAAACGTGGAAGAACTACTTTTCAGCGGGTTTTAACCACGTTTTCACCATTGAAGTCAACCCAGCGCAGAATGATCCGCCCGTTGTAAGAAATTCCCGAATATGTACTGTATCTCTCAGTGAAATAGAAATCTTAGAAAAGGCTTTTAAATCGTACTTCTTTGATCTGATCAACCTTCACCACCACCGGTGCAAATCGAAATTCCTTCCCAGAGCTTATCAGTTCGTTTCCTTGGCTTGATAGGTATATCTTAGCCACCGACGTATGGGAACTCCTAAATAATAGAAAAACAGACAAAGCACCAGGACAGAGTTCCGTACGAATTCCTCGAAAAAGTACCTGAATCTACAATAAACATAATAGCAAAACTCTTCAAACAAATGCTTGATTCTGGCAAAGTAGAATAAGTTTCAAATAAATTATTATTTTTCTTTTATTCAAAAAACATGATCAAAACTTGATACAGAACTACAGACGGATTTCTTGTGTGGACACCAAACTGCTAAATCTAAAAAATTCTGAAGAGATCATACGAATAATAAGAGATCTCTATGATAAAACTGAGGCTGGGTTGGTGAAAAATGATCAGACTGGTTTTAAACAACAAAAGGTGTTAAACAAGGTTCCTTGTTTTGTCCACTATTCTTTGCTTTGTACATGAATGACACCCAGGAGTTCACAGGCGAATGTATTTCACTGAATGGAAGGCAGATTTGTCTGCTTATATGCATGCAGAATTGCAGATGACATTATGCTAATGGTAGACAAGCCAGATATTTATCGGCTGAGTCTTTGAACGATCCCATCAGAAGGATGGTGTGTGGAGGATAAATACTTTATATAGACTGAACTGTGTCACTAACAGTCTGGAAGATTGAGGCTTTACGTAAGCTACTCTGGCATACCTGGGGAAGAGGTCAGCTAAGATTTTCATTCCTTGCCAGGGTGCTGAAAAATAAATGGTGGTGGTTGAACCCTTTACGGGCCAACGGCAGAGCTCATATTCCCGGTTACTGGTTTCAGATTATCCGGCCTGCTGTCCTTAGGTAAAATAAGGACCTGGCCCTCCGGGACTGCAGGTTGTGTGGGGGCTCAACAACCTTCAATATGTGACGAAAACAACCACTTCGAATAGGCAACTACAGCCTGAGACAACAACTGTTTTAACGACGACAACTTTTAGATATCGAACAATGACAAATATTGGTTTCTGGAATGTTAAAACTCTTCTCGACAACCGCGATGGAGGTCCTAACAATGCGAGATTCCTTCAACTTGTGACAATTTCTACCATAAGCCAAGAAATCTTGGGACTGATTGAAGTGAGATGGTTCAGTGGTGGTCAAGTGGACACTTTCAAATAGCACTTTCTTTATTTACTCTGGAAAACCAGTTGGAAGTTCCCGCTATTCCGGTTCAGGAATATGTCTCCAAAGGTGCGTGAAAGTCTTATCACAACAAAAACATAAATGTGCGTAAATAAATCTTTGCAAAAAGGAGTGAAATCACAACAAAAACATAAATGTTAAAAAAGGAGCCAAGTTCTTTTGTGTACAAGAAACCTGTGCGTAAAAAGTCAGCAAAAAAAAGTAATGAGATCTAAAATATATGCCAAGCTTTAAGTTCATGAGGTTTAATATCAAATATCTTAAGAAGAGTAATATCGAAACAATTCCAAATCATGACAGAAATTTGGTAAATAATGATTACTGATTAAAATTTGGTGGGTTCACTGGTCAAGTTTTCATATGTTTAAATTTGTGATTATTTAAGTATTTTAGAGAAAACTTGTCAGTCAAATCCACCAAATTTTAATCAGTAATCATTAATTACCAAATTTCTGTCATGATTTGGAATTGTTTCGATATTACTCTACTTAAGATATTTGATATTAAACTTCATGAATTTAAAACTTGGCATATATTTTAGATCTCATTACTTTTTTTGGCTGACTTTTTACGCACAGGTTTCTTGTACACAAAATAACTTGGCTCCTTTTTTAACATTTATGTTTTTGTTGTGATTTCACTCCTTTTTGCAAAGATTTATTTTGCCAGGTGAAAATCAAGCCCTACCGCTCTAAAAAGTTTCATAATTCTACGACAACCGAAAGTGCTCCATACAAATAATAGCAATTCTGATAAAGTGGGTGGATGGCACCACCCCCCCTAAATGGACAATTCCAAATTTTCACAATACAGCACAACTTTTTTTTTGAAAATCGAAAATGGCGGTGCTAACTTCACGCGCATGACGAATCCACATCCAAAAAGACGCTGCCCTTGTGGTCGGTAACAGTCACCGTAGCAAATGTCTTACTCTTTCAGTTTTCTTTTCCCCGCCTATCCTATCGGACTTTTTGGATGTGATGTCTTGTCTGCTTTGTAGCAGTTTAGAACGGTAGAGCTTCCACTAAATGCTCGGCTGCACGTGGTCTATAGAGAGACAGAACATTCAAAGTGCAAATCCGAAGCTCGTTGTCCTTATTTCGTTTGCTAGGTTCATCAACAGTTAATCCGTCCGTATCTGAGGCCTGTTGTTGCTTCGCAACTTAATAGCTTTTCTAAGCCATAAGTCACCCTGACGGCACGACCCCCAACTTGGAGGAACAGACACTCACAATATAACTCCAAGGGCGGGGAGCCGGATTTAACCGCTCCTTATAGGCTTGAGCTCCGAATATGTCGTAGTAGCCCGTTTCACTAAGGAGTTCAACCTAACTGGAACTGTAGACGCCGCTGTTGATTCCATCTGCAGAGTTCTTCCGCTGCTGCCTGGATAAAAGAGAAGTGCCTTAGTGGGAACACTCCTTCCCCACTTTCTCGTTTGCTGCCACCTTAAACCGTCCAAATTGGAACCCCATCTTCACTTAAAGGCAATAGGCACCTAATGTTCACCACCGGGAGGTGAGAGTAGGAGTATATGGACAGAGGTGTTGTAAAGTACACACTTCACAACCTCCAACGTCTTTTCCTCACCCACTTCCATTTCTCATGCCCTTTCATGACCCATCCATTCATTTTCAATTGTAACCATTGCCACTTCAAATTCCCACAGTCATCATTTCCTTTCGATTGACCAATATTCCATATTCCATATTCATCATTTACTTTATTGTTCAACTCTGAATCCAAATGCACTCTTTTTTTTTCCAATCCACACTATCCAATTTCATTTTTTTTCTTGACACAAAAAACGTGCATTACTCCCAGCTGTGCACAGGCACACTTCGGAGTCGGTGACATGTTTTTTTTTGTGTGTGTTCTCGAGTCGGGTAGCGAGGCAGATATCGGACACTAAGAATCGGACCGCCGCATCGTCGAGTCATATTAAGAAATTCTAATTCGTTTCTATTTTTTTGTATTTTTGAAGTACTAAACCTTTTCCAAATCTTGAATTCAACTAAGTTAAGAAACTCTGAATCTTTTTTTCAAATTATAAAAATAAGAATGTAAATTAGTGATAAGAACCAAATTGAACCTAAATAAATGTTTAATAAAATTTAATAAAATAAAAACACAAACTATATTTTGTTTGGCTTCACATAAAAGAACAAGAACACTAAAAAAGGTAAGACCCCGCTTGAGATTCGTGCGTCTCAAGTTAAAAACAAAATAAAGCACAACATAAAAATTTAATAAAAAAATAAAGCACAACATAAAAATTTATGTATATTTATATTGTTCTTGTAGAGGAAGTGGTAAACGATTTTCTTCTGGAAGGAGTAACTGTACTTTTTTAATTTCTTCAGTGAGTTTAGAAGGATCAATAAGGTATGGATGAAGTTTTCCATGAGCTGCGGAGTAAATAGCGTTAAGAAGGTGATCTTTTGTTGAATAGTAATATTCTGATAAAGAGTTGAACATTGTGAAAAGTTCATTTAGTTGAAGGAAGGATTTATTAATTATGTTATTATTATTTGAGTTTTTGTTTAATTGATTAATGATTTTATCGGTTTCCTTAATTTTTTCTTTTATTTTAATAATTTGGTCGTTTGTAAGATTTAATTGGTGGATGATATTTTTTGATATCGAAATTTGTTTTTCGTGTAATTGGGATTCGTAATGTTGTTGTTGGTTAAGTTTATTTATGTGTCGAGAAAAAGTTTTTGCATCCTCGTCGTCGAGGGTGCCAAATAGTTGTTTGGATATAGAACCAATAGCATTTATTAATCCTCTCTTTTGTAATCTAGGTTTTATGGTTGTACCTAAGTATTTGTTAATAATTTGATCTTGAGATTTTATTCGATCAAGTATTAAAGTAGATAGGGTAGGAAGTGATTCGCATTGGGATGGGAGTTCGTGAGAAGAGAGAAGTTGCTTACAAGTAGATAGAATTTTGTCATAGGTAAGTAAAATAGAACTATATTGTGATTTGAGTTCGGTAAAGTTAGTATATATGACTAAATTCCAATGGTTAGAGAAGAGCTTAAGGTTACCAACGTGTTCGTAGTATATTCCAGTCTTGTTTTTCAAATCGACGATTTCATATGGTTGCTCGTGGTTGATCATCATTGGGTCACTCAGAATTATGTTACAGATGAGAATTACGAATATTAGTTTCTCCATTTCTGGAAAGAATATTGAGATTGAAGATTTTGATTAACTTGAAAAAATTTTTAGTCTATTGTTGTGGACTTTAACTATTTTATTTTTAATTTTAATTTCGGAGTTTACTCCTGACTTGGATAAGATTTCGTAAGGTCCTGACCAAAGAGGAAGAAGCTTTTTGTTTTTATTTTTTGGATTACTTTCATTTTTGAGTAGAACAAGCGTTCCTATCTGGAAGTCTCCAGGATTTTGCCTTTTATCGTACTGAAGTTTTGAAGATTCCTTACTCTTGAGAAGTTTGTCTCTAGCAATTTGATGACAATGTTGGAGCCTTGATTTTAGTTCGTTTGCATACAAATCGTAATTATAGCAGATTTCAGGGTTTTTTGTAACACTAGAAGGAAGTTCAATTTGTCTACCGTACATAAGTTCAAAGGGAGTGTATGACGTTGAAGTGTTGGGAGTCGTGTTATGGACGAAAACGGCATATTTAATCCAGTTATCCCAATCATCTTGAGATTTATTGATAAAACAACGTAGATATTCAACGAAGTTTCTGTGGCTTCTTTCGCAAGATCCATTTGATTGTGGTCGGTATGCAGTAGTTTGGAGTTTAGTAATTTTAAGAAGTTTGCATACATTTTTGAATATATCGCTAAGGAAATTTTGGCCTTGGTCGGACAAGACGTATTTGGGTGTGCCATATCGAAATATTATTTCTTTGACGAATGCTTCGGCGATTGTATTCGCCTCTTGATTTGGTAAAGGAATTGCATCAGTGTATTTAGTAAGATCATCGATGAATGTTAAAAGATATTTATTATTATTATTAGTTATAGGATAGGGACCAACGATATCAATAGAAATCTTTTCGAAGGGGTATTTGGAAGTTGAAGTTATGACCATAGGTTCCATGGTGTATTTTGTTACTTTATTTTTCTGACAGAGTTCGCAATTTTTAATGTAGTTTTTTATATCTTGAAACATATTCTTCCAATTGTGATATAGTTTTATACGTTTAAAGGTTCTGTTGACGCCACAGTGTCCTCCAATTGGATTTAAATGGAATTCCTTAAGAATAGTTTTGATTTCATTTTCCGACAAATCTGGTTTTGCCGAAGAAATATTCGAAGAGTTAGTAGTTATGACTGAAGGCGTTGAACAAGAATTAGAACTAGGTTGTAAGGAATTAGAGTTGTTATTTGAAGATGTTGAAGCACTTGAAGAAGAAGAATTATTATTATGATTTGTAGATGAAGGAGATGCTTCTGGATCATTATTTATAATAGAAGATGTGGAACAAGAATTAGTATTTTCATTTGAAGCATTAGAACAAGAATTCGTATTTGTTGATTTGGAACTGGGATTGGAATTAGTTTTCGAAGATTTGGAACAAGATATTGAAGAAGAATTTGAATTTGTATGTGGAGATTTAGAACAAGGACTAGGAATTGGTTTTGAATAAAAATTAGAAATTGGAGATTTAGAAGACGAACTTGAATTTATGGATGTTGGACAAGAATTAGCAGTTGGCGATGAATAAGACAAATTCGTATTTGTTGGTGGTGATGAACAAGAACTAGGAACTGACGATGTAGAAAAAGAATTAGTACTTGCAGACGATATGGGAGATGATGAAGATGACGAATTTCGAGAAGAAGTAGAAGAGGATTTTGTATCGGATCGAAGAGTCATTTTTGCGATTCTGCTAAGACAGTCAGCGTTTGTATTTTGTTCACCTTTTTTATGGATGATTTCATATTCAAACTCTTCGAGCTGTAGGCGATATCTCATCATTCTGGAATTTATATCTTTACAGTTGTGAATATAAATTAGAGGTTTATGATCAGTGTATAGTTGAAATTTTCTACCATACAGATAAGGTCGGAAATGTTTGACTGACCAAACAATAGCTAAAAGTTCCTTATCAGTAGTAGAATAATTTTTCTCACTTTTATTAAGAGTTCTTGAGGCATAAGATATAGGAAGGTCATTACCAATTTCACCTTGTGAAAGGACACTACCAATAGCTACATCGCTAGCATCCGTTGTTAAGATAAAGTTTTTGGTGAAATCAGGATATTGAAGGAGAGGCGGATTAATTAGTCTTTCTTTTAATCCATGAAAGGCATTTGAACAAAGAGGAGTCCAGTCGAAGCGAACATCCTTGCGTAAAAGGTTAGTAAGAGGTTTGGAAATTTTTGCAAAATCTTTAATAAAGCGGCGATAATAACCTGCAAGTCCTAGGAAGCTTTTTATTTCTTTGGCGTTTTTAGGTTGAGCGAAATTTTTTACGCATTCGATCTTTTGCGGATCAGGTTTGATACCTGATTCATTTATCACGTGTCCTAGGTAGGTGAGTTCTGTTCGCAAAAACTGGCATTTATCGGGTTGCAATTTAAGATTATGTATTTTGAGACGTTCAAAGATTTCTTTTAATTTTGAATTGTGTTCATCTAAGGTTTTACCATAGACCACGATGTCATCCATATAAACAAAGGTTTTTATACCTTGTAGACCAGTCAATACATTATTCATCAACCTTTGGAAGGTGGCTGGGGCACCTTTTAATCCATAAGGCATTCTAATGAATTCGTAATGACCAAAAGGTGAAGAGAAGGCGGTCTTCTCTCTATCTTCCGGTCTAACTTGGATTTGATGGAATCCACTGGCGAGGTCTAAAGTAGAAAAAAATTTTGAACTTCCCAACTGATCTAGAATATCAGTTATGTTGGGTAATGGAAATGCATCACCGACAGTTTTGTCGTTGAGTTTGCGAAAATCGACGACGATTCTCCATTTCTTATTACCATCTTTATCAGGTTTTTTCGGAACAACAATAAGTGGGAAATTCCACGGACTATTCGATGGTTGGATAATATTATCGTCCATCATCTCATGGATTTGTTTATCCACTTCTTGTCGTTGTGCTTCCGGCAACCTGTAGGGTTTTATATAAGTAGGTGTTGCATCCGGGGTAAGGATTGGGTGTTGTACAGAAGAGGTATGAGTTAACTTATCTCCTTTTATAAAAAATAAGTCACTATACAAGCAACATAAATTTAGAATAGATTCCTTTTCTTTTTTTGTCATGTGGTCTGTCTCGACTAGCTCTTGTATAGTTTTAATTCTATCATAAGAAGCAGGATATTGTTGTATTTGCAGAACATTGTAGTTAGAAACTTCGTCAAATACTATGTCATCAGTATTAAGCTCAATGAGGGATTCAGAGGAATTAACGACCGATATGTACGAGATAGAACTATTGGCAGGAGTAATACTATTGCCAATATATAATCCATTGGGAAATTGTTGGGAGAGACATATACTATCCACATTAATTTCTTTGAGAACGGGTACTATGATTTCTGATCTAGGTGGGATAGTAACAAGACTTGAAGGGATTAGATCATATTCAACAATGAAAGTTTTCCAAGGGAATGTAAGCATTTTAATGCCGTAGTCGATTTGAGCTTTATGATCATCTAAGAAATTGTTACCTATTATCCCGTCAGTACTTATAGGGAAGTTTTTATCTACTACATGAAAAGGATAAGAAATAGTTATATTTTTGGGAAGATTGATACGCAGTTGTATAACTCCTTTGGTATGAATAACTGAATTTGTAATGCCAGAAAGAGAATGAATTATGTTAGAGTCTACATGTAGTTCTGGCTTTAATTTATCTATTTTAATCAAACAAATTTCACTACCACCATCGACGAGAAATTTTGGAGGTTGAGGATTAAGCAAGGTTTCAGATGAAATTTTGATTGAGTCTACTCTACTTATTTTATTATTTAAATTTATATGGAAGATGTGGCGAGAAGAGATTAAGTTTGAGTCCGAAGCCTGCCACTGGTTCCGGCCTCTGAATGGTTTTCCGTATGCTTATTTGTTGAGGAGGAGGAAATTGCATTAGAATTGTTTTGTTTTCTATTATTATTGTACTCCCTTTTTCTGCATTCGTTTATATGATGTCCGAGGTTCTTACAATAACTACAAGTAATTGTTACTTTTTTAACCTCACTTTTGAAAGAAGGAAGCTGTTCTTTGTTTTTCTTTAAGTAACATTGTTCGATGCTATGTCCAGTTTTTTTACAAAAATTACAAGAGGTAGGATTTCTGGGTTTTAGTTGTGATGGGTTATAGGAAGTTTGGTTATTATATGAGAAACCACTTTTCTCTTCTAACACGGCAGCTTCTATAGCTTCCGTCAGAGTTGTGAATCTCGAAGCTTTGATGATGAGACTTATTCTAGGATTAAGGCCTCTCTCGAATGCTTTTAAAGCAGTTTTACTGTTGAGATTGATAATAACGCTAGAACTTTCTGACCCTTCGCTAGCTATGCAAGCATCGTTCAGATTTGCAAGCGTTTGTTCCAATCTATTAGAGTAAGAACGCACTGTCTCATTTGTTCTTTGCTTTATATGTATTAGTTCCAACTGGAGTTGGGACAGAGATTTTGTTTCTAAGAATTGTTGAACTAGTTTTTCCTTAAGGGATTCCCAGGAGGTGAATTCTGTGTATTTTACTATATTATATGCTGGACCAATAAGTTTAGTTTTAATAATTAGGAGAAGGATAGGAATTTCGGTAGCGGCGATATCTTCGGATATCAAATCACACGCATTTAGGAACTTGTGGAGATTAGCTCTGTTCCCATCAAATTCGGGAATTAGTTTGAGGGCAAAAGATCGATCTAGTTTTGGAGCCATTTCAGTTTCGGTTTCTAAAATGGAATTAGTGATCTCGGAGGAGGAGGAGTTTTCGACAGTACTAGAATCGGAATCTTCGCAGTCGGATATTTCGATAGTTTTATTCTCGGACATAAACTGATTATATTATAATAATAAGTATTTAAGAAAGAAGAAAAAAAAAAAAAAAAAAAATTTATTCAAAAAAAAAAATTGATTCGAATTTAAAAAAAAAAATTAGATAGATAAAAGTAATGATAATAATATATATTAATTGATATAGGCAATAAATAATATATAATTTTTTGTTTGATAAAAGTACATTAATTTTACATTGTATAATTAATTAATAATACCTAAATACTTTCTTGCCTGTTTTTGTGCGTAAGTTAGAGATGAATGAGATAAAGGCGTTGCTGTTGGTTAAAGATGTTGTAGATGTTAAAGATGTTGTAGAAGTTGATGTTCCAGATGTTGTAGATGTGTGAATTTTGATTGTCTTTTATTTTATTTTATTGAATTTAAGTCTTTTTCTTTTTCTCTATTTTTCTTGTAAGTTTTTTTTTTTTTTTTTTTTGTTAAATTTTGTTGTTGTTTCACTTTTTGTTATTTTTTTTTTTTTTTTTTGTTTCACTTCTTGTTTGCACTTGTCACTTTTCAGGCAAACCCCACATCTGACACCAATTTTTATGTTGTGCTTTATTTTGTTTTTAACTTGAGACGCACGAATCTCAAGCGGGGTCTTACCTTTTTTAGTGTTCTTGTTCTTTTATGTGAAGCCAAACAAAATATAGTTTGTGTTTTTATTTTATTAAATTTTATTAAACATTTATTTAGGTTCAATTTGGTTCTTATCACTAATTTACATTCTTATTTTTATAATTTGAAAAAAAGATTCAGAGTTTCTTAACTTAGTTGAATTCAAGATTTGGAAAAGGTTTAGTACTTCAAAAATACAAAAAAATAGAAACGAATTAGAATTTCTTAATATGACTCGACGATGCGGCGGTCCGATTCTTAGTGTCCGATATCTGCCTCGCTACCCGACTCGAGAACACACACAAAAAAAAACATGTCACCGACTCCGAAGTGTGCCTGTGCACAGCTGGGAGTAATGCACGTTTTTTGTGTCAAGAAAAAAAATGAAATTGGATAGTGTGGATTGGAAAAAAAAAGAGTGCATTTGGATTCAGAGTTGAACAATAAAGTAAATGATGAATATGGAATATGGAATATTGGTCAATCGAAAGGAAATGATGACTGTGGGAATTTGAAGTGGCAATGGTTACAATTGAAAATGAATGGATGGGTCATGAAAGGGCATGAGAAATGGAAGTGGGTGAGGAAAAGACGTTGGAGGTTGTGAAGTGTGTACTTTACAACAGAGGTTTGCTTTGAAAAAAAGCTTGTGGACGCTTGTGCCGATCGCCCAGAACAACTCAAAAAATCACTCGCAACATCAGCCGCCTTCAGTCTTATGTAAGTTTTATTCCACTCTTCAATCCACTAATCAATCAATTTTCAATTATGAAAGCAGCAAGCCTACGTATCTACCTTATATGACCAAAATACGACCTTGAATGTTAAAATAAAGCTCATTTAGCACTACTTTCCTTTGAGGAAAATCTTAAAAATCTCCCTTATCACACCCACACAGATTCCCTTAAACAACCATCTCAAGTCCTAGTCCTTTGGAATTGAGTATTTTACGAAGGTAAATATTGAGATTGGTTTCAGTGCTAGGTTAAATTCTTAGCAAAAAAAGCAAGCCAAAGGGTGCGTTAAACCAATCTGACCATATTTGTGTTGAGAAAGTGAACAAATTGGCTTGCACAGATTCCATTTTTATTATTCTGAGAAATTTGTCACACTCACAAAAAATAACCAGAAGTGAATTTCAAAATTGAATAAACAATTTGTCCAATACAATGAATTTCCAGCTAATTGAATATTCAATCCAATCAAGGTGATTGCAAGATCTGAAATTAAGACTGCAAGAACCCAATGACCGGAAGGCATTTCAACCGAGAAAATTGAAATTGACTTGCACCATGGCTTGATGGAGACAGGAGAACCTGATGCCTATTATCTACTGTGTGTATGTACCTACATACATACATAACCTATATATGCTGAGTATATACTCATACTTTCCTTTGGAAAGCTCCTGGCTGCCGGCCGTAACGGTGAGGTGGTGTTTGTCCTCTCATTCGATATTCTCTTTTATTGTCGTGCAATCCATGAAAACGGATTGTAAATTGAATTTCAATTTTACCGATGCACTTGACACAAACACGAAAAATACCCCCGAAGAGGACGCCCCATCAGGAGGCAGAAATTGATGTGATGGGGGAAAAGGTGTCTCAAGCTCGACCTACAGAAAACAGAGCCCCTCCTGGTAAATAAATTAACTGATGCTTTTTCGAGCATCACCCCTCTATCCCACTCACGCTGATATAGCCTACCAAAATTGAATTCTGAAAGCGTTTGGATATTTTATAAGGTATATCGTTCGGCTTGGGTATAGGTATAGGTGAAATGGAAACCCTCTACTTGAAATCGAATCCGCCTGCTTTTAGAGTAGATTTACAGTTAACTGCTTTACATGTGGCAATATGTTAAGTTACAGTTGTTTTCGGCTAAAGGGGCTTTCAAGAGTTCGGATAAATATAGCAAAGGCTTGTGTGTAAAAATTTTATGACCTTATTTAACATTCTTGTGGTATAAAAGGTGTGGTCTTCGGTTTGGTTTTGCTTTTTCAATAAACCTTCCTTCTCATATGGGACATCATTTATTTGTTTCAAGCTTTAAGTTAATTTAATATGTTGTGGTGTACTTATATGTTGTTACAGAGTTTTCCCTGTTAATTGAATTTAAATTCTTGCATCACAAGAGGTTACTTACCTTTTGTGCGTTTGCATACAGATAAGATTATTCATTGAATACAAAAAAGGATTTCTCAATGGACAAATTGCTGAAACCAAAGGCACTTATACGCAGCAAACTATATACTCTTTTGACATTTAAATTGGAAACAGATTACTTTATCATTTAATTCGAAGTAAATTAATTTGTTTGAACTCATGTTAATTGAATTTCGAATTTTTAGCTTCGAGCATTGCTTTCTGAGTACTGAGCTGCCAAAATACATCTGTGTCTCTTTTTTAGCTCAGAGCTCTGAGAGTGCTCAACTTTAAATTTTTTTTTCAATCAGAGCTAATTTGGACATGTGTCTAGAATACAAAAATCAAGCAAATGGAGAAGACTAAGCGCAAACCACTTCACTCTTTTTTTCGATTTAACAAAACACTTAAAATTGGCGGTGAATTTTTCGAGTTTTAAATTGGTCAGCTGTAAAATTAAAATCAAAAAGGTCAGTAATAAATTTTGATAGTATCTATAGTGTTTAGATGTGTTTCAAAATGATATATCGGAGAGCTCTGATCATACTCTGCTCAGAGCTAACTCCAATCGCTCGAGCTGCATGCTCCGCTCAGAGCTAAGAAATAAAAAAGCATAATGATGACAAAAATGGGTCGCAACATTCTGTATGTCAGTCTGTGTATCAATACCTCAACCTAGAGCCTTAAATATTGAAGCAATTTTCTTCAAATTGTTTAGTTTTTTGGCAATTCCAAAGAATAACTTTACCTTTGTCAAACAACCGTTAAAGAAAAGCTTATTTACCTCCTCTATAAAGATTTTTATTCTAAAAACAATAAGGGAAGGCATGGTGTGCCCTTAAGTTAAAAATAAATTTACTACAAACTATTATTAAAACGTCCCGCCAGGAAGTCCGAAGCCCGGAGTAAAGTGAAAGAGGGCGCTTAAATGAAGAGAAACTCCTAAGGCAGAGTAAGAGAAACAGTAGCGATATAACTCCTCCTCAAAGGCAGGAAACTTAAAAACCCACACTGAGGGAAAAATGTATGCACTCAGCACATCATTTTATTTACTCATCCTATATTTTTCTGCACACATACTTTTCTGTACTCATTATCTAATGAAATATATACTGACAACATAAACCTATTAGCAGTGAAGCAGCTACTAAATAGTTCTGTAGACTCATTACACGAATATGTACCACGCCAGCATACGATTATGTAGTGAGAATAGATTCTATGCACTATTTTTTGGTATCATTGCGTAAATATAAACTTTCCATGGACTCAGTAAATAATTATGTGTAGGTTGTCGCATGATGATGTACTGAGTATAGCTCATATGCACTTATTAAATAAATGTAAATAAATCTATTTAGGCATTTTTTGAAAAAACTGTTAGTTTTCTGCGATTAGTACAGTGTCTATGCACTCAATAAATAAATATAAATATTTTATGTAGGTATGCATTTACTAAAAACAAACCGGATAAGTACAGATTCTTTGTAGTGAGGACAGATCAATTTGTATGTAATGAGTACATTTTTATGTAATGAGTCCATATGTTTATGTACTCCATGTGTGTATGTCCTCACTATATATGTTTGTATCGAGTCTATGTACTCAATTCATATTTATGTAATGAGTCCATATGTCTATGTAGGTACTCCACATATTTGTGAAATGAGTCCATTTGTCACTACACATTTATATTATGAGTCCATACATTTAAGAGAATCCTCTGTAACGTTTCACCTTATTCTGAAAGTTTATTTTCTAGATATTTATTTTATTTTAAAAATACTTTGTGATACTTACTCGGATTTGAACTGGGAACCTTTCACACACGAAGATAGCACGCATCCACCAGGCCACTTGGGGGCACAAAAAACTGGTGCCAAAACTGAATAAGTTGAAACTCATTGCTTGGATGGCTGAAGTGCTCAATATACACATAGAGTCAGTACAAGTTGCGTGGACTCAGCACTGTAGCTAGTCAATAGATACATGTGTAGGTATTGAGTATATACCGTCTGTATTGAATAAATGTCGAAATGGCACACGTCGTATTTACTCAACACATAACTTAATGTAACCTATAACAGTTTCACTTGCATGGGTTGCGCTTGATATGTGTTGAGTATATACCGTCTGTATTGAACAAATATCACCATAGACTCTGTGCAGGTCGCATATACTCAGTACATAACTTTATGTAATAAATGTTTTCTATACTTTGATGGCTGGTGCTTGATATGAACTGAGTAAATACCATCTGCATTGAATAAATCTCGACAAAGGCTCAGTATACGTCATATTTACTCAGTACATAACTTCATGTTTTTTATTGGTGGATGGCTGGCGCTTGAGTATTAACTGTTTGCATTGAATAAATGTCACTATAGACTCAGTGCACGTTGCATATACTCAGTATATAACTTTATGCATCAAATGTTTTTTATTGTTGGATGGCTGGCGCTTGATATGCGCTGATTATATACCGTCTGCATTCTATAAATGTAGACATAGACTCAGTACACGTCGTATTTACACAGCACATAACTTAATGTAGTATAATTATTTTTTATTTAGATGGCTGGCACTTGATATGTGTTGGGTATTAAACGTCTCTATTGAATAGATATCGAGATGGACTTATTACACATTGCTTATACTCAGCACATAAGCTTAATTTTTAAATTTAAATTTTATTAAATCGGAACATATTTGACTTTAGCTGGTCCATAGTTTTGTAATGAGTATATTACGTCTGTATCCAATACACAAATCGGTACTCTAGATTGTTAGTTTTATTCGATACATAACTTGAATTATAACTAGTACACATTAACTTTACTTAGTGAATAGACCTTCGATGGCAATCCTTTGCAAACATCGGTACATACAATTTACATTTATGGTTCTGTACGGAGTGCATTCATTTTTCCCTCAGTGCAGGACGACGGCATGCACTTCCGGGACCTGACACCGTGGAAACTCTTGTATGCAAGTGCAGCCTTGAGCGTCCTGACCTGCCGGAAAACAACCCTCAGGTAACCTTGAATGCCGACGAGTTGTCGGCACTTGAGGAGGCCATAATTGAGAAAGTCTTCCTTGGCTGGAAGTATAAGCTGAAGTTCAATGTTCTGTACTTCAGAACCAATCTGCTCTTGGTTAATTGCACTGGAACGGAAATAGCGGATTGGCTAAGGGAAAGTGCACCAAAACTGAGCATTTGGACGGGCATAAAATAGGTCACGTGCAAGGGAGACGAAATCCCCAAGACGTAAACCATCACATTGTTCTTTCCGAGAAGTGTGTGGAAAGACGACATGAAATCCTTGGCATTAGTTCAAGCCCAAAATGAGAGACTCAACGTCTGGGCTGCAGGGTCGTGAAGAGCACCGTAGGGGACAAAAATCAGCTACTTGTAATCACCATAGATGCTTGGTTAGTGGAGACAATAATGAGAACAAACCCCCAGCTTCACTAAAAGCTCGGCAATGTTAGGTTAGGTTAGGTTAAATGGGGTGGTGATACGAAAAGGTCGCATCACCTCACTCGGATCTCAATGGATCCATTGTGCTCCCCTGGGTGTAGGCAAGGTAGGTATAACGCAGTGACGGTGCGTCAATAAGACGTCTTAGACAGTGTCTACCCTACTGTAAAGAGAGAAAAGAAAAGAAACCTACTCGTAACAATCAAGAAAACTGTGTTTACATTCATTTCATTATGTCCCTAACATCCATAACCTATCTCAAATTGTCAACACCTAATATTTACCAAACATATGTAAATCATAACATTCATCCCTTATTCACACACTGACAGTTTCCACACCAATTTTTATTTTATTAAATAATTTGACCTTACCAACAACCACAAAGCACAAAATCTCAATACTCAAACACAACACAATAGCTTCGCTATGGCTCTGCACTCTGCATCTGCTACGTGCTTCGGGAAACCCCGACTGAAAACGAAGACAGTCTTTCGTTCTACCTAAATTATATGGAAATAAAATCAGCGGGCTATGTTGCTCAGGTATAATTTCTATGTGGAGCAAGTAGACAGAATTGAATCTGTCTAATTGCTTATTTTGCTCTGAACTTTGAAGTATATATTCGAAACTTTTTCGTTGAATGTTAAGTGAGCGTGTTGCCAGACGTACAAAAATTCTCCCCCCAGACAAATTTAGAAACCCCCCAGATTGCCACATTTTGACAAAAAAAAATCCTAGATTCTTTTTTACTTTCAGTACTCATAAGTTCATTACATATTTCAGATGAAATTTAAAAAAAATTATAGTGAAAATGAAAATATGCATCTACCTACACTAAAATACTTTATTTAAACAAATCAAGAATAATACGATCGTCATCTTCATTTTTGTACAAGCGACATTTTCCAGAGTTTTCTCTAACGGTGGCGTAGAATTCTGCGAACCAGAATGTATGGAATATCTCTCACAAATGAGCCCGTGAGTACAAAAGTGGAGTAACCCAATTTTTTGGGCATAGTTTTCATTTTTAATCGATGTTAATTACTATTAAATTCGATATTTAAGGAGGATAAATAACATCTTTGGGAAGCTAAGATATTTAAGAATTTAGATTTTTGGCTTTTATGACTTTTCATGCATAAATGTTGGACTACGAGACAAAAGTATCAATTTTTCCAATATATGGGTAACGCTGCTTTTGCAATCACAGCCTTAATTACTATCAGCTATTTCAATTCCCATACGACGTTATTTTGAGATTGAAGAAAATTAAGCAATCACAATTTTAATTTTTTAACTTTAAAATAATACCCCCAGATATCCCCCCAGACATTTTATCACCCCAGATTTCCCCCTAACGATGAAAAAAAACCCTAAATCTGGGGGAAAACCCCCAAACTGGCAACCCTGAGTGAGGAGAACAACTTCTTCATTTTTTATTTTTGGAGTTGATCAATAGTTGCAAAAAGGCTTACTATTGTACTGAATTCGGTACTATTGGACTTTCCCGAGTATGCAAGTACCACTTTTCAGTTTTCAGTACTGTTTGTACTATTTTTAATTTTTGAAAAGGTCAACTTTCATAAATCTCTAAAATCAAACAAATATGTTCAGTCAGACTTAACCACATCTTCACGTAAGGAAGCTTTTAATGAAAGGCCCATATTGTCAATAAACTTACTAGAAAACCACCTTCCCGTCGAGGAAATCTATTGCGGGACCGAAAGTGAAATTCTTTACACTTCTTAAAATTTAACTGAAAGCGAAATTTATAGCTTTAAAAGTCATGCACGGATGTTCTATATGGCTTTCCTCGAAGATGTGAAAAAAAGATTTAATTTGGAAGACATTTTTTTTAACTCGTTGCAACATTTTTCACAAACTTAAATTTTAAATGACCAAGTAAATTCAAAAGATTTTATCCTGGCGAACAAAAAAACAATGAAAACCTTAATAAAGAATATCGAGCTCTAGCTGACTGCTAATACTTAAAAAAAATTTAGAAATGCTTCTATTTCTGAGTTCTGGGCTGAAATTGGCCTGTCACAGCTCTATTATTAAAAAAAGTCTTTGAATAGATATTTACCGAGTAAACCACTTGCCGATGAAGAAATTTTAGAGTAAGAAAAACATATGAATGTAATGTATGTACATATGAATGTAAATACAAAGAAAAGACTTGTGCCAAAGTTGCTATTCGTCCATAAGACTTATTTTAGAATAAAATTAAACCAATGAAATGTATAGGTATATTTAATTTATGTATTTAATAAAATATTTATTTTAATTGTTTGCGTTATTTTATAATTTAAAAAAGTTCAGTACTATTTAGTTTTTTTCAGTACAATTTTTTTCCACTTTTCAGTACAATCGACAAAAGTCAATTTTCATCACTGAGTTGATCACAGAGGAGGATTATTTTTTGTTTTGTCATTTATCTTTGAAACTATCATTTTTTTGTTGATCGTTCGTTCACCGGCCAGTGGCCAGTAGGTCAACCATAAAAAATGCAATAGGTAGGAGTAGGAGAAAGGCTGGACTCTTTCGCAGAAGTACACTAATGACTAAAAAAATTAAGGGAATAATAATTTTATCCGTGTACTTTGAAGAGCTGCATCTCTTTGATTAGTTGTCGCATTGAGTCGAAACAAAAAGCATTTTGAAATTGTGTGTTTCTTCTTGTTTTGAAATTGTTTAACAAATACATATTTATTTTAAGGTACCGGTATTGCCTTATTGTTAAAAGAATGTTCTTTTTTTCTTAGTTTTATGGGTTTCTTGATTTTTTTTTTTATAAATCAATGCATTTTTTATTCAGCTTTAATTTAGGCCTACAAGTTTTGTTTCTTTGAGATTGGTGTACCTATATAGCTTTTAGTCAAACATATGCATACTTTTGTCTTTGATCACCATTATCTCAGCAAAAAATAATAAGGATGAGAATGACACATAAAATTCAAGGGCAGTTTTGAAGACTTTATGGGTTTCAACAAGATTTTTTTAAAACTTCATATGGACTACTTATGTTGGCTTTTCAACGTTTGTTTAAAAAAATACAAGCATTTGATAAATATCCCTATCTGTGTACAATTTTTTGTAATTTGTATTCTTGTATTATATAGGTATTTATTTTTGCTTTAAAGAACTCGTTACTTGAAGCCATATTTTTAGTATACGTTTGTGAAGTCTTCAAAGGGAAATACGCTGTATTTTGGACCTCGTTAACAGTTTTTATTTTTGACTGGATAAAAAGTAAAATAATGAATTAAATTTATAACTGTCTACCCAGTTCGTTCGAGTGCCGCACGTCACGGTATAAGGAGGGGGAAGGAGATTGATTATTGGAAGTTTAGGTATGGGGGGCCTCCTTGAACCATCCTGAGTTCTGAGTGAATTTAAGAATATTTCTTAGTGGCAAACACGAGACGTCACCCAATTCGTCGAAAAAGTATTTTCCGAGGGCTGCCTTTCTAGTTCTGGCTAGGCTGGGGCATTCACAGAGGAAGTGAACTGAGCCCTCCTCCGCCTCCTCCGCTTCTTCATCCTGACACCTTCTACATAAGTCAGATGAGCCGATGCCCATTCTACTTAAGTGGGTTCCCATTGTGTTGAGACCCGTTAGGATTCCAACCAATAGGGAGAGTTGAGGCCTGCTTAGCTTGAGTAAATACTTAGTTTTTTTCTTTGAAATATCCGGCCATAAGTTCCTCAAAATACGACAGGTATCAATTGTTGACCATCTGCCGCTGGCAACTTTGAGAAAACTCTGGCAAATTCTTCTTTTTTCTTGCTCTAGTGGCATAAGAACAGAGCAGTCGGTTTGGCTCGGACCAAGAGATGATCCGTTTTTGGCCAATTCATCTGCCATTTCGCTGAGTAGTTTCAACTCATCACGACAGCGATCAACCAGTTTTGACTTTGTAACAAATGAGGTAATGGTTTTGATTGCCGCCTGGCTATCAATAAAAATGTCAATATTTTCGTTAACTAACTTACATGTGCAAAGGCTCTTTGCAGCCTCACAAACTACGAGCACTTCCGCTTGAAAGACGCTTCGGCAATGTACCTGTCAACGGTTTACGAAAAGTGACATATCAAAGGTCTTCTCACAAACCAGTAAAGGTAACCTCCGCCCAAGTCACCCACGCTCGCAACCCTTCCCTATCCTACCTACGCACACTGGGACCTCTTGTATGGAGAGCGTGCCCAAAATGCAAAATTGAAACTAACGGTTTCGAATAAAATTGTAATGTGGATTCAAAGTTGACATGATTGCTTATCAATATGTCAAGTTTTGAAGTTTTGGGAGACAGAAATGTAATAGAAAATAAGTGATAAAAGCAGCAATTCATGTAAATTCTAAAATCCATTGCGCAGTTGTTGGTCATTTGAAAATTCGAAAAAAAATAAATTCGTGGTGAATACAAAAATATAAAAAATATATTGGCATCAAATGAAGGTCAGTGAAAATAAAAAAATGTTTTTATCAAATTAGATCAACATATTTCACTTGCATTTTAAGAAAATTGAAAAATTACGTAGAAAATGTTCAAAGAATTTTTTTTTGATTTTGCGCACAATGCTTTTTAAACTGAATACGTGGTCTAGTAGTATCAATATTCCTCTATATGAAACAGAAGTCAAAAGTGAGAGCATGGTGCGCAAAACCGAAATAAGATTTTTTGAATATTTTCTACGTAACTTTTCAATTTTTTTAAAAATTTAAGGGAAAAATGTTGTTCTAATTTGATACAAATATTTTTTCATTTTCCACTGACCTTCATTTGATGCCAATATATTTTTTATATTTTTGTTTTCACTGCGAATTTATTTTTTCCAAATTTTCAAATGACCTACAACTGCACAATGGATTTTAGAATTTACGCGAATTGCTACTTTTATCGCTTATTTTCTACTACCCTTCTGTCTCCCAAAACTTCAAAACTTGACATATTGATAAGTAATCATGTCAACTTTGAATCCTCATTATAATTTTATACGAAACCGTTAGTTTCAATTTTGCATTTTGAGCACGCTCTCCATACAAGAGGTCCCATTGTGCTACGTCCCCTCCATCTACACTTCACCCCTCGAACAACAAAACAACATCCCTTAGAAGCTAGACCACACCACTGACTTAGGCCCAGACATAGAGAAAGAGGGCATGGATCTCTCTCCTATTCGAACGGGGCAAGAAGAAACGCTTCCTACCGAAGAGGAGGAAGAATATACCTGCTGGCAGATGATGGGGCCATTGCCCCCATCTGCTAACCAAAAAACAGTATGACCGGATATAGGATCAGTACCAGGCTAGTCCAAATGAACATCCACCAAGCAAAGGTGGCATCAGCTCACCGCGGAAAACTTAGAATTAGCACGGATCCAAGAATCCTGGGCCTACAAGGGTCAGGTAAGAGAGTTAGCAAGTAGTGAGTCCAAATTAATATGGGATATGAGAGTAGACCTAGATCTTGTATAAAAATAAGGACTGCGACTTACCCTACGACTGTCTCAACGTGAATGCCCAGCTTTATTTTTATCGAAAATTACAAACTAAATTGATATGAGAAAAGTTTCGGATTGATATTTAAAGTAAGAAGCGCGTGTTGACTAACACCCACCATACAACATGGAGTAGCCACTTACATAAACCAAAGGGGTGAGTACCTTTTGGTAAAAAATCTAGAAATATTCAACGTAAGGAATACCCCTACTTTTATTACTAGATTAAGGGCCTGTTTCACATTCTCTGAGTAAAGTTCTGATTAGTTATTCGGCACATAAACTCTGCGGCATTGTCATATGTTCACAAATAAAAAACTGTTTATGAATTTATAACTTAATCAGTCGGGTCTTAAGACAATAATTTTTAATTTTTCTTCTGTGGACTTATTATCCTGTACTAATATTTATGTGTCAAATATCTAATCAGAGCTTTATTCAAACATTGTGAAACAAACCCTAAGAAAAGGAGTTCTAGATATAACTTTGGATCTCCTAACTCCGATTGTAAGTTGTCTCATACGTGACTGGAGGGTATCCGAGAAGTCTTCCTTGTCCGACTACAGAATTATTGTGTTCACCTAAGAAGGCTTTTTTTACAGAGAATACCTCTGGAAGGAACCCAAGGAGAACAAGCTCTGGGAGCTAATACCAAACTGTTCGCAGTACAAATAGTCACCTTAACTTGAATCTAATTTAAATAGGAGCCATAGAAGAGGCATATGAACCCACTAATTGTCCCCTTAGACTAAAAACAAGGCAGAAAGACGCACCGTGGTGAAACCAAAATCTGTCAAAATTAAGATCCAAGAATAAAACTCTTCAATGAAGCAAAAAGAACCAGAGAATGGCATAACTATTCAGCAGAACAAGAAAAGCCAAGAGGAAGAGTCTAGCATCTTTTTGTGAGAATATATTTCCTCAACTCCTGCTGCTTCAAGACTGTATAAGGCTCTTGCAAAAGAGAAGCAATTACATCACTAGCCTTGAGGTATGATGATGGAAGCTTCACTTTTCAACCTTTGAAATAACCAGGTGTGAATGCCATCTTTCCAGCCTTTTTACTTACTTAAGGTGTCGCTACAGTCTAAGCTGAACCAGGGCCTCAACCAATAAGCTTCTTCCGTCTGGCTCGGTTTCACTACCCTTTCAAGAATGATGTTGAAAAAGTCGCCTTATAGCGCGTCGCCTTGCACAAAGCCTTTCTTGTCATCAAAGGTGTCGGTGAGATCTTTTCTGAACTTGATGGAGCAGCGTTCATTCTCCATCGTCATCCTGCACAAACGGACGGGTTTGGGAGGGATGCCAAAACTAGACATTGCTCTATATAGCTAGTTTCTATAGATGCTGTCATACGCGGCCTTGAAATCAATGAAAAGGTGGTGGGTATCGATTTGAAACTCCTGAATTTTTTCCAAGATCTGCCGTAGTGGCCTAAGGCCACACTGATGTGGACCTATCAGGCTGTTGACGAAGGGCTTCAGACGTTCACAAAGTAAGGCAGAGAAGAGATCTTGTAGCCGATATTAAGAAGACTTATGCCTCTGTAGTTGGTTCTGTCCAGAGGATCGCCTTTCTTGAGAATCGGGCAAACAATCTTGGGGTTCCATTCATCGAGCATGCTTTCCTCCGACCATATTTTGCAGATAAGTTCGTGCATACTCCTAACCAATTCATCGCCAACTGCTTTGAATAGCTCAGCCCCAAGGCCATTAGTTCAGCAGCTTTATTGGACTTAAGTTAAGATATAGCTATCCTTACTTCGTCGAAATCGCATGGATGAAATTGTTGGCCTACGTGTCGTCCAGTTTGAATGGTGCAATCTGATCGTAGCGGAATTCGGTTCGTCATCGCCGAAATACAATTCGCAGAAATGATTTTTCCATATCCTCAGCACCGACTACGATTTTACAACGATGTTTCCCTGCACATCCTTGCTGGCTTCAGTTGGGGTCTTGTACCCCTGAGAGGTTCTTTTTACTTTTTGGTAAAACTTCCGAGCTTCATTCCTGCAATGGCATCCCTTTAATTCCTCGATCGCACGCTTCTCATGCTCTTTCTTTTTACTTCTTAAGCTTGTGTTGCTCTCTCTTCTTTCGCTTGTAGAGCTCGCAAGTAGCTCTGGTCCTTCTATGCAGCTCCTCGCCGCTTTGTATGCCTGTTGTTTGGCTGCATGTACTTGCCGGCATTCTTCGTCGGGGTTTCACTGTGATGGTCGTGCGAAGCCAAGCACGTTAGAGGCGGCATCTCTGATGGCTTCCTGGCAGTTCTTCCACTTGTTCTAGATACTTGCAGTTGGCGCCATAGGACTATTTAAGAGGGCGCGAGGGACCTGATCGGAAAGGACCTGGCGGTTTCTTGCGACTGTAGCCGTTCGAAGTCGAATGTCTTCACAGTATTTTTTTGTTTTGGCTTTGGTCTGGATATCCGTAGCACCACCAAGTAGGTAGTGGTCCGAGTTAACGTTGGCTCCTCAGAACGTTCGGACATTCTTGATACTGGAGGAGTGCCTTGCATCGATCGCAACGCAATGTGGTCAATCTGGTTGGCGGTTGGTTGACCAGGAATTTACCATGTCTCTTTGTGTATATCGAGATGCGGGAACCGCGTACTAGCTACCACATCGTTTCGCCCCATAGCAGAGTTGATTACCCTGAGTCTGTTATTAGAGGTGGTGTCGTGCGGGCTATATCTTCCGATTGTGCCACCAAAGACGTCTTCTCTTCTTAGTTTGGCATTAAAATCCCCAAGACAATTATTTTAATTTCGTAATTAGGACATTGTTCTATTGCTCATATGTCTTGTCCAGGAGCTCGTTGAACTCGTCCTTGGTGTCGTCATCTTTCTCCTCTGTTGGGGCCTGCGCGCATATGAGGCTGATGTTGGTGAACTTATCCTTGATGCGAATTGTCGTGAGTCGCTCGTTCACATAGTTGAATTAAACTCAAGACTTCTTGCCTAAGTCTGCCTCTAACGACGAGTCCACATCCAAAAAGACGCTGCCCTTGCGGTGGGTAACAGTCACCGTAGTGGATGTCGCAGTCTTTCAGTTTTCTCTTGCACTTCTTGGATGGCGGTGATGTCTACTTTGTAGCAGTCTAGGCTTTCATCTAAATGTTCAGCTGCACGTGGTCTATAGAGAGAAAGAACTTTCTATAGAGAGAAAGAACATTCCAAGTGCAGATCCGAAGTTCGTTGTCCTTATTTCGGTTACTAGGTTCGTCAACAGTAAATCCATCCGTATCCCAGGCTTGCTGTTACTTCGCAACTAAATAGCTTTACGTAGCCGGAAAGTCACCCTGACTGCAAATTAACTCTAAGGGCGGGGAGCCGGATTAACCGCTGATTATAGGCCTGAGCTCCGAATATGTCGTAGTAGCCCGTTTAAGGTGTTCACGAAGTAGTTCAACCTAACTGGAACTGAAGACACCCCCTTTGATTTCATCTGGAGAATTATTCCACTGCCACCTGGATAAAGGAGAAGTGCCTTAGTGGGAACACTCCTCCCTCCTCTCTCATTTGCTTCCGCTTAAAACCGTCCACACGGATTGGAACCCCATATTCAGTTAAAGGAATAGGCACCCGATGTTCACCACCGGGAGGTGAGAGACGGAGTTGATAGCCAGAGGTTCGGTTTAAAAAAAAGCATGTGATGGACGCTTGTCCACGCTTTGAGCATTTATTGGGCGAGTAGTACTTTTCAACCTTTTAAATCACCAGGTGTGGATGGCATCTTTCCAGCCCTATTACGACAGGGAAAAGATCATCTCATGCCTTACCATTATTAGCATATATTAGCATACTTCTTTTTGCAAGTACAAAATTTAGCTAACCACATTTAGGCAGGGGATCCACCAGTTCAAGCTTTGGCCTTGCCTTAGTTACTACCTTTAGTTTTCCCTGCTTACTCGGTTACTTCTCTTATATCCTTTTCCTTATCAACAAAATTAAGGTGCCAGTTATAGCTATCATTGAAACGCATCATTGAAAATTTTAATGATTGATTTTTAGACGCTTAGGAGGCAAAATCATTTATTATTTTGATGAACGATCAAAGTTTAAGACTTCATTAATATTTCTAGTCAAAAAAAAAATTCAAAAAGGCCCAACTTTCCACAAAAATTGACTTTTAATTTTTCAATGATCATTGGTAAGGTAGTTCAATCATTGAAATAAGAAAAGTCCTTTTATGTGGAAAATTGGGCCTATTTGAACATTTTTTTTTGGCTAGAAATATTAATTAGGTCTTTAGCTTTATTTTTCCATCAAAAGAATAAATAATTTTACTTCCTAAACGTCTCAAAATCAATCATTAAAATTTTCAATGATGATTTTTGTATTTTGTATTTATTATTTCATCTATCGATTACAGATAATCTCTTAGACTACGCCTATGAAAAAAAAAAAAAAAACTATATACAAAAAAAAGTTTACATAATGTTCATTTAGTTGTTTAAATAATATATAACAATGAATAAATAAAATAAGTACAGAAAAGTACTCTAAAAAGATACATACATACATTATAAACATTTTACAATATACTCAATAAAATATCTTTAAACATCTGTCTATCATATGACAAATCAATATACTGACAAATAGAGTTGAATTCTGAACAAGACATTGAAATGGGGTCCAACTTCCCGTAATTTGTAAAAGATCTTGCTATGTAAAAGTATTGTCTTTCTCTTAATGGTTTACTAGGGGCATATAATAGAAATAGAGAGAGCAGCATGGGACAATCAATATGGTTACACATTATATCTCTAGCTAGCATTACCATATAATATTTTCTTCTAGACTCAAGTGATTTCAAGTTAATCAAAAGGCATCTTTCCCTATAAGAAGGCATAACATTGTTGGTCCAGTAAAATTTTCTCAATGCGAATTTGGTGAATTTCCGTTGGATCGATTCAATTCGATTTATATGTATTACATACAATGGTGACCAAATAATGCATGCATATTCGAGGACACTTCTAATGGTTGAGACATAAATACTTTTTAATGTATATGGATCATTAAATTCTTTCGAGTTGCGCTTCAGAAAACCAAGCAATTTATTGGCTTTTGCTATTATAAAATCATAATGTTTGTTGAAATTTATTTCTTCATCGAAGATTACACCCAAATCTTTTTGACAATTCACCCGTTCAAGCTGAATATTGGATAAGCTATAGTTAAAAACTATGGGGAATTTTGATCTCGTAAATCGTATGAATTTACACTTATGAATATTAAGATGAAGGCAGTTAGCATCACACCATTCCTGCAGGCTATTAAGATCATCTTGCAGTTTTAAACTGTCATTGAAGGAGTTTATTTGAACAAACAATTTTAAATCGTCAGCAAAAAGAAGACTTTTTGCGAATTTAAAAACATCTGGTAAGTCATTAATGAAAATTAAAAATAGGAGAGGACCCAAATGACTCCCTTGAGGGACTCCTGAAAGATTAAATATAACTCTAGATAATGTGCTTCCAATTTTGACGTACTGTGTCCGACCAGTTAAATAATTTCTAAGCCACTTTAGAAGGTTTGAGTGAAATCCCATACATTCAAGTTTCCTAAGAAGTATATTAAACTGGACTCTGTCAAACGCTTTAGCAAAGTCTGTGTAGACCGCATCAACTTGATTTCCACGCTCCATACCTTTTAGACAATAGTTAGAAAACAATGCAAGGTTAGAACTGGTAGATCTACCTCTTACAAAGCCATGTTGTTTATCTGATAGAGAACTTTCAACCTCAGTATAGATCTTAGTTTTTACTATAGATTCGAATACTTTAGGAACAATTTTAAGTTTAGATATTGGCCTGTAATTCATGACGTCTTGCTTCGAACCAGACTTAAAAATCGGTGTTATAAATGAAACTTTCCAATCATCTAGAAAATCGCCAGTAAAAAGTGACATATTAAAGATTTTTGTAAGAGGCAAACTCAAGGAGTTGCAACAATTTTTAAAAAATGTTTGTGAAAAATCAAGAGACGTAGATTTATTTGTACCATCCAATGAAGAGAGTTCACGTCTAACATCACATTCAGAAAGGATCAAATTACCTAGATTAAAATTCATTTGTTTAGAGCAATTGAAATAATTAGTTTGCGAATTTTCTTCAACAAAATTTGATTGGAAAAATGAGGCAAACATATTGCAAATGAGACTTTCGTTACTTGATTGCTCATTGTTCAAGAACATATTACTTGGCAAGTTGTAAGATTTTTTTTTGCTATTCAAAAATGTCCAAAATGCTTTCGAATTTCTTTTAATGTTATTTTCAATTGACCACATATAATTCGTATAGAGAAAATTTTTGAGCTGCTCATATTGCTTTCGACAAATAAGAAACTCGTCGTGACAACTGAAGTCTAACCTGCATAGTTTTTGCAATTTTGTGAGTCTATTTTTCAAATTACTTAAGCGCCTGTTAAACCATATAGGCCGATCATTTTGCCTTCTCCGTTTTAATGGGACAAAACTACTGCATGCCTCGTTAACCTTAGCGATAAACTTTCCATAGCAAGAACCTAAGTCATTATCATCAAGAATCTCTTCCCAATTAGTTTGACTCAAAAAAGAATTTAAACCAATATAGTCAGCCTGATCAAAATTCAATTCTATCTCCGAATACGATTTTACAAAATTAAGTTTGTTAAAATTTAATATTGATAATTCTATATCCAACGCTTTATGATGTGAACAATTTTTGAGGAAAGGCAAATGCGATGCTTCTAGTTTAGCTTCTAATTCTGTGTTCACAAATATTAAATCTAGAATACGATAATTTGAATTTAATACATTATTTATTTGATTTAGATTCATAGACAAAAAACAATCAACAACTTCATAATTATGATTACTTGAAACATTAAAAGGTATTAAACAATTATCTTCATCAGAAAATACCCAGTTAACCTTACTTAAATTGAAGTCACCTAAAATAATAATATACATATTTTGCTCTAGGGCATCGACGATATTTTTAATATTTTTTAAATGTGTTTGATAAACAGAGAAATCACTATTAGGTGGTATATATGAAACAATAAAATAAATGGTATAGTTTTCATTCGGCAATTTAGCTTCAACACATATTTGTTCAACATCTACATTCTCCAAAACTATCTGACGGCTAATAAAATAAGATCTTAGAGCTAATATTACCCCTCCTCCCACGGTTTGACTAGTATGCGATCGATCTCTTCTATAAACTTGGAAATCATCATCGAAAAGTTCTGAAGAGTAGATTCCATCACAGAGCCAAGTCTCTGTCAAAGCAATGACGTCGTACAAACAGCAAGTGACAGCAGCATAGAAGGTATTTGTTTTCGTTCTAATGCCACCAACATTTTGGTAGTATACATGAAGAACATAACTACATGAGCTTTTTGGACATGATTGTTTAGGAGGCAACTGTATTAGCTTCGGAACGATCGACTTTTTTTGGAATGAATCGAAATCTTCTCACTCTAACACCAGTAGGCCAGCAGCTTGAGTTGAATGCAGCAGCAAAATATTCACTTGGAACACCCATCTTAAAGTTCACACGGCTTAACGAATCCTCATTGTCTCCTTTCTTTATAAGCTTATAGCATTCAATTTCACTAGGGCTTACTTCAAGATTTAAAGCTACTAAGTTTATCAAAGATTGAGCATTTTGAGTTGGTTTGAAGCTAGACAAATGCAACCATTCTTTTGGCGCCAAGACTTCAATGTCTTCAGCGCATGTCTTGTTTCCAATAATAAAATTTTGCTTGCGGGATTTTTGCGATTTTACTTCAAACTGCACAAAATCATCATTAATATTGGAAGACTTCTGTTGACCAGCTTCGATGGGGACATTATTTGCTTCTTCCATAGGCAGTTCCACATTAGGAGCAGCAGTAGCATTGGAAGACTTCTGTTGACCAGATTCGATGGGGACATTACTTACTTCTTCTATAGGCAGTGCAACATCGGGGGGAACAGTAGATTTAATTTCGCTTTCTTCAGTATGTTCGCCACTCATTGCATACCCAACATCAGCAACAACAACTGTAGATGATCTGGGGCTACACAAGTTAATTGTTGGCGATGTATTATTTTTGGAAGATTTTTTTTTTATATTGACTTTGCGAGCACGAGGTTCGGTGGGTGCTGTAGCTGTCAATTTATGTATGTCTTTCGAACGAGTCAATCTTTTAGGTGTAATGGGTTGCAAAATGTTTGCATTACTACAAGATGAACCATTACTATCCAGATTTAATTCTTTGATTAATAAGCAGAGAGAATTTATGTGACTAATACAATTTGTCAATGGATTTACTAGGCACATATTGCATTTCCAATGTAAGTTAACACTTTTTTGGAGTAATGATAAATCACTTTTTTCAATGGAACTACATTCAATGTGAAATTCTTGTGAACATATAACACACACCATGTGATCGTCAAAAAGATTTTCATTACATTTAGCGCACTTCATTGTTAGCAGTAGATGTAAGACAGTAAATTATAATAAGAACACGTCTATTACGTACAACAGCTTGCACATGAATGATAGCTATAACTGGCACCTAAATACCCCATTTAAAGTCAGCAGCTACATCATATTTCTCATGAAAAGGCAACAAGAATACTTTTTTATTATTATTATTTCTCTACTAATTGGTAAAATTTGGCCCAAAATTTTGTTTATTTTTTGATTAAAATAAATTGGTTAGCTCTAGCGCAAAGAGAGAAGAAATAAAACTTCATTGCTTTGATTTTTGGAATCTATCAAATGATTGGCTTAAAATGGCTTAAAGCACTTAACATTTATATAAATACTTAAATAAAATAAATAAATAAATTAGGTGGCGCAACAGCTCATGGAGAACCAGGGCCTAGTGACTTACAACTCACAACCATTCCTGTGTGCGTGTTTGTTGGCAGGAATGGAGGGGATCTACACTTTTTTGCCGAGTCCGAACGGCTAAATGAGAAGCACTTTCTCAAGACAAGTATACTCTTGGAGGATTTGTCAGCTCCTCGCAAGAGGCAGTACCTTCTTACATTTTATTTAAACAGATAATAAATTTAAATAAATAACTTTTACGAAACAAAAATAATTGTACTTAATTTATCTGAAAAACCTACCATAGACGCAACCAAAATAATTGCACAAAAATTTAATACCTTTTTTCATTTGATGGAAATGTTAAACAAATGCGGTAAAAAGAGTTAATGCTAAAGTTCTTACAGTTGTATGTAGGTTAGGGTGTCCGTTATTTCCCAAAATCGTTTTTAAATAGCAGACACCCCCCAAATCAAAAGTTTATGCCCAAAAAAAAAATATTTGACCAAGAAAAATTTTGTCCGATGTCATTTACACGTGGCTCTAAGCCCATACTTTCCCCATACAAATTTGTATGGGATTTTTGCTCTTTTCACGTTTTATTTTTTTTCTCTCGAATTACTGGAGCTATTCTAAATTTTTTTGTTGATTATTTTTCTTTAATCATCCCTTTAAAAGTTCTCATTCAAAAAATTTATTAACAAAAATTCAAAATTAAATAATAAAACGTTCACTTTTGTTGTGTTTTTATATGGGAATTCCTATGGTAATAATCGAGCCAAAAAATTCGTTTTTTTTTTTTTTTTTTTTTTAATTAAGTTTTGAATGAGGTCTTTTAAAGGGATGACAAAAGAACAAAAATCAACAAAAAAATTTAGAATTGCTGCAGTAATTCGAGAGAAAAAAAATTAAACGTGAAAAGAGCAAAAATCCCATACAAATTTGTATGGGAAAAGTATGGGCTTAGAGCCACGTGTAAATGACATCGGACAAAATTTTTTTTGGCCAAATATTTTTTTTTTGGGCATAAACTTTTGATTTGGGGGGTGTCTGCTATTTAAAAACGATTTTGGGAAATAACGGACACCCTAATGTAGGTATATTAGCTCATTCTTGAAATGCATTTCCTAGATTCCCAATACGACATAATGTGTCGACTGTCGATTCACATTGAGTCTTACTCCACATGAAAGGAAACGTGTTCAATTCTAACAATGAACGACGGCACTATGGCAAGTCAAGGAAAAAAAATAGAAACAGAATCTGTCACTGGTAAGGAATTTTCCATTGAATTTTCTTCCATTGAACAATTTTATTGAAAATCATTTTCTCTTGAAATTCATACCAAGCCAAAGGGGCATGGCAGTAGGAGAAAAACGTATAAGAGCTCATTAAAGTGAACACAAATACATTCATATATAGAAAGACTATATTGAGAGCTGTCTTTCCACCGGAAGTAAATTTTTTTCTTTACACTTAAGTGAGTTCGCTTGAAGAAAAGGGTATACTCGTACCAATAGGTGTATAAGGAAAATGAAATGCGAGAAGCGAGAGGTTTCGAAACATGAACTCAATTAAAATCCAATGACTGCGGCGGCGGTGGATATAAATATAAAATCGATAATCCGAGAATAAAATCTCGTCCGTATACGTGATTTACGTGCACTTATAAGATGGCAGATTAAATAAATCGTATTTAAAATGCATGCGGAGGTTGAGGTAATGGAGGAAGAGGTTGAAAATTGTTTTAAGCAGTTAATGGAACATTTATAGATTTACCTATTAAGCATTAAACTCTTTTAATGATTACTTTAATGATTTAAGTGGAAAAATAAACCGACACAAATTACTTTACGGGGAAAATAGGGAAATCAGATTTTTATATATTTCTTCGAATGCTTAGGTAGTGCTTGTTTCACAACTATGTACCGTACCCATCTATCTAAGTTAATTTTTTATTTAAACGGATCCGATTTTTACAAACAAAATTGGAACAAAATTGCAGACGCAAGGCGCTGGCGTTGAAATGTATATTTTCAAAAATTTATCAGATAAACTGAGCAAAAATTATAAGACAAAAATTAAATTGATTGACTAGTTTAAACGATAAAAATAAGGTAACGATGACCTTTATCCATTTCTTATAGTTTTGAACTTATTAGTTGAACCTAAAAATTATTTAAAAAAAATCTTTTTAATTTGGAAAAGGAGAGATTTGAATATAACGATTGTAATTGATTAGATTTTTATAGAAATAGATGACATTTAATTCCGGAGTACAGAAATAGTGGAGTTTTGAAGTTCAGGAATGTTTAAAAAAAATTATTAAAAATCCTTGAAATCCACCTCAAAATAACAAAGTTCTGGTCAATTATGCCCAATTTTGTTAACTGTTTTTCCAGTACCTGATTTTAATGTCGTGTTTAATCAACGTTATTAGCAGATAAAATCTACAATCAACATGATACCTTGTAAATTTAGCACTACCTCAAAAAATTAATCCTGTAAATTTAATATGAAAATCTAGTTAATTTAATATGACTGCCCACAAGAAAATATTTTTAATTTGACATGTTGAATCAACCCTGTTTCCTGTATCTTTGTTATGAATCGATATGGCTCAGCCATCTTTAACGTTGCTTATAGCTCAACACGTTTTTTTTTCCATGTTTGAGAAGCACCAGCGCTTCTAATTGGAGATTTGAATTTGAAGTTAAGTATGGCTTTATGGTGACATCTGCCTTATTTCTACCAGTTCCTGCTTTTGTTGCACCTAGTCCACTAACTTCATCACAAACATTTTGCCTTTTAAGTTTGATTGTGTTTGTGCGATAGATAAAGTGATTAGTGATACTTGCGAGCCTGGTTCCATGAGTGCTCGTAAACAGTTATACTTCAGCCAGGACGTTTTGATTCTGTTCACTGTGATTAACACCAGTTTCTTCTGCTGAAGCATTGGGACTGCTTCTCATGTCGCAAGCAATCCTAGCAGAACTTAGCTTGTTAGCATAGTTGCCATCTTTATTTTGGTGTAGAATTCAGGAATTTATGTTCTCCCATGCAAATGGAGGCATTGAATATTCTTTGTATCGATATGGGTACTGTTAAATGCATGCTTTGGTTCATCAATCGATTTTTGTTGTTTCCTTTTTAAGGGAGCAAGAATATTTATATTAGTGCTTGATTACGAAAAAAATTTGGATGGAAGTGGCTGAGGGACTACTATCGTAGAGAACAAATCATAGAATGGCTGTCATTCTAGAAAATTTTCTTCGAATGTCTGAATTTTTAGTCTTGATTTTTCCTTCTGTTGGCTTGTTGTTGTTTTTAATACTTGATAGCTTTGATATGTATATGACCATGTACTCTGCAGATGATATGAATATCATATTTTGAACTGTCACTAGTGGTGTAAAAATGGTTCGATTTAAAAAAAATGGAACGGTAAACGATTAGTCATGATAAAATCTCGATAAGCCATTTTTTATTTTTTTTTATTTACCGTAGCAAAAAATTATAATAAATAGTATTGATAAATAAATAAAATAAATTCGGTGGTGTAACAGCTCGTGGAGAACCAGGGCCTAGTGACTTACAACTCTCCACCATTCCTGTGTGCGTGTTGTTGGCAGGAATGGAGGGGACCTACAATTTTTAGCCGAGTCCGAACGGCTAGATGAGATGCACTTATTCATTTATTCTTATTCGTTTACTCATGGAGGATTTGTCAGTTACTCGCAAGAGGCAGTACCTCGGATAAAACATTACTGTTTTTAGGTGGCACGGCGGGGAATCGAACCCACACCTTCGGCATGACAGTTGACAGTCCACTGCACTAATCATTATGCCACGGGGTACTACAAACAAAAAGTATTAAGTGCCGTTGAAAATTCTTTTCAAACTCTTAAGTTATTTTGAAACGTCTCCGCAAATTCCTCCAGGTTGTCTACGATGGCAATTATTTTCAGCTTCAACTTTTTCAATTTTTGATATTGCACCGTGTTCGTAGGTCCTCTCGGCTGCCTTGCTGGCACCCTCATTGAGTTTTGGTAAGTCTGAAACGACTGGAACAATGTTTTCTTATTTTCTTCTAAAATGTTCATATAATAAGGAAGTAAGACGTTCATGGAATTTTATTGTAAAAATCATCAAAGGGGTCATTGACGATGAGAAAACCACGGAGTGCTATTAAATTGGAGGGTGCATTTTTGAGAGGGGGGTGCAAAAGCACTCTTTTTGGTTTTGTGCATATAACTAGAAAACGAAGCAAAATTTCGAGATAATTCTCGAAACTTTTTTTGTAGAGAATAAAATTTACCATCAAAATGGATTTTTGAAAACATAATTTAAAAAAATTTTAGTTAGCTAATTTAAAAAAAAAATCATTGCAAAAAAATGTGACAATCGTATTTTTTTGTTTTTTTTTTTACGTATTTGCTTATAATTTTCTTACCAGCAGAGATAGGTATAGGCATTGCTCCATATAAAAGAAAGATAATTAAATTTTCTTTAAAATATTTAAAAAAAAAAACAGTTTGGATAAAAATCGACCGAGAAAAAGTTGTTCAAACTAGGCTGATGTTAAGTTTTTAAAGCTTTATAAGTGGCATTTTTGGCTATTTTGATGGACTTGTTAGATTATACACTCAAACTGGGTGTATTAGGGAGTCATGACCAGTTGAGTCAAAAATAGAAGTAAAGTTTCAAATTTTTCGCAGTTTTAGGGCTGCCATCTAATTTTTTCAAAATTTAGATTAATTGCCAAAATCAACACACCTGCTCTTACAAAGTCGGGTTTTGAATACATGTTAGCTTATACCTTCTCGAACATGAAAAAAAATGGTTCCAGACTAGTTTTGCGGTTGAAAGTCCTTGTCAGACGAGCTCAACAGTTTCAAAGTAGTTGTTATGAGAAATAATTTTTTTTTAAATTTCAAATAACTGTCAAACCTTGTTCTACAAAGCCGGGTTTTCAGTATATGCTAGCTAATGTCTCCTTAAATAGAGACAAAGCTGTGCCAGACGAGTTTGGCTGTCGAAAATGCATGCCAGACGGCCCTTAATGTTATAATGTTGGTGATTTGTTTTCCTTTTGTTTTCTAATTTTTTAAATAATTATCAAAACTAACAAATCTAGTTTCACAAACCGGGGTATTTGGTAGTTTATGCCTTTCATTATATGGACAAAATAGTGCCAGACGAGTTAGGTATTCCAAAATAAAAAAAAAGTTATTTCTTTAATACCTACTTAGAAAATGTTGAGCTGGTCTGGCAAGGACCTTCAACCGTAAAACTGGTATAACACAATTTTTTTTTATGTTCGAGATGGTATACGCTAACATGTGCTCAAAACCCGGCTTTGTAAAAGCAAGTGTGTTGGTTTTGACAATTATTTTAAATTTTGAAAAAATTAGATGGCAACCCTAAAACTGCGAAAAATTTGAAACTTTACTTTTATTTTTGACTCAACTGGTCATGACTCCCTAATACACCCAGTTTGAGTGTATAATCTAACAAGTCCATCAAAATAGCCAAAAATGTCACTTATAGAGCTTTAAAAACTTAACATCAGCCTAGCTTGAACGACTTTTTCTCGGTCGATTTTTATCCAAACCGTTTTTTTTTTAAATTATTTCAAAGAAAATTTCATTATCTTTCTTTTATATGGAGCAATGCCTATACCTATCTCTGCTGGTAAGAAAATTATAGGCAAATACGTAAAAAAAAAAAACAAAAAATACGATTTTTAACATTTTTTTGCAATGATTTAGTTTAGTTTATTTATTTCTTTATGTAACTTACACAGTTTACACAGTAAGATAATAAATATCTTATAATCTAGTGAAAGTCTATGAATTTACTTTTGGAATTACAATTTCAATTTCTTAGAATAATGCAAATAGAATAATAGAAAGAATGAAAATGCAAGAAAAAAGTGTATACCTGCCTAAAATAAAAGCGATAATTTAATAATATATACTATTTGATCTTTGAAAAGTTTATAATAATTTGAAAGGTAGAAAGATAGAAGTGAATCTAGAAAGGGAAACGAAAGGCTAAGCTGGAGTTGAAAAGAGAGGATAGGTTAAGTTAGTTGCTTTGATTCGAGAAGAATATTTTAAGTTTGTTTTGAAATATGTGTAGGTCATCAATATCTCGCAGATGGGTGGGGAGTGAGTTCCAGAGGCGACATGCAGCAATGAAAAACTGCCTTTCCGAGGTCAGACACGAAAAGCGTGACAGAATTACCGTTGTTGATCTGTTTGATACTGACAATCTAAGTTTTTTGTGGAGATATGTTGGTTGACGTGTTTTTAAGATTTTAAAATATAATATCAATGTTCGGAATCTCATGAAGGCGTCAAACGACATATTAAGGAGGCTCTCCTGCAGATGTGAAACATGATCATACCTTCTTAACCCAAAGATCTATCGAATGGTACTATTAAAGGCAACTTTTAGTTTATTTTTACTGATGGCATCGCAATTGTAAAATATTTCGTATCCATATGTAAGGACGGGTACCACCAGGGTTCTTGCCAACATGACTCTAGTTTGAAGTGGAGTGAATTCCTGCGCGTATCACAACGCTCTGAGTGTTCCATAAGTTTTTCCTACCAGTGAATTAATATGATCATTCCATGTCAAGGTTCTATTGAAAATTATACCTAGATTTTTGTAGGTGTTTACAAATTCTAAGTCGTTATTGTCAAGTTTTATGGAAGGAAAGTATGACAGGTCTAGTTCTTTTCTCGATATAACCATGCATTTGCATTTTATTGGGTTGAGAGTCAATCCATTGCAAGATGTCCAATTTGATATCTTTTCCAGTTCCTGATTCAAGGTGCAAGCGCAGCTGTCCCAAAGGACAGCTTTTGTAAATTTGTATGTCATCGGCATAAAAGTGTTTTGATGCTTGATTGATAATGAGCCCGATTTCATTGATATGCATCGAAAATAAAAGTGGGGACAAAATTGATCCTTTTGGGGAACTCTTTGTTGCACAGGAAGAAAATCTGAGAAATCTTCATTTAAAAAAACGGTTTGCTTTCTATCACTCAAAAAAGAGGAGAGCAGCTTAGAAGCTTCTGGAGATATGTTGAACCTTTGACGCAGTTTATTCAAAAGTACAGTGTGATCCACTAAGTCGAAAGCTTTTGAAAAATCTAATAAAACTAAGAATGTTACCTTATTTATATCGAGCTCTGCTCTTATATCTTCGATTATTTTAGTTAGTGCAGTTATACAGCTATGGTGTGAACGAAAACCTGATTGAATATCGGTTAAGAGGTTGTTGCGGGTGATAAAGTTGTTTAATTGTTTTTGCATAAGGCGTTCACATACTTTTGATAGAAAAGGAAGTATTGAAATCGGCCTGAAATCATCACAGAGTGAGTTTTTGGGAATTGGGATTATTTTAGCAATTTTCCATTGGTGTGGGAAGATCCCAGTGGTAAGGATAGAATTAATGACATGAGTAAAGTACGGAAGAAGCAATGGAAGAATAGCTTTGTTGTTCCATAACTTTCGACTATCAGATTTCACATCTAGATGGTTGGAGAAGAACTGTAATTTTGCACGTTTTACCTCTTGAACAACTTTATTCCGTAATGTTTAATACGATGCATGGAGTTCATAAACACGGAACCGTTTCCAGCGTCGATACGCTAGGTCACGCTGTTTTATTAGATTTGTGATGCTAGTCGTAAACCATTGTTTATTTTCGCGAATCCTAGTTTGTGTTTTTAATGGAACGTGTTGATTATATAATAAATTAAGATTTTCATTTAAAAAATCGATTTGATCATCTGGTGAAGGCATTAAAAAGATGTCATTCCATGCTATCGCGTTTATATCATTTTCAAGAGATATTCTATTTATGTTCTTAAAATCTCTGAACTGAACTCTAGAATTTACTAAGCTGTTACTCGTATTAAAATCATAGGTCAGGAAAATAAGATCGTGTCTGGAGAAAACTGGAGCTTCTAGTTGGTCGTATAAAAGTGTTCGATCTATTTCGCTTACATAGTAATGATCTAATAGCGTACAAGAGGTTTGGGTAAAATGGGTTGGTTGGGAAATATTGACTGGGTGCAGATCGAAAGAACTCATATTTTCACTTAATCTTTTATCAATTAAAAGGTCAGAGTTAAAGTCACCGCAAATAATTATGACCGTAATTTCTTCTACAACTCGATAAATTTGCTCCAAATCAATATACCTATTAGGCCTATAGATTGTTTCTAAGAGAAGGTTATTTTCACTGCCCTTAACCTCTAGAAACAAGTACTCGCAAGAAGAACCCGGTGACGAGAAATATCTTTTCTTACATATTAGATTCTCTTTAACATAAATAGCAACACCCCCTCCGCGGTTGCACCTATCTGAACGAAAAATATTATAGCCATTAAGAGAGTATGTTGCATCCTTCACAGATGCAGAGAACCAGGTTTCGGAAACACAAATCGCGTCGATTTTCGAATCTTCAAAGAGGTATCTAAATTCATCAATTTTCATCAATAAACTCTGAGCATTGATATGGGCTATTTTAAAACCCTCACGTCGATGGCATACAATTTTTAGCATAGAACGCAGTATAACATCACTGGTGTATCCAATGGAACCCACAATACGCTCACTCAACTCTGAAACGAGTGATTAATTGGCGAGATCGGAGTAACATACACACAATGTGATTTTATTTTTAAATTAGCTAACTAAACATTTTTTAATTTTTTTTTTTAAATCCATTTTGATGGTAAATTTTATTCTCTACAAAAAAAGTATTAGGAATTATCTCGAAATTTTGCTTCGTTTTCGAGTTATATGCAAAAAACCAAAAAGGGTGCTTTTGCACCCCCTCTCAAAAATGCACCTCCCAATTTAATAGCACTCCACGGTTTTCTCATCTTCAATGACCGCTTTGATGATTTTTACAATAAAATTCCATGAACGTCTTACTTCCTTATTGCCCTGTTTTTTAGGACATAATCAATAGCCTATTTATTGTATAACTTTATATATTATATAACTTTGTGACACAGCAAAAAGAGGAGATTGTACTTTTGGGCACTGAGCTCAAATTCATCATCCATTTTTCGCTATCAGCTTGGGACCGGAGCATGAGAAGCGCACGATCGAGGAGATAGAGGGATGCCATTGCAGGATTGATGGTCGGAAGTTTTACAAAAAAGTAAAAAGAAACTCCCAGGGTTACAATACAAGGCCAGAACCGAAGGATGCTAAGATGATCAGGGGTACATCGTGGTAAAATAATAGCCAGTTCTGAGGATATGGAGAAATGATTTCTGCAAACTGCATAACGGTGATCGTGATGACGAACCGAATTCCGCTACCATGCAGATTGCACCATTTAACCTGGACGACGCACGTAGGCCAACAATTACCCCCACCCGATCTCGACGAAGATAGCTACATCTAAACTTAAGTCCAATAAAGCTGCTGGAGCTCATGGCCTTGCGGCTGACCTATTCAAAGCAGCTGGTGATGATGCACCAGCTGATTTACAAAATATGGTCTGAGGAAAGCATGCCCGATGAACGGAACCTCAGCATTATTTGCCAGATCCTCAAGAAAGGCGATCCTCTACATTGCACCAAGCATGTAGGCATAATTTTTCTTAATATTGCCGTACTCTGTGAATGCCTGAACAGCCATTCGTCAACAACTTGATAGGTCCATACCAGTCCGGCCTTAGGCCAGGGATGTCCACTATCGACTAAATATTCGCACTAAGGCAGATCTTGCAAGAAAACAGGAATTTAAAATTGATACACACCAACTTTTCATCGATATTACAGCATCTATAGAAACGAACTATAAAGAGCAATGTCTAGTTTTGGCATCCCTGCCAAACTCGTCCTAACAAAGCATGCTATCAGTGGTATTTTTGTGAGTATTTAGAAGGAAGCTAAGAAGATGAGTATAACGGTGAATGAAGCAAAATAAAATGCTTGCTTTCAACAAAGGACACTCAAAACCAGCGTCTCGGAAGAACGTCACTATTATAGACAGCTATAATTTTGAGGTGGTCAGAGACTTTGCCTACCTAGGATCCACTATAAACTCAGCGAACGATCAAACGAAGAATTAATTACTCTTGCCAATCGATGTTTCTTTGTGCTAAGAAGGTAATTGAGAAGCAAAGCCCTCTCCGTGCAACTAAAGTGCCCTGTATAAGGCATGTATCATCCCGGTACTGATGTATGGTGCAGAGGCATGGACACTGCTAACGGTGGAAGAGAACGCCTAAGGCTGTTTTGAGAGAAAAATTCTCCGGGTGGTTTTGGTCCCGTTTGCATAGATGGGAAATGGAGAAGAAGATACAACATCGAACTGAACCTGCCTTACAGCGACACTGACCTCGTCACAAAAGTGAAAAGCCAACTACTGAGATGGCTGGGTCACCTAGATCAAATGGACATCAGTGCTGCGGTCTTTGAATCCAACGTTTTTAATTTTTCAAAACCCAAATCAAAAAAATAATTTTGAAAAATTAAATAAGATTGTCTTAAAACTCTCACTTTTACTTAAAGTTTATACCTTCCTCTTCTTGCTAATGAGCCATAAATCTGAAAAAGTATATAGGTACTCACGCTTTTCAATATTTGGAACCCAATTCATTGAAATTTTGTCAAGCTCCGTTCTCATTGGATTTTGAGAAAGTATTGAGTAAGGGCTTGACGAATGTGCATATAAGAAGCTTTTTATGTAAATTTGTTTGTCCCTTTAACAATGAATTCATAAATTTTCTTGTTTCTTTTTTTTTATTGATACCTATTCATTAATTTTCTTTTTTTTCAAATATTTTTTGGAAAATCAAATAGGTATTTCTAAAACGACATGATCGATTTTTTTGAAACTCGATACTAAAGAGTTTTTTAGTAGGTACTCTCTGAAATATTTTAAGAAGAAGTTTTACATTTATGAAAAAATAACGGTACCTTCCATACAAAAGTTAAAAAACCGCAAAAGAAAATATTTTGTTGCTTAAAAACGACTCCTACGATTTTGATTAAACTTTTTTCATAAACTAAAATTAGTACGATCTACTACCAAAAGTTATTAGATTTTACGGTTAGCAACTATTAATAGTACCTGTCACAGAATGTATTTTTTTATTTTGAATTGTCTCGTTATCGGCTTAATGGATTTAGATGAATTTTTTTTACCATACAATCATATTCAATCATGAATTAAGATGGCATTCTTTTTGTCCACCTCAAGCTGTCAAAAGAGTTGTTTTAGCCAATTTAAATGTCGTATTTCATGCTACTCTACATTTTTCTCTCATAATTCCATGTTTTTATATACAATTTTCTTAAACCCGCAGTGTCTTGAACATAAGAGCAAGTACGTGCGACCCAGTCGTGCATTTTATTTTCACCTGCTTGAAGGTATAGTCATATATTTTCCGAAAAAAAATCTCGAAACTTGATGAATGCCCAAATTAAATTATTGTAACCGACAAAATTCAAAATAGATAGAACGTACATACATGGACAGGGAAACCCCTCCTGTTCATTAGTTAGTGAGTTAGTATTATTGCAAGACTGCAAACACAGCTCGGTGTGGATGTGGCAGAGGATATTGAGGAGAGTTCTCTGTGTGCTACTGACGAAGAAGGGCGTCCACCCGAGTGCGGTTTTTATCAACTCATAAATAGCTTAACAAAAGGTGATTTAAAATTATTAATTATCACTTTTCCTATAAACAATTTAGACACAGATACATTATCCTAAGATTTCACTGTTCCGTTCCGATTGATGAACAACAAAATCACAGCTGACAACACGCGAATTATCATTTATGTATTTATTATTTTTTTAACAAAAAAAAACTCTCAAAATATATTTTTTCACTCAAAACACACAACAAGCTCATTAAACTTATTATTTGAACATCTACACGAATAAAACGGCATAATATGGTTCAACGCCTTTAATACGCTTAAGGAGAACTCCTCACGCTAGACGCCTCAAAGCACACATAATGAAAGCATACGAAACCCAACCCAGGCCTTAATTTCCTTTCATTCTTCGAGTTGAGGAGCCTACAGGAAAAGAAGGAGCAATTTTTGTCTTTCATTTAAACTTTTCATACAAACCGCCCATGTTATATATATGTAGGTTCATATAGGTATACAAGTTGTGTGAACAAACTATCTGTAGTTTTAGTTCATTTCGTTTCATCCGTTTTTTTTTTGTATCTTCGTTAAAAAAATTCTTCTGCACTAAATATCCTTTTGATGATTGTGACAGAAAACCCAGAATCACACTCGTACAAGAGCATCCCCATCCATAGATAAAGTTATAAACCTTGGTAGAGAGCACTCACTTTTATACAAACGTACATAGCTATAGCGTGCAGCTTTTACCACTCGTTTGTACAATCATACATATGTATATAGCTATATATACCTACCGCCTATAGATATAAATACTTTTGAAAGCATAACTCTAATTCCTGCGTCAATCCCCTTGGGAAGGAGTATTTGGTCTGCAGCAGCAGCAGCATCATTCGACCTAGTATCTATATACCTCCTTGTATAAAAAACATCGCGTGCGGGACTGTATCACTGGTACTGGATCGACCTGACCTGCTTTCCATCACCACCAACACTCATTAGATATTTATGCAATTTCTATTTTTTTTCTTCGCTTTTTACTTGTTTATGTTTTATATTCGTTTTAACTCACTATCATACACGTTGTCGCTGAGCTTTTTGTGATACACCGCACAGCACACTTATTGGTGAATTTCACTAAAATCATATTTTTCATTTCGTTGATCAAGTTTTTGTTGATAAAAATGTATGTATCACTGAATGCTCAAAAGGAAAAATACAGAGAGAGGATTCAAAAACCACGCTGTCATATCTCTTGAAGGCTTCAAAGGCAGGTAACGTGTTTGAAATTTCTATCAAGGGGTGAAATGATATATACGGATAGAAGGCCAACATATACAACAAGATTTAGGAATCAGGGCATTAAAATCGTGGCCTATGCAGACGACATAGTATTCAGAAACCAAGTCAAACGCTGGAAGCATTAGAATTCTTTACATATAAACCAACATCATCTCGATTAGAAATAGAAAAAGAAATTGACCTTCTCACACAGACCCTAGCGCTAGCAGTATGGTTTAAGGTCAGACAAATCAACAAATCAAGAGATTTTGAAGGAATTCCATACAGCACTACAACAACAACGAGTTCCACAAGAGACTCCATTGAATCAAATCTGGATCTAACATCTTACAGAATATAAGAACAACAACAACAGAAATATTGGACAAAATTCATTGTTGGTATAAACTATATTTGTCATCTACAATGGAGAAGCGACATCATCCCAGTTCCCAGGACCAAAGTATTCACTAGCCATGATGATCGAAGGGTAGACATGGTGAATTCAAAAGGACACAAGCGTCCACAAGCGAACCTCTGTCTATCAACTCTTACTATTTATCACCTCCAAGTGGTGAACATCGGGTGCCTAGTACCTTTAACTGAAGATGGGGTTCCAGTCCCTGTGGACGGTTTTAGGGGGCAGCAAACGAGAGAGGGGCGGAGGAGTGTTCCCACTAAGGCACTTCTCCTGTATCCAGGCAGCAGCGGAAGAATTCTCCAGATGGAATCAACGGTGGCGTCTACAGTTCCAGTTAAGGGCCCTGGAGACGCTCGAACCTGGTGCGAGTGAACATGGTTCAGGTACTATGTTCGAGTTGATTTTACTTGTCTGCGGGCTGGTTCGAGTAGCAATTATTTGGTGTCACTAAACAAAAATTTGGTCTCACCAAAATCAAAAGGAGTTTGATATTTTTCTATGTTCGAGGGCGGGGCTAATCGTTTGTCGTACCAAATTCGACTGTTTGCGGACCGGTTTCGTATGTTTAATCGAACATTTTGCTTTAATTTTAAGTTCAATATGAAAAATAAAAATAAAACTGTCAAATAACTTGAATAAAAATAAAATAAATGTGACAGTGAATATTGTGAATGACATATAAGTCGTAAAAATAATGAAGTTCGAGTAGTTTGGTTTCTGCTTTGTTTCAGTGTCTGCGGAGTTTAGTCGAACTATGTTCACTCGCACCAAGTTCGAGCGTCTCCAGGGCCCTTTAGGTTGAACTACTTAGTGAACACCTTATATGGGCTACTACGACATATTCGTAGCTCAAGCCTATAAGGAGCGGTTTATCCGGCTCCCCATCCTTGGAGTTACACTAAGGATCTGGTCATCCAGATTAGAAGTTATGCGTCGGGGTAACTTCACCACGGAAAAACAAACTGGTTCCGAAACGACCATAAGCATGTTTGATTTTAATGTTGACAACCCCAGCAAACGAAACAAGGTCAATGAATTTTGGATCTGCACGTGGAATGTCCGGACCTTAAACAGGCCACATGCAGCCGAACAACTAGTAGAGAGCCTGGATAGGCTAAAGGTTGACATAACAGCCATCCAGAAAGTGCGATGGGATGGAGAGGGCATATACGAAGGATGAATTCGTGTGACATCTACTTCGGCGATTGCTGCAAGGCGCAGGGTCAGTGGCTTTTTGGGTGTGGTTTTGTGGTAAGGGGCTTCAGAAATGTAAGCGAGCGCCTGGTCACAATCCGCATCAAAGCAAAATTCAAAAGCATCACGTTGATCTGTGCCCATGCCCCAACGGAAGAGAAAGATGACTCAACCAAGGAGGAATTCTACGATATCCTTGATAAAACGTATGATAGGTGCCCCAAGTACGACGTCAAGATTATTCTTGGCGACTTCAATGCCAAGATCGGAAAGGGGAGCATCTTTGGTTCGATAGTCGGAGGACACAGCTTGCACGACAACACTTCCCCGACAACGGACTCAGGCTGATTGACTTTGCGGTGGTGGTGGGGCGAAATGTCATCATAGCAAGCACTCGATTCCGACACCTCAATACACAAAGAGACCTGGTGGTCTCCGGATCAACGTGCGACCGTCAACCAGATTGATCATGTTGCGATAGACGCAAGACATGCTTCCAGTATCCTGGATTTCCGAATGTTCCGAGGTGACAACATAGACTCGGATCACTACTTGGTGGCAGCTGAAGTACGAATGCGGATATCCATGACGCCACAACAACGAGCGGATGTTGTGAAAAGATTTGATGTCGCGAAGTTAAAGTTGCAAGAGATTAGCAGGACCTTTGCTGATCAAGTCTCTCTTAACCTTTCAGCAACTCCGCCACCAGCACCAACTGCAGAGGACCAGTGGAAGCACTGCCAACAAGCAATCAGAAGTGCCGCCACCACAACGAAACCCCTGGTTCGATGAAGAATGCCGGTTGGCACATGCAGCCAAGAACGAGGCCTACCAAGCAATGCTGCAGACTAAAACCAGAGCTGCTGAGAGAGCAGCCTGGGAGCTCTACGGGCAAAAAGGAAGGGAGGAACGCCGACTTCTCAGGAGGAAAAAGAGAGAGCATGCGAAGTGGGTGGTCGAGTATATTGAGGACTGTAACGGCAGGGGGGATGTTCGACGTTCTACAAAGGGTGAGGCAATCAACTCAAGGCTACAAGGCTAGAACGGAAGCCTGTCGAGATATGAGAGTGGGAAAATGGTGGTAGATACACAGTTTGAGCTGGGAATTTGGAAACAGCACTTCTCAAGACTGCTAAACGGCGAAGATGGACAAAATTCCGCTTTAAGACAGAACACTCCATTCAACCTGGACGATGATGGTCAACATTACCGTCCACCCGACCTAAATGAAGTGCGGTAAGCGATAAGCAAGCTTAAAGCGTACAAGGCTGCTGGAACGGATGGCCTGCCAGCCGAGCTATTTAAAGCAGAGGGAAATGTCTTGGTAGGGAGTAGTATACACCAACTTATCTTCAAAATTTGGTCGGATGAAAGTATGCGCGATGAATGGAACCTCGGTATAGTGTGCCCCATCCACAAGAAAGGAGATGCTCTGACCTGTGCCAACTACAGAGGTATGTATAAGTCTCCTCAACGTCGAATACAAAATCGTGACGATCTGATCGGCCCTTATCAGTGTGGTTTTAGGTCCAGCAAGTCAACCGTTGATCAAATGTTTACACTACGACAGATTTTGGAATAAACCCAGGAGTTTCAAATCAATACACACCACCTCTTTATCTATTTTAAGGTCGCATATGATAGCGTAGATAGAGAAGAAATATACAGAGCCATGTCGCATCTCGGTATCCCTGCCAATCTCGTCTGCTTGTGCAGGATAATAATGGAGAAGTCTCGCTTCTCCGTCAAAGTTGGTAAGAACACCACCGAACGCTTTGATGTCGAGAAAGGTGAAAGGGCAAGGCGACGCGTTATCATGCAACCTGTTTACCATCGTACTAGAAACAATTGTACGCAAGTCAACAACAGAGGCACAATTTTTCAAAAGTCCGTAAAACTACTTGCTTATTCCAGATTACATTGACATCATTGGGAGAACGAAGCGAGCTGTTACCGGCGCGTTTGCAAGTATTGAATTGGAGGCGGTGAAAATGGGTTTTGGCTGTTAATGAGGACAAGACGAAGTAATTGCTATCATCGAGAAAGGAATCTCCACATCGTTGACTCGGGCAAAACGTCATCAAGGACTTTGTCTACCTGGGCTCTACTATTACATCGCAAAATGACATCAGTGCAGAGATCAAACGAACACTTACTCTTGCCAACCGCTGTTTCTTCGGGCTAAGAAGGCATTTGAGTAGTAAAGCCCTCCCTCAAAAAACCAAGGAGACCTTATATAAGACCCTAATCATCCCGGTCCTTCTGTATGGGGCAGAAACATGGACCCTGTCAAAAAGGGATGAGATGAGAATCTGCTTGGGTGCTTTGAAAGGAAAATTCTTCGGGTGATCTTCGGTTCAGTACGTATCGATGGAGTATGGAGGATAAGATTTAACAACGAGCTTTACGGGCTTTTCAGCGACGTTGAACTGGTCAAAAAGCTGAAAATACAGCGGCTGTGGCTGGGGCACGTGGAGCGTATTGACACCGACGCACCAGACTGACGAATCTTCGAATCTACCCCTGATGGTCTAGCAGCATAAGAAGACCCCACCCTAGGTGGCGCACAAAATTGGAGAACGACCTCAACCAACTTGGAGTGCATAACTGGAGCAAGCTAGCTAGGGACCGCATGAAACCAATCCGGTTAAATATCTAAGAATCGCACTAGACTGTAAGCTCCTATATGGAATAAAAACGTAGAAATCACTGTCGGGATAGCCACAAAAGCCCTCATGATTTGCAAGAGATTAGCAGGCAAATCATGGAGAAACTGGAGCAATGAGAACTTGCCCTACGGCAGCAATGGAAGTTATCCTTCATCTATCCCCATAACATGAAGCAATAGCAAGCGCTGCAAAGGAAGCCATCATGAGGTTTGCCAAAGAGGGAACCGGTACTGGCAAATGCATTAGAATCAGGGTTAGAGACTGCATGCCAAAGTCAGCGGTAACAGACCTTATTGACATTCCAAGAGATGGCATGATTACAAAATACAACTTCGAGAAAAACTTTCAAACGGAGTTAAGTAGCAAAAAAGAGTGGGTAGGTGAAACAGTAAACTATTATCTTAAAACAAACACAAGTCACTGATGGATCGAGAACGACTGAAGGGACTGGAGCGGGAATCTTTGGGCCTAGAACCAAACTTTCTATACCGATGGGACAGTCTACTAGCATCTTCCAGGCGGAAGTTCACGCCATAGCGAAATGCGCAGATCGTAATCTCGAAAGAAATTACCGAAACCAAAACATTGCCATTATGTCAGACAGCCAAGCCGCACTCAAAGCGCTGAGCTCTTACACCATCAGCTCAAAGGTAGTTTGGGAGTGTGTGAACAGGCTTTATGTCCTTGGCAAAAACAACAGTGTCACACTTCATTGGGTACACCTGGTCACGTTGGTGTCCAGGGAAATGAAAAAGCAGAGTCCTTAGCGAAGATATAGGGGTAAGTACTGCCTTAATGGGGCCTGAACCCTATTGTGGCATAGGAGAAAATGTGATAAAAAAACAAAATAAGAGACTAAGAGGAGGTTAAAATATCCAAAAACTGGAAAGAACTCCCAAAGCTGAGGCAGGCTAAACTATTGCTTGGTAACTACAACCGAACACGTTTTAAAAACTGCATCAACCTAAGTAGGAACAACCTAAGAAAAATAACTGGTCTCCTCACTGGCCACTGCAAACTTAATAGAAAACTAAACGTTTAACATGCAGATTTTGCTGCACATAGGAGAAAACACCAGACCATAAATTGGAAAAATGTGACGCAATCATGCATCAAAGGAAAAAACACCTGGGACACTACCAGGTGGAATAGGGCGACCTTTCCTCTATAAAAGTCCACCAAATACTGAAATTTCTGAGAGAAATTAAGGTAAAGGAAGAAGTGTAAGATGAGCATTCTCATCCAGTTTTTAGGTGGGGGCACAATAGATTGTAAGGTCGCAGTGCAACAACCCCAATATTTCATTCATTCATCCATTAGGGACTGAGCTGGCTGGAAGGGCTTATTGGCTGAGCCCGTACAGTCCACCATGTACTGTAAGCGCCATCTAAAGTAAGTAAAGTAAGTAAACCCTTTAAAATAAAATCTTGTTTCGTGTGTGAGCTTATGCGAAACAAGACAAGGAGGCACTTTCGTCTGCTCCAAATAAATCATCCGCGCAAATTTTTCAATTTCACAATCCTTTTTCTTTGAGTAATTTGTTTAACTTTTCGCCAAGTGAATGATTTTTTTTTTGGAACAGAATTAAGTGCTTCGTTGTCTTGCTAAGTAATATAAGGTCACACAGGAAACGCGCATGTTCGATCGAGAGTTTTACAATGGAAAAAGAAAATAAGCCAAGAAACATAGGTGAAAGTGCCACGATATCTAAATACCGCACTCAAATGGAGCCATATATGTTAATTCGCAGATTAACTAGTTAAAATGCAAAAACTTGCTCATTGAAGAATTCGCACTTTTGCGAACATTAACCAGTTAATGTGCACATTAACGTATTTCGTACTTTAATGGTAGCATAATACATACTTTCAACTGTACGTTGATGAAATTTACGATTAATTGATAGTTTTCAAGCCATAAGCGAAAAACTCCAAGCAAATGGATTTTTGCATCATTTTTTGCATTTTTTTCCATGTTGCGTTACGAAATTTTAGTCCCATACCTCTGATTCAGATTCAGCACCGTCAAAAACATAGAACAGGGAAAAAATCAAAACTATTTGCTCTAGTAAAGAGTGTCCGTATATCGACGCAAAATTTGAATTTTCCACCAATTGCCAAAAGTTTTGGAAACTCTAAAAAAATTATGTAGGTAGAGCTTTTTATGATCTGTCTTCGAGAGCGGATCAAAATTCTGATTTCAAAATTCTGCTTTGCTAAATTCGGGTTTTTCACGAAAATTCTGTTTTTCAAAAGAACTTTGAGCAAAACGTTCACCATCTCTCTTATAAACATAAGCGTGAAAATGTCGACTTTAAATAAACAATAGCTTTTGAACCATACCTTCATTACGTCGAAGAAGAAAAATATGTATACAAAAATTGTTGGAAATCTCATGTTCTACAACCTTATAACAACAGAAACAACCCAGCTATCAATTGCAGTCAAAAAATTTGATCAGTATATTTTTGCATAATGGAAAGTCTTTTTTGCCTCTTCTGACTGGCCTATATATATCTGCGCCTAATAAATTAGTACATATATTCCTTCATTAAGAAAACTCTACTAAATCTTGACGAGGAACTAGAAAAACTGACATCTAGGCACAAGAAATTCTTCTTAGTTTAAAAAAAACTAACTTGTTTTTGCAATTTGTATCCCTGAAGCGTTTTTGAAAGAGTTTATAGTGTGTATAGCCAGCTACTCACGCATCACACAAAAAAAGCAAATAAGAAAAAAAAAAACAAACAGATGACAAACCAGAGCAAAGCACTAAAATGCTTTGTGATTTCATTGGAATTCAGAGCCCGGGGCTTAAAGTCGCAGATCGCATAAGATTGCATGCCCTTCTAAATATCTCTAAAAGAATCTCATACGTTGACAAAGATGTTATATACTGTACCTACAACAAGAATTCTTTGCTACATGTACCCTTATGCTATACCTATGTATGATGTATTTATAACTCTGGTTAATCCTTTTCTTTAAGCTTTAAATGCATATCTGACTTTCAAAAGGAGTGAAAAAGTCACTATTTAGTAAAGAAAAAAAAAAGTCTGTATTATTTTAAGCTGATATAAACAGTTATGCGAGGACGTTTAAAAGACTGCACCTGCTCACATTGAAAGGATGAAATATATATGAAAAACACTTAATATTTCACATTTTTTTATATTCCACTGCAGAAATAAAAACAAGAGTCCTGATTTATGTACGAGTATATGAAGAAAATCATAACTTCTGAGTTTTATAATAAAATAAACTGCTACGATGTGATGTATTACAATCTTGAATGAAAGCTAAAATGTAATGAAATTTGATGTTTTAGAATCGTCATATCTTTTTTACAGATAGCTTTGTAAAAGGGTTACGTAAAGTGGCTTAGTTTAACACTTAAACAAAAAAAAAAATACTCATGATTGTGATTATACCTAATAAAGTTGTTGAAGTTTTTTATAATATCACATTACAAAAAATTCGATAATTTGCAAGACTGTGTTTCTTTTTATAACTAATTTTTATTTTTTTAATAAAAACAAATTTAAAAAGGAAATACATATCATTAAATCGACGATGGCTGAAGAACTATATCCCGCAGTTTCTTTCTGGAGCAGTTTGGCCTTTGAGTGATGAATTTAATGCGTGTGTGTTAATTTTGTTTCGAAATAAAATATATAAAAATTGAACTCTTTTAGAATAATATTCATTCCCAAAGGATTGTTTAACTAATTATGAACATTTTATTCTTAACCCTCAATTTTGTTTGATCCAGTTTCAATAAAAATTACAAAAAATCAACTCAACCTTCATAAATGAACTGAAAGAATTTAATTCAAAAAATTTCAATTCAATTTCATGTGTTTTGTTAACATCAGAATACAAAAACTCAAATACATAATTGTACAAAAAAAAAAGAAACACTTTCCTTTTGTCATGTCATCCTGAAATTTTATTTTTTTTTAATTTTTATTTCACTATCTGCCAAGGTAAGCGTTGAAGAGTATTCTATTTAAAATATTATTTTTATATCTAGAAACACACACATACCTACAACTTTTTATGTATATTTATTTTCTTTATCCATGAAGCTCTTTTAATGTTGGCGTTCGTTGGTTGGCAAATTAAAAAGGTTCAAGGATTCAATGAAATTCAAGTCATTCTTTCGTTCATTTTATTTTATTATTAATTTTTTATTTATCTGGGTTTTTGCATAGAATTTTGCTGCAATAGTTTTTTGTATACGGGACGAACGTAAAACATTCATGCCCTAGTTAACTAATGAACTTCAGTTGACTGGCATGACTCCCTATGTACTTATAGTACACCTACTTATACTTATGAAATTGGGTTAAGGTAATTTTACTGCGAGAAGTACTTATTGCTCGTGGAAATTTTTTTAAGAGAACTTAAAGCGGAATCCTCCGAGAAGTATGGTATAAGACTTATTATACGTTCGCCAAAGGATTCCTTAGATCTTGCACAGTTCAAGGTTCATATGGCAGGTTGTTTGTTTTCGTTTTTTTTTCTGATTATTTGTTAGGCTATGCAAGCATATAAGAGTGTGTGTTTATTTGATTTAAAACTTAGAAGTCTGCAGCAGGTGAACATTTCATACAACATACCTCAGAATCATAGAAAAAAGAAGCTAGAGTCTAATGATGTGTACGTCTTCTCGTTTCGTGAAATACATAATATGTATAAGGCACTAAGAACTTTGGATACTGCTTCTAGGTTAGATAGATATATGTTGTATATACATGCAATACATAGTAGAAATAACAAGTCCTTCAAGGTATTTTAGCGATAAAGGTATAAGTTCTAGTTCATACAATGTAGGTTCAGCTAGTAGAACTCTGAAAACCATTTTATCACCCACGTTATCTTAAATTACTCGAAGAAAAAAAGAGATATTCAATCCATTTATTTTTAAATACCTAGAAACATCGAATGCAGGAACCAGAAAGCTTCTTTTCTCCAAAACCTTATCAAAGTTCATTAAAAATATTAACAAATTCTTTTCTCATTCAAAACTCAAACAACTGTTCTTTGCAAATTAATGGTGTCATCATGTCATCATTCCGATTGCGTCTCTCGCACCTTCTTAAATAGTCTTATTCCGCTAACTTCAAGCATCAAGAACCAGTTTAAGAAGGATCAGGAAGTCATCAGCACGACAACCACAGTGAAACCCCGCCTGGTTCGAGGAAGGATTCTTAAAAGTACAAGCAGCCAAACAACAGATAAATACAAAACGCTGCTGCATAGAAGGACCAGAGTGACGTTTGTGCTCTCATCGCGAACAGTTCTGTGGCCACAAGCAATAACCGCTTAAGTCTGAAAACTAACTTTTTGGGAAAAGCACTTTTAACTTTCAATTTAAGATTTTAAAAAATTCCAAACATTTATGTTACAAATTGATACATATTTTTAAAATATAGTTTTAATATTAGTAAATAAACATTTTTTTGTTTATAAATAAACTTATTTGCAATAGTTATTGCCAAAAACGTGTTTTAAGCTGTTATTGCTTTTATAAATAATTTACATCTCATTCACTTACATCACTTAAGCGGTTATTGCAAATCAAAATTTTAGTTCACTGGCATCTTATAACTATGTAAGCTGTTTTTACAAATTTAATTTCTTATGTTTTTCATATGTAAGCTATTTTTGTAGAGAGAATATAGAAATATTTTTGTAGTAATGATACAAAATTATTTTTTTTTGTTAGAAACAGAAATAAAAAATATCTTACGTATTGCTAAAAAGAGTTTAATAATCGATTTTCATAGGAAGTAACGGCATCTTAATCAATTTAAATGCATAAATTAAGTGACATAAATGCTTAAATACCACGTTTGGACCTATTAAAGGCAAAGGGCGTACGCAAGTGGGGGTAGGGAGGGGCGCTTGCCCCCCTAATCAAGATATTTTTCATACATTTAATCGAATTTGTTTTCTGTTGAATCTTAAAGCTAGATTTCTTTGCAAATACTAATTTTTTAATGAGTTTTGCTCCCCTCCCTGACCGACATCATGCGCTCTCCCTTGATTAAAAGCTCAGGCTATTTTATGTACATCTAGATTCATTCGATAGTGTATTCTACCAATTTTTGGCTGCTGCATCTTGGCAATTTAGTTTTGCAACACATATTTTTTGTTTTAATCTGCATTTCCACGATGGTTTTGATTTCTGAAATGTTCAGAAGTCAAAAAAGTCTTGAGGAGTCATTTCTCTTTGCTTAATTAAGCTTTTAACTCTAGCAACCCGACAAAATAGAGCCAGTTGATAACAATATATCTACTCCATTATTTTTCTCCTTCTACGACAGAAAAGCAGCTCACAATCGAGCTTGTCTTCCAATTTTAAAGAAACACAAAGAGTAGCCATCTGGCAACGACAGATATTGTGTTAATGTATTTGCAAGTACCTAGTACCAATAGCAATAAATCACTTTCGTAGACTGGAAAGTTATTTGTAAGGGCTTTCACACTATCTGAATCACTCCCAGATATTTTTCCAGCTGAAATACTCGGGTACCTATACTACCGATCAGTTTGTGTGAATTTCTTATATGAAGCTATAATGTAACTTCTTTTTCATAAGTGATCTTAGAAAACAAAGAAAAAGAGTGGATCTGACGAAAAAAATGTTCTCACGAATTCTTTAAAATTATTCGTCAGAAGCGGATGTATGAATTGGAATTCCAATAAACTTTTGAATAAAATCCAATGATCTATTGTGACAATTCCATTCACCTTCTGATGAACCAAACGCATACACTGTAAATGCTTTCATAGTTACTAGCAGCAGAATTATCCATGAGATTACGCATCCACTGTAGCCATAGCCAGAGGCACTTTTGGTTTTATATTCAGATTTCTGTACCATTCCCATCTGCAATCTGCACTAGGTAGTCATCAGGATAATCTAAGTTGAAATCAATTTCTGAAACCTTGATATTATTAGAATCCATCAGATTTCCTGAAATTTGGACAAAATCATCTAAATTGAAGTTGAACAAGTGTCGTTCTGGACTAACATTGCCACTAAACATTTGAAAAGAATATTTAGATTTGTTGTATATTGTTGTTTTGAATATCTATTCATATGAGATATGTCGATACAAATTTTCTTTAATTATTTTCTTTTGTTTAAGAATAAAGTGATTGTCTCCTTTTTCTAGATATCTTAAACATCAGTACCTCGTGGCATAATGGTTAGTGCGTTGGACTGTCATGCCGAAGGTGTGGGTTCGATTCCCACCCGTGCAACCTTAAAACAGAAATCTGTTATCCGAGGTACCTACTGCCTCTTGCGAGGAACTGACAAATCCTCCAAGATTTTACTGTTCATGAATAAGTGCTTCTCATCTAGCCGTTCCGACTCGGCAAAAAACTGTAGGTCCCCTCCATTGAGGGACCTACAGAGTTCTAAGTCACTAGGCCCTGGTTCTCCACGAGCTGTCGCGGCACCCAATTTATTTAACTTTAATACAAATTGTAACCTGTTTTAAAATTAAAAAAAAATCAAATTTGTGATTTACCATTTTGAGAACATGTAACTTATACTAATTTATAAATTTTTGTTTGAGGTAGTCAAAATTTGTTTTAAATTCTTATATATTATAATCTGCCACTTTACTATTTCCCTTCAAAAAACACTTAAGTTCATTGAAAATTCCTTCATGCATTCGAGATAACAGCTTAAGTCCATTTAATTCTCTGTATGAGAGAATTTTCAATTTGCAATAGTAGCTTAAGTAACATAAGATTTCTCAAGATACAAACAAAAATTTGCAAAAATGACTTAATTAAATTTAGTGTCGTTGAAAATATCTTTTTCGTTTTGCAATAAGCGCTTAAATCGAAATAAGTTGTTTTTGACTCTTATACACATTTCTGTGTTTAGAGGGGTTTTCAATTTAGAAAAGCAGCTTATGTCAATATAAGCCGTTATTTTAAATTGCATTATATTTTTTGTGAATTCTTATTTGAGTTAAGCGTTTATTGCATATGTTGCTTAGAGTGAAAATGACTTAAGCTGTTTTTTCATATTGGTTTTTTTTTATGAAAAAAGTGGTTAAATTACAGGGGATTTTTTTCAAAAATACAATGAAGCATGGAGAACATGATGAAACAAAAAACAGATTTTTGTCTTAAATCGACTTAAGCGGTTATTGCTTGTGGCCACAGAGTTATACAGCGGAAGAATTTTATTTTATTTTAAATTAAAATCCACCCTAAGTAATAAAAAAAGGTCAAAAATTCAGGTACACCTGCGGGCTACCTGATTTTACTGCTCACAAGCAAAAATAAAAAAGGGATTATCCCAGCAATTAATTTGAAGATTAATGTGGATTAAGTGTGTTAACAGTGTTTTCTTAAAATAGTGTTGTGCGTGTTTAAATCCGTGTTAATAAAACAATAAAAATAAAGCAAAAGGTTAATCCAGCAATGGAACCTTTAAGTCCGGATGCGGCAATCGCTTCATTTGAAGCATTGGTTAAGCGGATCGTCAAGGACCTCGGACCTGAATATTGTGCCAGATTAGCAATGTCTTTCAATAGCATTGTCCAGCCCAATAAAGTCATTGAAGACATCCAAACGACAAAGATTAAGGATACCGAAGCGATGGAAACTGACGACGAGTCTTCAACCGCCAGCATTCTGGAGGAGCCATCCACCGAAGAGTATCTTAGTGAGATCACCAGCTCAGAAGAGGACGCCAGCGATTCTCCCTTACCTGGCCAGAAGAGACCAAGCAAGGCTTCCAAAAAGGAGAATGGAATAAAGCGCATCCAACTTGACAAGGATTCCTCAAAGAATCCGCCTAAAGCTCCAATGCTTGTCCAAACTGAAGCCGAAAAGACACTGTCACCAGCATCAACATCAGCAGCCACCAAGCCCACCCCAGCCCAGCCTCCAAAGACAACCAAGGACAATACAGTGAACCCAATCATGGCCCCAGGAATGCCAACAGCATCAACATCAGTAGCCAGCCAGCCCACCCCAGCCCAACCTTCAAAGACAGCCAAGGACAATACCATGAACCCAACGAAGGCCCCAGGAATGCCGCCAATTTTCTGTTTTTCCGGGAACATTGCTGAAATCAGCAGGTTCTGCAAAAGCAAGGACTTGAGTGTGACATTCAAAAACCGGAACACAAAGACGACAATAATTACCGCTGGAAACAGAGAAGCCTTTGACACCATCAAAAACTTTCTGAAATCGAGGAAGATCCAATACAACTCTTTCACACCACGGGAGGATAGGAAGAATTTACTTCTCCTAAAGGGAATCCATCACTCTTATGCTGCCATCGAAGTTGAGGATGAGCTACGGATAGAAGGACTTCCAGTCATCAAGGTATCCCATTTCAAAGCTAAGAAGGCGCAAGGGAAAAGCTACAACAACTTTGTGGTAGAGCTGTCGAAGTCATGTGACATCAACGAAGTCTACACAAAGACGTTAGTCATGAACCAGAGGGTGTACTGGGAGCGCCTAAAGTTCAACGATATCGTCCAGTGCCGAAACTGCCAGCGTTTCGGACACGTTGCCACCAACTGCGGACGCCAGTACGTGTGCGTCAAGTGCAAGGAGGACCACGAGCCTGGACAATGCCAACGGAAGGAGAACACTGGACTGGATGTATGGTGTGCCAATTGCCAAAAAGAAGGTCACCCAGCCAGCTTCAAGGGTTGTCCAACCCTCAAAGCAAGACTCACTGAAAGGAACAGGCTGTCAGCAGAAAAAAAGGCACAGCAGGAATTTGCTGCCAAATCAGCATGCTTGGTAACCCGCCCTGCAGTCAGCTTTGCAGCAATGGTTAAAGGCACTGGATCATCACAAAAACCAGCAAACTTCACGAATCAACAGCAACAACAGAAAACGACACCAGCAAAAGTGATCACATCCCGGACAGCAACACCAAGGAGTAAACCAACCAAACCTACGTCAGCCCCACCAACGAACTTAAACACCGAAGTCCAAAGGATTTTTGGATCCGACCTACTCACAGTCATGGGAAAAGCTCGGAGTGCAGTTCCACCGAACTATGCTCAGCTTAGGCCTGGTTCACACGAGATTGTACCGCACGTTTTTTATCGCATTCGGTTTTTACCGAACAAAAATCGGGTGTTCACACGATATTTATATTTATTCGTTTAAAACTCGAATAGCTGCAGTATAATGAAAATGAATGGAAAAGTTTGAATTTATGAAGTATTTTATTTTTATCTTTTTAAGGGAAAAAGATAGAAAGCTGAAATTTGGACGGATGATAGAAAATATTGATTGAAATATAAATTAAAAAAATAAGAGTCCTAGAATACCGTTGGACTGAGATAACGGCATTATTTGAGCGCTTTCACATATGAACTCATATCTGTTTAGTGCATTGATGAATTTTCTTGTTGTTTTAAATATAATATATAAATAAAATAACGGTTATTTTGATAGCTCATTCATTATCCTACGTGGTATATAAGCGACACAATCTTGATTTTAAATTGATCGAAAAATCAAAACAATTGCATTGAAATTACCTGCTTGGACCATTGTCCACGACCATCCACCAGCGAGAAGATCCCGTTATCTACATGGATTTTTTTAAATTAAAATTTGATATGGATGGCTTTAAAAAATTATAGCTCCCGTTCTACTGATTCGATCTTCAAGGTTAAGGTTTTTAAAGAAAGCTGACATAACGGGCTATATTGTGTAAAAAAATCATTGAGGAGGGGCAAAAATTTTCATACTAAAGGGGTGAAAAAAGCCCAATTCAATTCCATTTATTTTATTCTAAATTCAAATGTCAATAAAAATTTTTATAATTTTGAAAAACTAAAAATGCATATTTATTGCCTCATTTCTCTTCTTTATTTTAAGACCTTAACCTACAAGATCCTATGAGTATCACCGGAGTTATAATTTTTTTAAATCAACCATATCGGTCGATTAATTTTTTTTGTGTACATCGGCTTTTCTCTCCACTGAAGCTCATTCGATGCCAACGAACAAATACCCAACGTGGATTTTAACCGTGTGAACAAGACTATATAAAACTATACGCCACTGGAAGACGATACGTCACAATTCATTCGTTTTTTTTGATAAGTCCGTTGAGTATTCGATAAACGTACTTAGCTGAGTACGTTTTCTTGCCGTACAAACGTCGTGTGAAAGGCTCTATGCAAAATATATACGCCACTGCTCATTCGCACGGATTTATACTGCAAAAAATCGTGCGGTACAATCTCGTGTGAACCAGGCCTTAGCGAAGGCGAGAAGTCCGTGGCACTGGCCACCTTCCTGTTCCAAATATGCAATTGAAGAAGCTCCGCATCCTGACGTACAATGTCAATTCATTGTACAGCCTAGAGAAGAGGACGACATTCAACTTGTGGATGAAGAACAACAACCCGGACATTGCACTCATCAGTGAGACCAACGTCACCAGACGCAACAACATTGACATGGTCGGCTTCAAAACCTTTCGGAAGGACAAGGATGAGGGCCGTAGAGGAACGGCTATCTACGTACAGAAGAAGATTTCCCCCAACACCACTGAAACCATCATCTCAGGTCTCACAACTAGCGAAGCCACCGCAATAACCATACAACTAGGAACAGAGACTCTTACTATCATCAGCGTGTACTTCAAATGCAAATCCAGCATGAGAAACATTCACAGCGATCTTCACATTCTCAACAGCATCCTTAGACGAAGCACTTATGGACTCATCGGTGGTGATTTCAACGCAAGGCATCCCCTTTGGCTGGATACTGCTGTCACCAACGAAGGAAAGGCTATTGCTGACTGGCTGGATACCAACAGCGATCAGCACTCATTGGTTGTTATTTCACAACCCAAACCAACCTTCCCCAGAACACCATCAACATTAGATTTCTTCATTTCTTCATCTAATTTTGTTCATATTCTTCCAGAAATCAGCAACTTCACCTGCGCAATAGTACCCAGTGACTCGGACCATGAAGCTGTCCAACTAAGCATCAAACTCCAGCAACCCATCTTCCTAGTGACAGAACAGGTAGAAAACTACATCAACTACAGGAGACTGGATGTACACAGGCTACAAAGAGACGTTGAAGACACCATAATGCTACCACCCAAAAACAGGAATCTGGACAATATCGAAATTGACACAGCCATTGACTGTCTAGAACTGGCTGTTGCAAACGCATTGGATAACCAAAAGCAGCCCAAGACGTCAAAGGACAGATATCAGCACCTTCCCCAGTATATCCAAAACCTTTATGCCCACAGGCAACGACTTAGGAAACGTCTTCAAAGGATCCACCAGCGAGAACTTAACACAACTAACAGCAACTACCAGACAGTGTGGAGTGAACTTCAGTGTGTCAACATTATGTTCCGGAATTCCATCCAACACCACAACAACAACCAGTTCCAGAAGAGACTGCAATCAATCAAACCTGGACCTGACGCCTTCAAAGATATCAACAGACTAATCGGCCAAAAATCACCAATGCCTGAGACGATCATCACCAACAATGGAGAAGCAACAACGATACAGGAAAAAGTTGAAGCCTTCGCTTCCCACTTTGAAGGAAGCTTCATGCCAAGTCCATCAGATGATCCAGTCTTCCTAGGCGAAATTGAGGCATCCATCCAACAGACAATTATGCCCATCTTGGACAGAGCAATGTTTAGCGACACCAATCCTGCAAGTGATCCAGTCGACAGCCCAAACTTGAGTACCGCAGAGGAGATAGCTGAGATAATTCACAATTCCAAACCAAAGAAGTCAGCTGGACCGGATGGGGTATCCAGCTTTGTTCTAAAAAGGCTTCCACAAATGGTGATGGTGTTGTTAGCCATCATATTCAACAACTGCATAAACAACAGTTACTTTCCCCAGAAGTGGAAAACTGCAAAAATCGTGGCTATTCCCAAGAAAGGTGAAAGGAATATGATCACCAACTACAGGCCGATATCACTCCTCAGCAATCTAAGTAAGCTCTTGGAAGAGCTGATACTCAGGAAGCTGAAGAAGTTCTGCAGTGAAAACAACATCATCCCAGACATGCAGTTCGGTTTCCGGGAAAAGCATTCCACCCTGCATCCACTCCTGAAATTTCATCACGACATCACCACAGCCTTAAACAGCAATCAAGTTACTGTCGGATGCTTCCTGGATGTCGAGAAAGCATTCGACAGTGTATGGATTGAAGCCCTTATCCATAAACTCCACATACTAGGCTTTCCCTTAGCGCTAATCAAAATTATATTTTCTTTTCTTTCTTCCAGGAACTTTTTCGTGCAACTGGAAACCTGCAAATCGACAGTGAAGAGCATCAGGGCTGGAGTTGCCCAAGGGTCGAAACTTGGACCACTTCTGTATAACATCATGACCTCTGACCAACCAATTTCAAGTGAATGCGAGAACCTTCTCTTTGCTGATGACTCACTTACATATTGCTCATCGTTCTCTCCAATGATTGCTGTCAGAGAAGTCGAGGCACATATCCGCAAACTCTTCCAATTTTACACCACATGGGGTATCCGGATCAACTCATCCAAATCGGAGCTTGTCTGCTTCAGAAAACCAGGGGGCAGACGTGGTCGCTCAGCTGGAAGCTGTAGAAACATCACCCTAGCACTCCCAGACGGAACTAGATTAGCAGCCAAACGTAGCGCCAAATACCTAGGCATCAACTTCAACGAGCTGCTGAGATTCAACCCACATTCACGGACTGTCCTCAAAAAAGCCAATTTTGCTTTCCACCGCCTCTACCCGCTGATGAAGAAGAAAACTGGGCTAAGCCAACAGACAAAAATTTTAATCTATAAGCAACTCCTGAGACCAGTCATCAGTTATAGCTTCCCAGTTTGGTTCACCATTTCCAAAACGGCTATGAAGGAACTACAAATATTCGAGAGGAAAATCCTGAGGATCTGCACTGGGCTGTACTTCGATCGTCAACGCCGTAAGCATTTCAAGAACGAGCAACTCTACTATGAGGCTAAGGTAGTCCCAGTGGCGTAGCGAGAGTTCGAGACGTGGGGGGGTGACTTCCATTAAAATGCCGACTTATTTTAGGAATTTGCCGACTTATTTTAAAAATTTGCTGACTGTATAGATTTAGCATTTTTCGGGTGAAACTCAAAATAAGGGAAAAGAAAAAAGGAATTTTTTCCGAGTGGAATGACATTCGGGCGAATCTCCTGATAGGGCTGATTGATTTTAGCTCAAATCTTCACTTCGCCACATACACTTTTGAGATTTCGAAATGCGAGATTTTTCAATGAAACCGCCTTCAGCTGATGTAAGAGATTTAAAAAACTTAGGAGCAATGATTTTCCATGAAACAATTTTAAAATCGTGGGAACTATTATTTGGTAGAAAAATAAGATATCAATTATTTTTGGAATTATGTATTTATTTATAATAAATATAATTAATAACAATGGAATAAATAAATTAATATTATTATTGCAACGATTAATCTAAATAAGAAATAATTTTTAACAATGAATTAAATTCATGAACATTTATATTATTATTGCAGCAATTTTTTTTTGCTTAGGTATAGGTATTAAAATACATTAATTTATTAATATTTCAGCAGTTTATTTGTTTAAAATAAACAATTTTTAAAAATATAGCTGATTATTTATAATAAATTATTTTAAATAATAAAATTTATTAATTTATATTAATTATTATTTTATTGCAGCAACTTAATAAGTTGTAATGAAAATTTAATATTTAAATTTAACATTGTACTATCGAGATTTTAATTCGGCGATGTTTTAATAAGAACCATTCTTCAACGACCTCATTAAGAATAATTTTTTCCACTATATAAAGCAGTATCAAATTATTCAAACGATCATCACCCATTGTCGTGCGCAAATAGTTTAAGACTAATTTTAAATTTTAATTTAAATGATCGTTCACAAGAAGCTGATGTCACAGGAGCAGTTAAAATGAAGCAAATGAGTTTGTACGCTAAGGGAATTACCATTTTCAACTTGAATACAACTTTGGTACTGTCTTCGAAATTTATACAATTTGTGGATGAATCAAGAAGAATTTGCAACTCAGAAAGCAAACACTCTGGATTTTCTTTAAAAAATAGGGGCTCCAATTTCATTATGGATTCTATTGATTCTATTGTGACATTGCCTCTGTCGACTGGAATTTCAAAAATCTTTTGAAAAGGTTCGAAAGATGAAAAATTATCTTTTAAATTATATTTAAATTAACTTGCAAAACCGTTCTAAATTCTTTTCGATAAAATGTTTGGAAATCGAAGTCGAAAGCTGTTTCTGGATTTTCATAGATTCTTCTTGGTACACGGCGTGTTCTATGATGTTTCAGAAAATCATTCTCTGAATTTATTTTTAATTTCTCAGCGAATGAAGATGAACTTTTTATTAATGCATCGATTTGGTCGTCATCGTCATTCATTTGTTGAAATGATATTTATGTGCTTCGAATCAACAATACACCATCAATGACATTCAACTCTTCAGCTTCTAAATTTTCTGTCAAATTTTTTACTTTAAACATGACGTTTTTACAAAAATATAACGAGCTTATAAAATCAAAATCCAAGATTGTTTTCAGCAGACCGGAAACCGTTACCGTTGTACTTTCCGGACATGATTTTGGCAAAGTCATAAGATTGAAAAGCAATGTTTTAATGGAAATTCCTACTGACGGGTCACTATTATTTTTTGGGCAAATTCTTCTCCCGTTTTTTTCGTAAGGACGACGTTCATTTTCAGAAGACGTTCAATAGGAATAAGTCTCTCGTTTGCTTTCACTACGTATCGAACATTAATAGCAAGTCGTCTTGATGTGATGAGTCTGGAGTTGTGTCAACCCTTACAGAAAAAATGCCAGCTTTATTGATTTCATTTACAATGGCTTTTCGAGTTACAGTTCCCAAGAGATCAATGAATTAGTCGGCATATTTGCGAAATTCGCAATCAGCAAAAATGCTCGTTTCATTAATTTTTTTTCAAATTAAGAATCGTTGATTTGCCGACTCTTGAATTAGTCGGCATATTTGCGAAATTCGCAATCGGCAAAAATGCTCTTTTTTGTTTTTTTAAATTAAGCTTCGTTGATTTGCCGACTCTTGAATTAGTCGGCATATTAGCGAAATTCGCAATCGGCAAAAATACTCGTTTTATTAGATTTTTTTTTCAAATTAAGCTTCGTTGATTTGCTGACTCTTGAATTAGTCGGCATAGTTGCGAAATTCGTAATCGGCAAAAATGCTCTTTTTATTAGATTTTTTTTTGCCGACTCTTGAATTAGTCGGCATATTTGCGAAATTCGCAATCAGCAAAAATGCTCACTTTATTAATTTTTTTTTTCAAATTAAGCTTCGTTGATTTGCCGACTCTTGAATTAGTCGGCATATTTGCAAAATCCGCAATCAGTAAAAATGCTCGTTTCATTATTTTTTTTAAATGAAGCTTCGTTGATATGCCGACTTTTGAATTAGTCGGCGAATTTCCGACATCCGCAATCGGCAAAAATGCTTAGGCTCGTTTTATTCATAATTGTTTGCAAATGAAGCTTCGTTGATTTGCCGACTCTTTAATTATTCGGCATATTTCCAAAATCTGCAATCGGCAAAAATCTCGATTTGCATATAGGTACATTTAAAAAATTAAAAACCTAAATATAATGAAAATACAATACTTTTTTTTTTACTTTTTCCGAAAAATTTTGTAAAATTTCTGTTTTTTTTTTTTTTTTTGAATTGCTTGAATTATTAAATCTAGCATCCTGAATTTGCCCACTCTTGAAAAGCGTGGGGGGGTGGTACACCCCCCCACACCCCCCACTCGCTACGCCCCTGGGTAGTCCCCTTGGACAAGTATTTATTGCTATCTGCCGACAAGCTGGTTAGAAACATCGCCAACCACCCTAATCAACTGATGAGAAGGATGACAAACCAACAACGACATCCAGCACCAAGGTACATAAGCGCTATGGAAATCCTGGATATAGCTCCAACAACCAACGATGAAGCAGTACCTTTCTACTCCGACCCAGGGTCGGCACATTATCGTGGCTAAACACCAACTCTAACCCCACCCTAAATAAATATACCGCCACTGGACAACCGGGATTGAACAACCCGAGGACGACAAAGTCAAGCCGACTTTTATGTTAAGTTTTTACATATATTATAAATCTAATTTGTATTTTATATTGAATCAATGTATAGCGTTAGGCCCCTTATGTGCCAACAAAATCTTATTATTTGTCAATGTATCTTATAGTTATAAATTATCTTTTAAGCCAATTGTAAATAGAAATGTTCAATAAAACAAAAAATTGAAATTGAAAAAAGAAGGACCAGAGTTCGCAAGTTCTACGAGCACAAGAGGAAAAAGTAACACCAGTTTCTAAAGAAGGAAAAAGAAGAAGCATGAAAAACGCTCGATCGAAGAAATTGAGGAATTATATTTCAGGACATAAGTTCGGATTTTTTTTTTTTGGCCAAGCTCTTACTCAGAAGTAGCAAGAAGAGAGTTTACAGTAGGAATGTGATTCCAGCCCAAGGCTTGCCTAAGGGAGAATCAGAATAATTTTGTTTTTCAACGGTGAAAGCCAAAAGAATATCTTTAAATGGTACACGATTGCACCACAAAAACAACCGTAGCTTATCAAAGTTTCTACAAACCGAGATCAGCTGGAACCTAATGTTTCTTATAAGTCGAATATAATAATAAATTCGGAGTTACCACGAGTCGATAAGCTTTGACCTTTTCCGAATTTCTTACCTCCTCATGATGATTTTTCTGCCTCAAGAAAATGTGAACTGCAAGCAGGATGAATGCAAAATTCGACGATTTTGAAGATGGTTGGTGTATTCTATTATAAATAGACGGTGATGGGGTTGGTGATTAATAAATTGCCGGTCGGTTGGTGTGGGGGAGTGAAAAGTGTAACACTTTGTTACAGTGCTGAGGATATGGAAAAATCATTTCTGCAAATTCTATAACGGAAATGACGAAGTGAATTCCACTGCCAAAGGTACAGATTGCACCATTCAACCTGGGTGACGTAGGCCTAGACCTAGGCCCAGCTCGTCTTATTGTGCAGGATGACGATGGAGAGTGCACGTTGCTCCATCAAGGTCAGCAAACACCTCACCAATACCTTCGATGTCAAGAAAGGTTTTAGGCAAGGCGACGCGCTGTAATGTGACTTCTTCAACATCGTTCCTGAAAGAGTAGTGCAAAACTCTCACCTCAACACTAGAGTCACAATCTTTTAAATGTCCGTCCAATTAATAGCTTATGCACAGCAACAATCCGTCCAATTAATAGCTTACGCAAGGCAATAATACTGAAATAAACGGACGAACAAAGTGTGATATCATTGGTACTTTCGTGAATCGTGAGTATTGATAAGGAAGCCACGAAGAAGGGTTTAAAGGTGAATAATAGCAAGATGACATACATATATGATGACAAGAAACGACACCCAACACCGATGTTTTGGAAAGAACGTCACTATAGACATCTATGATTTCAAGGAGGTCAGGGACTTTATCTACCTAGGCTCCGCTGTCAACTGAGTGAACGACACCAGTATTGAGATCAAACGAAGAATTACTCTTGCCAGTTGCCGTTAATATGGGCTAAGAAGGCAATTGAAAATCAAAGCCCTCTCTTGAGCAACTAAAGTGTCCCTGTATTAGACGCTTACCATCCCGGTCCTGATGTATGATGCAGAGGCATGAGCGCTATCCAAAGTGGATGACAAATGAGTGTCAAGCTGGCAAAGCAGCTTTGACAATTCGAAAAAAAAATTTGCTGTTAGTTAGTTGTGCCAGTTTCGAACTTGTCGTTCAATGTTTTCTATGTTTTTGTTGGGTGATTTATTTTTTATGATAATCAAGTTAGCCAAGCAACTTTGACGAATCGAAAGATGGGTAGCTTCATAATTTGCCGTAAATTAGTCGTTAATAAGTTGCGACAATTTCAAATTCATCTTTCAATGTTTTCTATGTTTTTTTGGTGCTTATATAACTTGGCTTAATAATTTGCCTTTGGTTAGTCTTTAATCAATCGTGCAATGTCTTCTATGTTTTTTTGTGTCCTTTACTAGCTTGATACCAAGTTAGTGAAGCACCACCTTGAAAAGGTCTTAAAACTGCTAATACCAAAAAATGGTTTATGGCTCAGTAATTTGACGTTAGTGAGTCTTTAATTGAATTACAACTTCAAATTTGCCGTGGAGTGTTTTCTTCATTTAAAGGATTCCTTAGTAACTTGACATCGAGTCAGCATAGCACCACCTCGAAAAGGGATAGAAACTGTTTGAACCAGATGGTTTATGGCTTAATATTTTATGGATAATTAGTCATTAATAATTACTTATTGAAAATTTCAATTTTTTTCATTCTACGTTTTCTATGTTTTTTTTTAAACGGTAAAAAGTTTTAAGACTTAACATTTTATTGCATTTTCCATTAATTTGGCCTTAATTAGTTGTGACAAATTCAATTTTTCCATGCGATGTTTTCTATGTTTCTTGTTTTATTTCCTGAATTCATATGAAATCTGCAAAGAGCCTTGGAAAAGTTCTTAGAACCTTTAATAGGTTGAAGTTTTAATTGATTAATAACTTGTAATAAAGTATAGCCATTGATTTATGTGACAATTTTAACATTGTCGTGCAATATTTCTGTGTTTTTTTTTGTTTAAATTCCGTTATTCATATGAAGTAACGTTCAAAAAGAGTTTAAAATTGATTATATTGAACTGTTTATTGCTTAATTACGTTTGCACCGGATCAAATCGAAAATACATAGAAAACATTGTACAAAAAAAGAATTTGTCATTACTAATTAACGACTAATCAACGGCAAATTATCCACCAATCCATTTTCCATTAGTCAAAGTTGTTTTCCTTATTTGATACTTATCGATGAGAAGGCCATAGGCTGTTTTGGGAATAACACACACATATTAACTGTACGGGGTGCACAGCGACACCGTACCACCACACCACACAAGTGAAAAGCTAACGTGGATAGGACACCTAGAGCGAATGGACATCAATGCTCCAGTCCGAAAAGTCTTTGAATCCAACCCCGTAGTAGAGGAAGACAGAGTAACATATGGCTCACACAAGTGGAAGAGGGTCTCAACCAGCTTGTAATAGAAATTGGAGACAGCTAGCCGGAGACCTAACCGCCTGAAAGAAGTTTGTTGGTAGGACCTGTTCTACCCCGGACTGAAGTGCCACTGAAGGCAATGAATTACAATTAAAGAAATCAATTACCTTAAATGTAACTAACACATAGTGATTTCCTTCAAATAACTTTCTTGCGAAAGCCTATTAATATTTTCCTAGATCATAAAACGTTTTGAAACTGGTTGATAGAGCCAAATGCAAATATTACACCGTAACGAGACATTGATATTTGAAGTCAGTATTTTTTTATCTGAGAAACATTAAAATGTCATTCAAGGACTCACGATGTATTGACCGAATTCGAGCATATATAAATATATCCTTTTTGCCCTAATAATAACCCAATAATATATTTTATGCCTTCAATTCTTGTCTACATCTATAGCCTTAAACCGCAAGAGAAAAATAATGCGATTCACTAGGGCATATTTTTTATATTACTTTTTCTACTATGTGAATGCTTCCTTTAATTTTTTATTTTATTTTATCAAGAACTATTTTCATTCCTGCTTCGAATATTGCGTGACCAAGCACAATATTATTTAAATTTCAATAAAATAACCCACTGAAAATCAAAGCTGCCTGTTGACATGCTGTTGCAGTGGGATTATTAAATATGAATTCTACTGCAGTTTCACATTTAACTTATTGTGAGTGACATAATAAGGCCTGACCATAACTTTTAAAAATATAACTCAGTAGGTCATATCTGAGTTATGCATTTTTAAAGTGACTTAATCAAGGTTAGTGACTTAATCAAAGTTCTAGATAATTAAAATACCGTCAATTTACACTCACACTTTTTGAAAATTGAATTGATTAAGTGCTGATCAGAAAAATTATAGGGTCTTAATAGGGATCTAGGATCTTAATACATAATTTGTGCTACATTCCCAAAAGATACTGCGTGATACTCCAAACTGTGATACAATTGACGAAAATGATCAGTATTTGATCATTTGAAATAATTTTCTTACTTGACTGATATAAATTTCAACATAAGTACTGACGATACTATATGAAGCTTATATCTAACTAAGAAGAGAACGGCATATCTGTACCAGATGAGATACCAGCTTCTATTTTCAAAAATTGTACTAAGCATTTGTCAACGCCACTTGCCACAATACAAATTTATTTAAACAAAATTACTAACTAAAAAACTAATAATATCACTCCAAATTTTCATCAAAAACGCATTTTTTTCAAAACTTCAGATTCTAAAAGCTCAAAAACGTCACTTGTAATAGCAATTCTGAGGTCAAATTCAAACTCAACGCATAAAAGACCATCAGAAAAGTATATCTTAGTTCATGTAAAAGTCAAAAATTAATATTTTGTCATACAAAACGTAATGAATTATAGTGTTTCGGATTGGATTTTCGGAACTACCGAAAATACGTCAATTTACAAATGAGTTAGTAAGAAAAGAGGTTTAAATTTTGGAGGCCACCATAGACACGGCTTACTGAGAGGATGGTTTCTTGAAAGACCATTCAACTATAACTTTTCTGGTAGAGCATGTAGAGTTCTGTACAGATTTTTTTTTTAAATAGAAAGTGAACAGATGGTGTTTCCATAGATTTTAGTAAAACATTCGACAAACTTTCACATCAAGTTTTGTTTCAAAAAATGTGTAAGCTTGGGATCAGCGTAAAATGTATTGTTTGGCTCGAATTTTATTTGCTTGATCAAACAAATTTATAGTTAATTCTGGGGCTCCCCAGGATAGCCACCTGGGTCCAATTCTTTTTATATCATTTACTAATGATCTTCCGTCAGTTTTTAAGTACTCGAACTATCTAATTCACTTTTATTACCAATTACTGACCTAGTAGATGCCATGGCATACATTTTTACTGGAGTAGAAAGGGGATACAAATCAGTTGTTTGTTAGTTTCTCAAAAACTATCAGTTTTTTTAAGCCTATAAAAACTAGACACAAAATTGAAAAATTTCGAACAAAATTTTTCCCGTCACCTTTGACCTAACCATGTACCAAGCACATCAGGGGCTTGTGTACTATGTACCATGCTAATGCAACCGAAGTTACAGATAAGCTCAATCTCATTCCCAATGCATGTTTCAATGGTTATCAATTTCAACTGACGGTTGGTGGGCGGCGCGGCGCACTGTGTCGTCCCAAAAGCCAAAAGTCGTTGCAAAATAAGTAAATCTAAGTTTTTTTTTAATTTTGTTTTTTTATTGGAATATAAACAGAGCTTTAAAAACCCCAAACAAAATACATAACTGATATAGCTGGTTTGATTTTTAGAACTTTTCAAAGTCGCAGTTAACGTTTTTCTAGAAGAGTAATCCAAATAGAAAAAAAAAAAACAGAAATCCCTAATTTTCTTTTGTGCAACTTTATATTTCATATTAATTTGTATCTTGCTTTTATGGCATTGAGTGGATTTAGTTGTTAATAAATAAGAACTAATAAGTATATATCTTACTACCATCTTGATTTTTAAAAATCCGCCCTCTTCCACGCCTCTTTTTATGTAAATTGGAATTGCTTAACTAAAAAATTAAACTTACAGTTTTTAAAACAAATATTATTTTTAATGGCATAAAGTTAGTTAGTTTGGTCAAAAAAATTTTTTTCTTTTTTCGAAATTTTTAGTTTGAAAATTTATTTGTTCAAAAAATGTTAGCAAAAACAACTTTGTTTAAAACAAAAATTGGTTCGAGCAAACGAATGATATTGTAAGTGTTCCCGTTGTCTTTATTTTTTTTTCTATTTTGAGTAAATTAATAACTTAAAATAGAAAACTTACTCATTTTATTTATATTTTCGTTATATTAGCAAAACAGTCTTTAAGCTATAGCGACCCACCACAAATTGAAAAATATAGTGTTTGGCTACTTGCTGAAAACATTTCAAAAATTGGTTCGTGAATTTTATGCAACCACTATTTATATTTAAAAATTAAAGTATACAACTTAAAATAAAATCTTCAAAATGTTTGACTTTGTTAAGCTTTTACTCTAATACCCTTTTCTGGTAACTCCTTTTTTTTAAAAAAAAAAAAAGATCTTATTTCAACTAAAGAATCAGAGACAACCCTGTATACTAATTTTCATGGCCTTAATATTTCCTTTAAGAAGGAAAAAAACTTAAAGCAATGATTTTGGTTTTTTGTTTTTAGTTTTTTGGAATATATATGATTTTGGGCTCAAAAGTTATGATTTTTGCAAAGAAAAAAAGTCATTGGATGGTGGGGATAGGTCTAAAAGTAAACTTTCTATAGGTACCACGATTAATAACTTTTCTTGCACTAATTAAAAGCAATTCTTAAATCGGTTGGAGTTGAAATCCCACAAATCAAAATCCAGTGTGTCGAAATCCCGTTTGCCGAAATTCCGGAAATCAAAATCTCGCCAATGGAATTTTTCACAGACTTTATTTCGTCGGCTGAGAATTGGTTTGACGTATACGCCATTTCCACTTTTTTGGGAAATCGCATTTAAAAGTTTACGGTTAAATTTGTGTTCATACACGTACGTCAAAAGAACTGCACGTACGTCATTCCAATAGTATGAACCAATGGTGGTGCTGAACAGAACAATACCTTCATATAAACGTAATAAAAGAATGGAACGTAATTTTATGGAATATTGTTATTTTTATTTATTAATTAATTAATTTTTTTGTGTTATATGTACAATATAAAGTCAGCGGGGTCAGCGGTTAAAAATGGAACGCAACGGTCATTTGAAGTTGTAGATTTTTACAAAGAACGCGACGGTCGAACGTCAAACAGAAAAAAAAAAACAAACAAAATTATTCCATCGCTCTTTGCTATTTGCATTTTGTTGAAAAATTTATTTTTTGGAGCTGAAAAAATACAAAATTTGAAAAAAAAAAACTCTTATTTCATGAATTCTTGCTACGAAAATCAATAAGTAAGTTTGAATTTTCATTCAGATTTTATAAATTTGAAAAAGTGAAAGTACCTACACCAGTGATGGGCACGTTTTTCTTACCTACCCGGTAAGTATGTACTAATGGGTTAATACCGGGTATTTACCGGGTACACACCCAAAATGGGTAAATACGTACCGTACGTCGCCGTCGGGTATTTAAAATTATTAAGTTGTTTTTAAGTTTTATCTTATTAATGAGTGAACAGAAAAGTCTGAAATTTTAAGATCTGCAAGAGTTCAGGGATTTTTATGTTGAGTGCGAGTTTTGGATTTTTAAAATACAGTTAACCACAGATAATGGAATCTGAAATTTTTTTGAAATGCTTGTTTGGTGGTTTTTTGAGATTATCTTTGCAATTGGTGAGTGTAAGGTGTTGATAAATGTCATATCTGATAGGTATTTTTTTTAATTTTAATCAAAATTAAACATTTGACTTCCCCAGGTGCCGTTAAGTGGAAATAACGGTCATATTGAGGTTGCTATACATATGAGCTCATAACTCCCCACTGCAAGCTTGGATTACGTTGATTATTCTTAAATCCAATAGTCACTAAAATTTCCATTATGTCGATACCTCATTTACTATCCTACAACTTATACCAGCCAGCGTCAAAACTAATTATTCAAATCAATCAAACAATTAATAAAATTGCATTGAAATTTCCTGCTTGGGCCATTGTCGACGACCATCCACCAGCGTGAAAGATCCTGTTATCTGCATCGAATGTTTTTATTATAATTTGATATTGATGGCTTTAAAAAATTATGTCTCCTGTTCTACTGATCGGATCTTCAAGGTTAAGGTCTTTAAAGAAATTTGACATAACAGGCTATATCGTAGAAAAAAATCATTGAGGAGGGGTAAAGGGTAAAAAAAAGCCCCCAAAACTAGATTTATTTCATTCTAAATTCAAAGATTGATGAAAAATTTTACAATTTTGAAAATCTAAAATCGCACACTTCTTGCCTCACTCCTCTTTTTAAATTATATTATACCATGTTTTATCATCAATCCAACAACAGAGGTGCCAGAGTTTTTTTAAAAGATTTTTTACAAATAAGATGGATTTTAATAAAAAAAAGATCGAAATGACTTCTTTAAAAAATCATAGCTCCCGTTCTACTTATCGAATCTTCAAGGTAAAGGTCTTTAAATAAAGCCAAGATAGCATGGTACATTGTGTAAGAAAATAATTTCGATTTGTGAAACAAAATTATAAACTTTTACACTTACAAAATATAAATACCCTTATATTTCCCTATTTTGGTAAATACCGGGTATAAACCCAGGGTATATACCCTCAAATGGTATATACCGGGTAGTTGCCCATCACTGACCTACACTGGACGTGAACAGCATGGACAAGACGAACAACATAAGGGCAGCGGGGCGGTCTGATCGTCCCGTCAGACCGCGTTATGATGTTTGACCAGGCCTTTCGGGATTGTTTTTAAATTCTTATAACCGCACTCGCGATATCATCACCCGTGCATCCACTATGAATCTCATTCCAAAATGTGCAATATGTCATTTTTAGCTTAAGGAAAAGCAAACTGTAGCAGTCATATTTTTTATAATGATGACGCATTGCCTTTTGGCAATGAAAAAACGCTTTGAAGATCAGAACACATAACTGCATGCATGTAATCTGCATTCTGTTGGCCAGGATCCCGTTCTGCTTGCATTTATAAATACTCTTTCCTCCTTATGGTTATTAATGTCGTTTATTTCTTCCGCTGTTGGAAACAATGAAATAATACACGTACTTGCTTAGCTTACTAACATACACGTACTTCAAAACAATTTTAATGTACTTTTTAGTTTTTTTTGTCGTATATGATATACATATGTCTGTGGACATACGGAAAAAAATAGCCGGAATTACATCGAAAATTTGACGTATACCCACAAAAATGACGTTTACGTCAAACCAATATTCTAACTTATTAATCTGGGTGGATATACGTCAAAACAATACTAGATATCTGAGGATTGACAATAAATAGGGCCAAATAGATAAAATATTTGAAAATAGCACAGTCGATTTATAAGACTGCATTCATAGTCCAAAAACTGTATTTTGTCGTATACGTCAAACCAATTCTCAGCCGACGATTTGTTAGTGGCTCCGATGGGGAAGTGTCTGGGGGAAGAGATTCTGAAGGTAGGTCTGAAACTGGAGAAAGGAACAATTTTATTTTTAATACTTTCATAGATTTTTTTGGTGGTGGGTCCGACGGAGTAGGATCTGACATAGGAGATTTTGAGGTCGGTCTGGGACTCGGACTCGCTGATTTTTGTTTTACTCTTTAGGTAAAAACAACATTTTCTTACAAATTAAGAATAACATTTTTAGCAGTTTCCAAAACATTTTTTTTGAGTAACGGTTCTTTGAGTGGCCCGCTTCGCAGGTTCTCAGGCTTTTAACTGCCTTTTGGGGTCCTCTGTCCCGCTCCACTCAAGCAACTCCTGCTTGTCTTCGGGGATGTAAAGTCATCTAGTAGGTGCCAATGTCAACCTTTTTCTTGAGCAAGAGATCCTTGGGTGGCCCGCTTCGCGAGTTCTCGAGATCTTAACTCTCTCACAACTCCGTTCCTCCGCTTCGGGTATATAAAATTTCTTGGACCATATAAAACAAAATGGACGAAAAATGCTTCTTTTCTTAATTTTTCAAAAAAAAGTTGAGAAAAGCTTATTTTGTTTACTGAAATTGAAAAAAAAATTCAAAAAAGTTTAATTTTTATTCAAAGTTAAAGAAAAAATGTTTCGAGGAAAAAGTATTTTTTCTTAATTTTTCAAAAAAAAGTCGAAACAAGTTTATAATTTTTTTCAAAAAACAAAAATTCCTATTTCTGTTCAGATCCAGACCCACCTCCATCCAAATCTAGACCCCATTCTGTCCAGGTCTAACCCCACCTCTCTAGATCCAGACCCGCACCCAAATCCTAAAAATTGAAAACCAATTCAAAACTCTTCATTACCCCGAGAGCTGAGGCCACCAGTGGACAAAAAAAACATTTATACGATGGAGCACACTAATTAAACAAAATATGGATAGCACAGAGAAAAAGAGTAATTTTACGGTGCAGGGAGTTGGATTCCCAGTATCGGTGGCGTCTGACAGGGGTAAGCATTTGCGGACCCCGAGACGTCTTCATTCAATTTGAATTCGAAGCCCAGCAACGACGGGCACCCTTGGCTCCCGCAAAACGAAATGCCACAAGTACACACATCTCAGAAGTAATTCATTGCAAAGAGCCTCTAAACTCAAAAGGGCACCACTGTCAGGAGATAAATCGCCACTGTTACTGTTACCGCCAAAAACACGTCCAGCTGTCGAGAATGTCTTACAGATAAAAAATAAAGACGATGTAAATGTCTTGTAGATGTAGATGATGATGATATTAAATTATGTAGAAAATTTCTCTCAAATGTTTGTATCGGTTGTTTTTACATAAAAAGCCCTCAGATGTTTTTAAGGATATTTTCTAAACTACAAATAATTCTGTAAGAATGAGAATCATATTCACAAAGTTAACAAAACCAAAAACATTATTTCTGGCTATACTTCAAAATTAAGTGTACACAGCAATTTACACCTCGGCATCAATTGAACTATCTCGAAAACGGTTACTCCTATGAAAAAGTTTTAAACATTTTTGTGGAAAATTTTCTAAGCTTCAACCGAATCCTTGAATTTTTTTCTTTCAAAGTCAACATTTGGGAGATATTGCTTATAAACCGTTTAGGAGGGCCTTTGGCCACCGTAAAATTGTTAGCGGTGCTTATATCGATGGGGACTTTTTTCAATTTCCTTAGAATTTTTTTAAAATTCAGCTTTCCGCCATTTTTTCCGAAGCAAAAAGCTTTAATTACTGGACTACTAGGTACCTACATATATTTCCGTGCAAGAAATATGTCTTCGTATCGGTTTTGTCTCGGTGTTTTGCAAATGTCACCCTCTTGGTGTCATCTCCATTTTCAAAACTGGTGAATCAAGCTTAGGGCAAAATGTGTCATAATCAATCTTGTAGATAATTTAATTGGCTACCAATTTTATGTAACTACAGTCAACGTCCTCTAAGCAGAACTCCCCCTAAATCGAATTTCTCTCTAACAAGAATTTTTTCACCATGTTGGTTGTATACTCCTCTCAAATTTCCAAACTCATTTATTTCTCTCTAAATCAACTTTTTGCAAAACTCTTTAACTTGAAATAATTTTGATATCCCGTGAGAATTCAGTTTAGAGGGAGTCGACTGTATTTTCATTTTGTGACCGATACAATTGGTTTACACTGACTACACAATCCCATTGCTGAATTTCGATAAAAACTTTGACGTAACCTTTCCAGATCCACCTGGGAGGATGTGGAATTCTTAGAAGATCAATCAATTCACTTCTACACCAACGGATCGAAGACCGACAATGGGGTTGGTGGAGGTGTGTACTCTGATTTAAGTCTCTCATTCCGTCTTCCTTATCACTGTAGCGTATTCCAGGCGGAACTTCTAGCGATAGAAGAAGTACTATCTTAGCGTAAAGAAAATGTGATATCAAGTATCAACCTTCTCTGATAGCCAAGCTGCTATTAAATCCCTGGATTCTGTCTCTTCAAACTCTAACAGCCCTTAACTGTCGATCATTTCTGTTGGAAATGGCGCAACAATTTAATATTCACCTCTGTTGGGTGCCGGGTCATAGTGACATTCCAGGTAATTGTAAAGCTGATGAGCTTGCTAGAAATGGAACATTACTACCCATTTTACCTGAAAAGCTAAATATTGGTATGCCCATCGCTACGTGTAAACTCTCCAAGCAAGAAGCTTTGGAGAGAACAAACATTGGGTGGGACAACATCACTACTTGTTTGGCGACAAAACAAATTTGACCAAGCTGACTTAAAGCGCTCCAAGTGTTTAAAATCTCTAAGCAGAGTGCACATCAGCTCTATTGTAGGTCTCATAACGGGGCACTGTTTAAAAGGTAGGCACGCAACGTGGCTTGGCGTACTTTTAAATGATTGTTACAGAAGCTGTATGGACGAGGAGGAGGAAGAATCGATTCCTCACCTTCTCTGTAATTGCCCTGCTCTTTCCCGCAGACGTATGCTCCACTTAGGAGGTTACTACTATAACGATCCTAGTGATCTGGCAAGCAAAGACATTTACAGTCTTGCACGTTTCGTCAGGAGCTCTAAATGGTTTCACGAGTGAGGAAGATTTTTCAAGATTCATGTGGTATCACAACGGGCCAACTTTGGTCTAAGTGTCAGTATTGATCTAGACAATTGGTAAATTTATGCATATTTTGTCCACGTTGTTTGTATACGGAGCAAGTTTTGTCTTCCATCCTTTCCATCCTACTCATTGGAATACAAATTGTAGGTAGTTATGATGAAGGACATTAAAACGAATGCCAGTAAAAGATCAAAAATTCTGAAAATGACCAATGAACTTCAAGTCGAGACGAAAAAATGCTTTTGGAAACCACTGCTATTAATCTATGTTTGTCAAATAAGCTTTAACACTCTTCTTACGCTCAAGGCACTCCTACTCTCGGTAAGATGAAAATCAGTAATGAAAACTGATACTGGGCTCTTTCGCAAGTAATACTTGTATTATTCGACGGATTTTTAGAGGAGAAGGCACAAACGTGAGCTCAATGAGCTGTTCAAAGACAATGTAGTCCTAAAAGTCAAAATACGTCGACTTGGCTAAACTAGATTGTGCGAATGGGAAACAATGCTCCAGCCTTTTGAGTTTCTGAATCCCAAGTTGAAAGCAATAAGGACGATCAAACCTCTAGATCAGAGGGTAAGCTATCACCAGAGCACTTGTGGTTTCGGCCCTTCATGGGTCACCTGAACAACACCCGAATTTTTAAATTTTTTTCCGAATTTTATCAAAACCAGTACCTAGGTTTAGTTCTAATGGAATTTTGGGCACTACCTCCAAAAATTAGCGACTAAAACACCGGGTTCAGAATATCGTGATGTCTATCCAAGTTTTCTGATTCTCCTATGTATACTTCAATCGATTCTGGTGGTTAGACAAATCAGTAATAAAATTTCTACGGGATTCCAGTACACTACAGTACAGTATAAAACAGATTTCATTTCATTTCGTTTTGCGTAACGAGTGTGACAAGGAGGTAGAATTTAGCTCTTTTATATTTATTCTTTGTCTCATGTTCGAAACTAAATTCGAACTTACTCATTTCACTTAAATAGCTGAATCACTTTTGCGAGTGAAGTGAGATGAGTCGGCGAGTAAGGCGAGTCATCTCATCTCACTCGCTAAAATAGCTGAATCTCGGCACAGATTGTATTGGTCACAAAATGAAAATACAGTCGACTCTCTCTAAGTCGAAATCTTCGAGTAAGAGAGAGTTTTGCAAAAATTCGATTTAGAGAGAAATAAATAAGTTTGGAAATTTGAGAGGAGTATACAACAAACATGGTAACAAAATTCTTGTTAGAGGGAATTTCGACTAAGGGGGAGTTCGACTAAGAGGACGTCGACTGTAGTCACATAAAATTGGTAGCCAATTAAATTACAAGATTGATTATGACAAATTTTGTCCTAAACTTGACGGTTAAGGAGTTATTGTGCTGTAAAGAGGGAATAAACTGAAAATCTTACAAAATACGAGATTTTAGCCTTTTTTGGGAGCTCCATAGCGCCACTTGAAGTAGCTGTACAAAAATACTTTAGACGTCATATTTGTAGGAAATTTTATTGTCAACAAAATTTCGATATACTTTTTTCCGTAACAATATACCGGAAAGAAGTTATAAGCAAAAAACTGAGAAAAGTGCCAATTTTTTGTAGTTTTTGCAGGATTTTGAAGGGGGTGGAGGGGGCGTGGTTGTGGAATTTTGGAATTTTCATCTACTAACCATACCATATAACATATCAAACATTTAGAACTACTCGACCTTTTGTAGGGCAATCCCCCTATTTTTACCTCTATTTACTGGGACTATTAAGGATTATTCACAAAATAATGGCTAATCTCTACCATAGTAAGAGTTATTTGCTTTTTTTTAACTCCTTTTTTATCTAAATACTTAAATCTTTAAGATAAAGGTAGTAAAACCACAATGAAGGGTATTCACAATTCTGTATACAAAAACGTGTCAAAATTAAGCTGTACACGCAGTGATAACCGCATTGTGTGTTGTTATATAAATGTTACCAAAATTAAACCCCCAAAAATACAAACTAAAAAACATTTATATATGTATTACGAACCACAAATGAAAATGTGGTGGTGTTTTGTGACAATTTAACAATCTCCCACAGAAATACGATGAAAAAATAGGTTTACAAAAATGATAGGTGCGCCTAATGGATGGGTTTGTGTTCAAAATGAAAATTAAAGCAACAAAAAACACAAAAACAACCCAACCATAAAAACAAATAGAATTTATATGAACTTCAACTTTATCTCTTTTTTTTTAGGTTTCCCATGAGAAATTTTAAACCAATTAAATTTCCCGACAGAAAAAAAAAAAGACGAAATGAAACAAAATTCTTCATGATGACACACATAGAAACAAACACATCATCCGACCCGATTCCCTCCCCCCGCCCCCCACCTACTTCAACCATTCTTTCGTCAACCGATACTATAATATCCCTCACAGTTATGTTACATTCGCCACGTTGTTTCCCTTCATCGTAACGCGGTGGCTTAGCGTCTCCATCGTCAACCGACTGATGTCTCCACCGACATCGACTGAAGTAAAGAGTGAGAATGTGTATCCTGCCTGTATCCTGTATCTACATCTACACTTCACTTAACACACAATGTTGTGTGTTGTTCCATCGACATTTTGCGGTTCAATGAGTCCTTTCAAAGACCCCAACCAATTTACTTGCCAACCGCACCTTAACTTACTCGTACGTGTAACAACTCAGCTTGTTAACTTGTAGATTTGTATTTTGCTATTGCTTTGGCTTTAGCTTTGGCTTTGGGTCACTGGCACCTCCTGAGCACGTAACTGTATTACAAAGGACCTTTAGGAAACTTTTGTTGTTGCAGTTATGCCTTCATATATACGAGTCGATATATGCGGGATATATTGTATAAATAAATACTCTCACTCACCGAGAAAGCCGTTGAAGAGCGAAACCGAATTATTTCGCTTTTACTGAATTATTGATTGGGGTAACCGAGACTAAATTATTACAGTGGCTCCAGGGCAAAATTGAGGGGATTTCGTGACGGAAGAGAGGGTCCTGTGCAGTGGCATTTGTAATCGTTTATTGTTGTGCGGTGGATAATGTTTAAGCGTGATCAAATAATTGGTTATTACTTTACAATAATGTGAACGAACAATTTATAAGAATAAAATATACCTACTGATGGGATACCGATGGCGTTGGAGGGTAGTTTCGTGATGGTGGTGAATGCCCCCTGTGACAATTTAATTTCAGTTTCTATTTTTGTACAAATTTATGTTACAAGTGCACGATATTGGAGGAAACAATTAAGGCAAACGAAATGGTTAGAGATGGAATGGTTTTGTTTCAACGTTTGTGGCTCACACTATATGAAATGTATCAGTGTATTGGAAAACTTTGACATCCTTGTGGTTGTGTCAGAAGTTTCGTATTTGAGATATCTAGCCAGCTAATGTTTTCTCTGCATGCTCATAAATCTGAACAAAATTTCTTCGAATACCTTAACAATGCCTTACTTCTACCGCCAAAGAAGAGAGATTGACCTTTTTTAATTTGCAGCTAAATTACTTTTCGTGGAAGAAATTTTTTGTATCTTAACACATGTGTAGCGGAGGAGTTGAACATAGGTTAGGTTAAATGGGGTGGTGGTACGAGAAGGTCGCATCACCTCACTCGGATCTCAATGGATCCATTGTGCTCCCCTGGGTGTAGGCAAGGTAGGTATAAGGAGGGGGAAGGAAATTGATTATTGGAAGCTTAGGTATGGGGGGCCTCCTTGAACCATCCTGAGTTCTGAGTGAATTTAAGGATGTTTCTTAGTGGCAAACACGAGACGTCACCCAATTCGTCGAAAAAGTATTCTCCGAGGGCTGCCTTTCTAGTTCTGGCTAGGCTGGGGCATTCACAGAGGAAGTGAACTGAGCCCTCCTCCGCCTCTTCATCCTGACACCCTCTACATAAGTCAGATGAGCCGATGCCCATTCTACTTAAGTGGGTTCCCATTGTGTTGTGACCCGTTAGGATTCCAACCAATAGGGAGAGTTGAGGCCTGCTTAGCTTGAGTAAATACTCTGTTTTTTTCTTTGAAATATCCGACCATAAGTTCCTCGAAATACGACAGGTATCAATTGTTGACCATCTATCGCTGACAACTTTGAGAAAACTCTGGCAGATTCTTCTTTTTTCTTGCTCTAGTGGCATAAGAACCGAGCAGTCGGTTTGGCTCGGACCAAGAGATGATCCGTTTTTGGCCAGTTCATCTGCCATTTCGTTCCCGTATATGTCACGATGTCCTGGGACCCATCGAAGGGTAACTGTATTTGATGCGCTCAGTAATTTCAACTCATCACGACAGCGATCAACCAGTTTTGACTTTGTAACAAATGAGGTAATGGCTTTGATTGCCGCCTGGCTATCAATAAAAATGTCAATATTTTTGTTAACTAACTTACATGTGTAAAGGCTCTTTGCAGCCTCACAAACTGCTAGCACTTCTGCTTGAAAGACACTGCAGAAGTCTGGAAGCTTTATTGATCTGTCCAGGGGTGGGTACACCGAATAAATGCCTGACCCTACCCCTTCGTTAGTTTTTGAGCCGTCCGTGAAGACCGAAACATGATTATCGTTTATGACCCGGTTTTCCGTCCAGAGTGTTCTTGTGGGAATATCTGTTAGGGCTACCGGATTAAAATCAATGTGCGGTAATGTGTATAGTCTGTCTGAATGTTTATGTCGGTAAATCTCATAATAGTTCTATGACCGTAAAGGCCCTTTTTCCAATTATTGCATTGTTGAAGTCGCAGAGCACTTTTGGCCGCCATCTCTTTCGTAAAAAGATCGAGTGGGGCTAGTGAGAGGAATGTTTCTAGGGCTGCAGTTGGTGTAGTTCTTATGGCACTGGTTGTACCTACACATGCTAGTCTTTGAATTTTAGTCATGGTTCTAAGATTGGTTGCCTTATCCAAGGCTGGCCACCAAACCAAACATGCGTAAGTTAGGATTGGCCTTATTATGGCTGTGTACATCCAATGAATGGTTTTAGGGCTTGGACCCCATCTTTTACCGAAGATTCTACTGCAAGTATAGAATGCTATTGATGCTTTCTTTTCTCTTTCCTTTATGTTTTCTTTCCAGTTGAGTTTACGATCAATAGTCAGACCAAGATATTTTGCCGCACCAGTTATATGGAGCGGTGTCCCATTTATGGTAGGGGGGTTTATATTTGGAATGTTGCGTTTTCTTGTAAACAGAACTAGTTCCGTCTTGAGTGGGTTGACATTAAGTCCACAGCTTTTGGCCCAGTGATTGAGCTTGTTAAGGGATGTTTGTAGGAGGTCGCACAGTATGGGGACAAATTTCCCTGAGGCCATAATTACAATGTCATCAGCGTATGCCACGACTTTTACCCCGCTGAGACTGAGATTAACCAGGATCTGATTAACGACCAGAAGCCAGAGCAAGGGAGATAAGACCCCTCCCTGTGGAGTACCCCTACACGTCCTTACTTTAAGCTTACTATGACCCATTTGTGCATTTACAAGTCTCGACTGAAGCATGGAGTCAATCCAATTTGAGAGCCTTGGATCGATACCTATCGAGTCTAGGGCTTGTCGAATTGCAATGTTTTCAACATTATTGAAGGCCCCTTCTATGTCAAGGAATGCTCCCAAAGTAAATTCCTTGAATTCTATTGATTTCTCAATTGTGCTTACCACCTCATGAAGTGCTGTCTCAACAGATTTGCCCTTCATGTAAGCATGTTGGGCCTGCGAGAGAACATTTTCATTAAGCTTTAAGCGTATGTGAGTTTCTATAAGTCTTTCCAAGGTTTTAAGAAGAAAAGAGGATAGGCTTATTGGCCTGAAATCTTTTGGTTCAGTGTGGGTAGGCTTGCCAGCTTTGGGAATGAATATGACATTGACTTCTCTCCAACTAGAGGGAATATAGGTGATGTTTAGACAACCCCTAAATATTTCCACCAGAATCGGAACTACTATGTCTTTAGAGCTTTGGAGCATAACTGGAAGAATTCCATCAGGCCATGTAGACTTGTATGCTGAGAAGGAGTCAATGGCCCATGCCACCTTCTTACTATCTACTATTTGATTACCAATGTTATTAGAGATTTCACAAATGGTAGGGCCTCTGTCCACAGGAACAAAGAGAATCAACGTTGCTCTCAACAGTCTTGAAGACAGAAACCAAGAAGAGTGTTAAGGAACTAAGGCACTTCTCCTTATATCAATGCGGCAGCAGAAGAATTCTCCTGATGGAATCAATGATGGTGTCTACTGTTCCAGTCTCTCTATAGACCACATGCAGCTGCTCATTTAGCGGAGGCCTATCCAAGAAGTTCGATGGGATGGACTGGGCAAAAGAAAACTGGAAGACTGTTACATCTACTACGGTTGCAGTTGGATGTGGATTCATCGTTAGAGAAAGACTTAGGCAGGAAGTCTTGAGCCTAAACTATGGGAACGAGCGCCTCACGACAATTTATTCTCATTAAGGATAAATTCGCCAACATTAGCCTCATATGCGCGCATGCCCCCACAGAAGAGAAAGATGACGCCACCAAGGACGAATTCTACTAGCTCTTGGATAAGACAAATGAGCAATGCCCTAGACATTAAAATTGTCTTTGGTGGCACAATTGGAAGATACAGCCTGCACGACACCACCTCCGATAACGGACTCAAGTTAATTGACTTTTCTATGGGGTGAAACGTTGTGGTATCTAGTACGCAGCTCCCGCATCTCGATAATCACAAGAGGACATGGTCAATTCCTGGTCAATTAACCGCCAACCAGATTGACCACATTGTTCTCAATGCTAGGCACTTCTCCAGTATCAACGATGCCCGAACGTTTCGAGGAGCCAAAGTTACTCGTACAAGGTAATGCTACAGACATCCAGATCAAAGCCAAAACAAGACAATACTGTGAAGAAGTTCTATGCAGAAGGCTACAGTCACAAGAAATCGCCAGGTCCTTTTCCGATCGAGTCTCTCGCACTCTCTTAAATAGTCCTATTCCGCCAACTGCAAGTATCAAGAACCAGTGGAAGAATAGCCAGGAATCCATCAGAGATGCCGCCTCTGACGTGCTGGATTTCACACGACTACCACAGTGAAACCCCTGGTTCGATGAAGAATGCTGGTAAGTACATGCAGTGAAACAACAGGCATACAAAGTGGCACTGCAAAGGAGGACCAGAGCTGCTCGCAAGCTCTACGAGCAAAAGGAGAGAGTTTAAAGAAGGAAAAAGAAATAACATGAGAAGCGCGTGATCGAGGAAATAGAGGGGCCATTGCAGTAATGAAGTTCGGAAGTTTAACCAAAAAGTGAAAAGAACCTCCCAGGGTTACAAGGCCCGAACCAAAGCCTGCAAGGATGATCAGGGGAACATCGTGTTAAAATCGCAGTCGGTGCTGAGAATATGGAAAATCTTTTCTACAAATTGTATTTCGGTGATGACGAACCCAATTCCGCTACCATGCAGATTGCACCATTCAACCTGGACGACGTAGGCCGTTATCTAGGGAGGGGTGAAAACCATCCTCGAAGTTGCATTCATTTTTTTTTTTTGATGCACTTTTTCTCGCAAAGGCCCCAGTTGTGGACTGCAAGACCTTGATTTTTTGAATAGCCTTTAATGAAGCTTTCGACGCCTATACTTCTTTTTTTTTCTATCGATCACACCCAAAATCTGCTGTGGGCTCTTAGTCTAATAGCAACACGAATAAAATTAAATTTATTTTATTCTAGTGATTCATTATTGAATATTTGTCCAGTCAACGAAGGAAAAATAAATGCAATAATTCATGCTCCCCAGGTTATTATTTTACGTGGTAGAGGTGACCCTCAGGTATAACATACTAAAAGTCCCCAGCCCAGGGCCCCGAGGCTTGGGCAGGAGGGGGGATTAAGCGCATAAGTGGAAAAGTGTACACTACAAAATGAAAAGCTGACCTTGATGATGGAGCAGTGTGCATTCTTCAGCGTCATCCTGCACAAACGGACGAGTTTGGGAGGGATGCTAACATTAGACATCGCTCTATAATGCTCGTCCCTATAGATGCTGTTGTATGCAGCCTTGAAATTGATGAAAAGGTGGTGGGTATTGCTTTAAAATTCCTGTTTTTTTCCCCAAGATCTGGTGTAGGGCGAATATTTGGTCGATGGGGGACTCACCTGGCCTAAAACCACACTGATATGGACCTATCAGATTGCTGAGGAATGGCTTATGGTTCACATAGTACGGAAGAGAAGATCTTGTACCTACGCGATATTATGAAGACTGCTGCCTCTGTAGTTGGTGCAGACCAAAGGAGCGCCTTTCTTGAAAATCGGGCAGAAATTTCTTTGACCATATTTTTTGGCCGATGAGCTGGCGCAAACTCCTAATAATACATCGCTATCTGCCATGAATAGCTCAGCTGCAAGGCCATTGGCTTCCAGCAGCTTTATTGGACTTAAGTTAAGATATAGCAATCCTAACTTCATCGAGATCGGGTGGACGGAATATTTTACTTTTATAATGAAAATACAGTCATCTTTACATACAAATTACAATAACTTTTTCACGGAGGTCGTATCAACTTGGTTTTAGTGTCATTTGATTCAGCATTCAAAACTACCTTAAAAACATGTGTCATAAATATGCTTAGGTTGCACCAAAATTAATTTTTTGTTTGATACACCACAATTGTCCCCCCTCTCCCCCTCAAAAAAAGACCCTTCTATGTGAAATATTTTTATAGACTCTTTTGATTTTTCATTCTCATAATACATGAAACGTTTTCACCAAGTTTCATGATGGTACCAATTTTTTTGTTTTATTTATCCTATTTTACCTGTACTAAATAGGTATACAGAAATCATTAACGAAAAAATGATTAATTTACATATTTATTTCAGGTTATTGGTTAATGCAGATGAAGATATAAAATTATTACAAAATGAAAAATATTTACTGCAGAGTCATAGGTTCTACCCCGCTGCGAACTGAATATCCCACTATTAGTTCAATAGCTGGTAGCAAATTTTTTGAGTGAACGCATAAACAAAATATGAGTTTGAGAATCTGTGGGTGCATGCATCTTAATATTGAATTCAAAAGTCTGGAAAGATTTTTTCGATAGCAGCGAGGTGTTGAAAATATGTAGCTGTTTTCCAATTTTTGTGACAGGGTTACAACCACATCAATCCATTCCGTTTTCAAAGAACACGAAATGATCCTCTGTCATTTTCCCTTAGTCCATAGAATTTAATTTTGACGATCTGATTCAGAATCTTTATATCTTTATATCCATTTAAGGTGCACCATATCCAGAAAAATTTGGAAATTAAAAAAAAATCAAACAAAAAATAAGGCCAATAAGCTTTGCTTTGGAGGGTCATATCTTGAGTTCTATTACTCAGATCAACAAAAAAAGTTTGTGGACTTAGGAAGGATTCCAAATCACAATTTCTCATTTTAAATAAATAAATTGAAGTGGTTGTACCCCTGACACAAAAACTTGAAAAATGCTATTTTCAACCCCTCATCCCGAGCACGGGCGTCAAAACAATCCTGCCAGACTTTTGCATTCGATATCAAGATGCGTGAACCTACAAACCCTCATAAATGTACTAATATTTTGGCTAAGCCTCAAACCACAGAATTTTCTGCCGGCTTTTACACTATAGTGAGGATGCTTCTCCATTTGGCATAAACATACAAATTCTGGCCACTAGACACACGCAAATATGCCACATATGTACATTGGGGTGGTCGTTATAATGTTTTTTTTTTTTAGTTTTATTATTTGGATGGGCCTAAATCAGCTCTAAATGAAGAAAAAAAAATTCCCTAATTTTTTCAGATTTTTATTTTCATCCTCTATAGTCGCTGTAGGGTTTATTAAATTTCCCCTATTTTTTTTTGGAAATTCGCATAAGATTCAGGGCATGTAGGTGAGAAGTAGACAAGATAAAAATCCTATTGAAGGGAGGTAATATCTCCCACCGATTGGAAGGAAGGGGCAATTTAATAAAATAATTACATAAAATAGAAAAAAATTAGTTAAAAAACAACGGCAACACTTGCAGTAATTTTTTGTAGCTTTTTGGAAAGCCAGAAGTCAATTTTAATAGTTGATTATTAAATAAAGTACTTTGAATTAACAATTTCAGCAAAATTTGTTTTCAAACCTATAATTAAAAAAATAAAATAATAATTTTTCTTCAAAATATCGAGTTTGAAACAATTTTTAGCCAAAACAGTTCATCAAAAAACCTTAATTTAAAAACAAGCCATAAGAATGGATTTCTGGCTTTTCAAAAAGCTGCAAAACATTACTGTAAGTATTTGCGTTGTTTTTTGATTAATTTTTTTCTATTTTATGCAAATATTTTATTAAATTGCCCCTCCCGTCCAAGCGGGGGGAGATATTACCCCCCTCCAGTAGGATTTTTTTTCTTGTCTAGTTCCCACCTACATGCTCTGAATTTTTTTGGAAGATCTTACGCGAATTTTCTAGTATGCAAAAAAAAGGGGAAATTTAGTTTACCCCTACAGCGACTATAGGGGATGAAAATAAAAATCTGAAAAAATTATGGAATTTTTTTTTTCTTCATTTAGAGACGATTTGGGCCCATCCGGGATGACCTTTTTTTTAACGACCACCCTAATGTATACATACATATATATGTATTAGACTGTTTCAAAAAAAAAATGTTTGCTTTTGATTTTCTTGCAAACAGACTGAAAAGTTTCGGTTAAGCAAAAAAAAGACGTCTGTGAAAATTTGAGCTCTCAAAATTCATGTTTAGACTTGCCTCATCGCAGATTTCGGTTTTCCATACGATTTGTATGTGAGAAAACACCTGTTTGTGTTTTGAATTTTATAACTTAATAATGATAAGTATTTAAACTAACGGTATATGTTTTTCTTGTAGAAAATTGAACGTTCTTCAAAAAAGGTCTTGACATGTTTTATCATAAACCCGGCCGTTTTAAAGTTACAGTCAGTCAAACTCATTCCATAAAATTCCCATACATTTATTTAACGTAAAATTAGTATATTTTTAGTAATTGAAGATATTATGGTAACTAATATCACTCTTATCGAAAAATGACCTTTTTTGTAGAGGACCAATTTTCCTTTCCAATGGTGCCTAACAATATTACTTCATTTCAACTAATACAGTTATATTACAATAATTAGTCGCTTTGAAATTAATTTTTAGTGGGAAATTATATAGAAATTCCCTTATTAAACTCGGCAGAACATTTTTTGAAACAGGAACTAAAATATACTTTTCCAAAGGTTTTTGGGGTGCTGAACTCGAATCAGAAGTCAAAAATATTCTATTATGTCAAGTTTATGAGATATTGCCGTTTGAAAACTGAAAATAGAAGTTTTTCGCTGTAAAAAAACTTTTTTTCAATTTTCCATTTCGTATGGAAAATCGAAATCTGCGATGAGGCATGTCTAAGCATGAATTTTAAGAGCTCAAATTTTCACAGACGTCATTTTTTGCTTAAATAAAACTTTTGAGCCTGTTTGCAAGACAACTTTTTTTTTTGAGACAGTCTAATATGTACATATGTAGCTGGCCATGGGACTTTTCCCATGCTTCCTTTGAGAAAATGTCTCATCAGCTCTTTAATTCGGCATGAATTGATTTCTTTTTAATCGAGCTAATTTTATTGGGCTTGCGATGAGCTCCTGTTTAATTTTAACCAAAGTTTGTGAAGCGAATACATTATAAAAAAACAAATAAACTTCAAAATAATAAAAAAACAAACTACATATGAATGTATGTGCTGTACATACATACATATGTACCTATCTCTTTAACGAAAAATCAAAATTTATTGATTTTCTTTTCAAACTTTATTGATTTATTTTTGTTCCTATATAATAAAAAGTTGTTTTGGTACCAAATATTTGGACATAAAATCACCCATCATATGCCACAACATCTTACATTTATATTCCACATACGCCCGAGTGCACCTACCTCTAATATAGTATGAAAATCTTTTTTTTTCGTAATGATAATTTTTCTGATTTAACTGATGAGGCCAACTGTCTTGCCTGGGTGAAACGCACGTGGACTAAGTCATAGAAATCTTTAAAACTGAATTTCAAAAAATAAAAATATATGCAAAAAGTCCAGATATTAAGTCAGGTATAAGTACGGTGACCATCCGTTCATTATAATAATGAACTGTTCTGTATTTGAAGATGTTGTTCATTATGATTTATTTTGTACTCGAAAACACATAAATGTTCTGTATTTTAATAGTGGTTCATTATTTGTTCTGTATTTCTCTATTTTTTTTTTTAAAACAGTAACGCAAACATTAGGATTGTAAAATTTAATGAAAGAATCTTACTCTTAAATTATCTAAAGAAGGGATTTTGAAACTGTTTAAGCGTTTGAAGGTTTACTTCTTATCGCAACCAAAGTGTCCAACTATTTTAAAAGAATTCTTTAGTGATCCTTGCTCTGAGACTACTCTTTTTCACAATAATATTTTGCAAATTGAGTACCAGAATATATGCATGACAGAAGTGTCCCTGATCATCAAAGATCTTAAGTTAAAAATTATACAAAGAGGAGATGAGTGTTTTTTGCCAATAGTTACTAAAACAATTATTAAAGACTTAGAACAAAAAGGACTAATTAAATCAGAAAAAATAAAAGAACACGAACATGATTTTTACAATAGTTGCATTGACTATTTGAGTCAATGGGACAATGCATTTATTGAAGTTGAAGTTTTAGACTGGGTACTTCTTCGTGCAGTACCTTCGTGGGACCAAATTGAAGCAAGTTTCATGTTTATTATGAGCAAGAGAAATGGTATCAATATTAATGACGGTGAAACTTTTGACGAATTCACATGTGCTAAAAATTGTGTCACTTTGGACAAGATAAGAGAATGGTTAGATTGTCAGAAGTTAGCAGGAGAAAGATGGGTGGACATTTTTAAACATTTTACTGAGAATAATATACCTAAGCTTTAAAAACATCTTGACCATCGTTGAATTTGGCTTATGTTTACCAGGATAAAATGCTCCAACAGAAAGAGTGTTTTCTATTCTAAATAATATTTGGACGAATGAAAAAACGCAAATGAAGGTAGAGACTATATATTTGTATTCTATTTTAAGTTGAGCCATTTTTCCTTAGAGGCTATATTTGTTAAATGGAATAAATGATTGAAAATTGAGTTGAATTTTGTTTCTTATTTCTATTGTTCATTATTCGGCTTTCCAAAATATGGTCACCGTAGGTATAAGGCATGCAGACGCAAAGGCTTCAAATTAAATTTAAATTTGTTGAAATTTTCTTGTATACATCTAAAGTATTCGTAAATAAACAAAAACAAACACAATTCAAATATCTTATAGGAACCATATTGCCTGTCTGGATGTATTTTACAAAAACCATTAAGTTATTATAATTGTACTAAGAGCTACCGCATGAGGCTATAGTCAGTGGCGTATTTACCCTAGGGGCCATAAGGGCCATGGCCCGGGGCGGCAAACTGTGAAGGGCGGCATTCAATTTTGGATGCAAAATTTAAAATTCCTTTACAAATTTCTAAGGGAAAATTAAAGCCTAGAGGCTCCAGGCGAACGAGCTGTTGCCCACCCAATTAATATTTATTTATGATGACTTTCAATTGTACTAATAAGCCTTAGAGATATCAAAGTAGGAACGAAACATAGGAAAAACATTGGGGGCTATCGTGGATAAAATTTCCCATGGAATTTCTCCCATCTTCTTAAATTGCAAATACTAACAATTTTCCACTGCTCCTTGAAGGTTCAAATTTGCTCGATCAAAATGGTGGCCCAGTGGCCATGGAATATTAATTTTCGATGTCAATAAATTCCGAGAGAAACTGCGACCACAATTTTATTCACGCTTGCCCCCATTAAATTGCGATGAGCCACCTCTAAGTATCAATAGGCCCGTCTCACCAAATAAAATCTCTGAGCGCTCAAAGTGCGCAAATTCCAAAGCGATAAATATTAATATGTAAATAGAAAATAAAAACTGAATATTTAGACAAATTAAAATACATCAATTGAACATGCTATTATTCTTCATTCATATTATACTATTTTGTGCTTTAACAGTTAAGTATTTTATGTAAGTAAAGTTGAAATTTTGCTTACCTACAGAAGTGCAGTACGAGAATTATTACATTATATGTATTTTTTGAACCATTGAATGGAGAATCTGGTTCCACCAAATCATTCCGCCTCCGCCAAATTTACACTAAGTCTCTGATATGGAGATATTATTTAGTAAGACTGTCCTAATATGAAAAGCTCAAATTTTAGGAGGATAATTATTTTGGTAACCTCTTTAGAAATTTTGAGACCAAGCATAAAAAAACCTTTCGATTTTTCGGCACAGCCCAATAAATATATGTCTTAAAATACTTTTAGATTGCTTAAAAGCATTCCGAGATGCTTTAATTAAAAAAAAACAAAACCCTGCGTCCCTGCGTATGTTTCTGAAGATAAAAGTGACAAATTGCAGTGAAGAAGTGAAGAACGGTAATTTTTCCATATTCAAAAACAGACAAATTATAACGCTCCCGGATAAGCGAAGCACATTTGAACAGCTAAGCACGTCCCTTATTTTGCAAAATCAAATAATTTTGATACCTATCTAAATTTGCATTTTATTTATTAAAAAAATATGCATTATTAATGTTTATTTCATTTTTAAAAAAATCCTACGGAGTTTCATCCCAAGACATCGATTACTAGAACACGCTAATTCAACGATTATTGACATTTTTCATAAATCGAACTTAGTACGCTCCTTGCAAAGAACTACACCTTCAGACTAGGAGCGGTGAGCGGAAAGTCACTTTAGAATCGCGGAATAAGTAGGAATTTTCACCGAAAAGTTACCTGCAACACGTTAGTTAACTTCGTTAAAAATAAATAGCTAGATAAGTTTCAATTTAGTTGCATTCAGAAAGTGGAGGTGCTTTAAGTGCATTAAGAATCTCACACGTGTTTTTCGGTCCTCCTAGAGCTTTTTGGGGGTACTACACCTACCCGCAGGAAAAATTAAAAAAGAACTAAAATTGAAAATAGCGATCCATTTGAGCTACAAAGCTCATTTTTGGATAAAAGCCTTTAATTAACCTAGCAATTTTTTGCACTAAGAGAATCGTAGTTTTCTTATTTTGTTCGATAACTTCATTGTTGTTTAGCAGAAACCAAAATATTCAAAAACTTTGGAGCTGTAAGATCGGTGTGTGCTTACAAGTAAGAAATTAATTTGCTTTAAATTCACAATGACAAATACAAGCTTATATTCGATGTATATTTTTAGTTTCCACCGTGAACTTCAGACTTATTTAAGCGGACTTTTAAGAAAGTTCCCAGGTTACAAATGTATGGTTTGCGCAAAAAATATACATTTAATAATACAAAAAATCTAGATATTAAAATAATTTTATTCCTCCGAAAAGTGTATGCCAAAATAAAGGTCTTCCGTAAAGCCATGCCTTTAAAGCCATCATTCTGAATCGTTCAATTATAATAGTGCAGCCTGATTCACAATGCGACGAGGAAACGAGACGTGAGCGTGGCGAGATCCCGTCGTTGCTGTCAAACGATTTTCAAATAATTAAAGTATACGAGGATATACACAATGAAGCGTTTCTCGTCGTGACTTCACGCCAAGGATTCGAAAAATTGGAAAAAAGACGCGACGAGACGATTTTGTTCTTGACAAGTAATTTACATAATGGAAGTATTAAAAAAAATACGATAACTTGAAATTAAAAGATAAAGTAATTGTTAATCTGTTGTTTTCAATACTTTTTTGTCTAATTTGTATAAATTTTTTTTACAGAAAACAGTTCTCGTTGCTAAAAATCTCGCCGCATTGTGAATTGGGAACAATTTCATAGCTAGAAAAAGATGACAGCGAATCAAGTCACGCTCTCGTCTCGGTCTCTTTTTCTCGTCGCATTGTGAATAAGACTTGCTATTGATGAATGTGGCAATCATTTTGTGCGTTGTAAAAAAATTGTGTTGTTTGTTTTGTATGCCTTCTTTTTATTATGAAGTGATATTAGCTTTTTTCGTTAATCAATGGGGCGCCAAATCTTATTGGCCCGGGGCGCCAGATCTTTAGATACGCCACTGGCTATAGTAAGTTACATAGTGTAAGCTATTAATAAAAAAATATTTTTTGCGAATTGTCGTTCAATTTTATACTTTAAATAAGTTAAATAAAGTGAAATGAAAAAAAAAATATTCAAAATAAACAAAGGAACACAAAAATGCAAGTGTAAACAACTAAGTTGTACATTAAACATTAAATTATTCAAGCTAAATTAAAGAAATACACAATTATTATATTGAAAGAAATTTTAAAACATAATAATATAATAATTAATGAAGCAATTTTCTCTCTCAAAGAAACTTGCCTTGAAGTAATTTACTCACTTAATACGCACAAGAAGGAAGAAGGGTCCTTTTAAAGACAATAGACGTGCACCAAACACTACTTTTCCTTTCAGACGAGAAAAACAAACAAAAATGAAAGTTCGTAATTAAAACTTCAAAAGAGCAATACCAAAGGAAAAGAGTGTACGTGCATAATTGCATACTTAACAAGGATTGTTTTGCACAATCTACATGATATCCTTGAAACTTTTCTTGACACACAGTGTGCACGGTATATAATAACAATAGGTGAATTTTGTGCACATCAATAGAGAGAATTTCAGGATGGCGAAAAGAGTATGTTTTCTTTAAAAAATATAGGAAAATATGTAATGTTACAATATTTTAAAAACTGATGGATCTTACATCAGAATTAAAAATAAATAAAATACAAATTAACGGTGGAGAGAGAGGGGGCACCTTAAGAAACTGTTTATACAAATCAAGCTGGAGCATAAATAAATAAAATAAATTGCAACTACATAAATATCCAATTTATTTGGTGTTGCATGTTTGGGTCATAGTAAGTTTTGAACTTTACTGTACTGGTCTGATTTGGACACGCCCGTCTATGACATTCAAAGAAATTTTTTTTTTTTTCATTTTCATTTTCATTTTCATTTCTTACAATAACGCAACAAAGAAATTGTAAAAAAAATTATTTGCAAACAAATCTCAAAACATAAAACATAATGCTGTAAAATGCATGCTTTTTCTTCAACTCAATACTATCATTTGGTAAAAAGATACAAATCTTAAAAAAACACTAAAGAAATTTAAAAATTTTGTTCCTTTAATGTTTTTGAAAAGTGCAGGTATTAACAATCAAAGCTTTATTAAAAACCAAGTCGTGATAACTAGTCTTAGATCGTAAGCCACGGCCGTCATCACAGAAGTCGAAGTTGGAGCAACATATTAATTATTTTCAGCATATACAACAAATGCAGTGCCAGACAAACTGATATTAATCATAATCTTTTTATTTTCAGCAACCTAGCCGCCCAGGCCCAGCACACCTATGGACTAATTGGATGAGATTTCAATGCCCGACACTCAAGATGGAACGACACAACTACATCCGACGCTGGTAACTTCCTGATGAACTGGTTGGATGAAAATTTTGAGCATCATTCATTCCTGGTGGCTGGTCGTCTCTCCACCAAAGGCAACGTTCCCAAGAACACCATCCTGGTTGGACTTCTACCTGGTTTCCTCGAACTTCATCAACATCATTCCCGAGTTGCGGAATATTACTCATGTCGGACCCTTACGGGAGGTGTGGACCATGAGCCAGTGGAACTTCACATCAAACTGGGCTAGCCAATTCTAACAACAGATACCCCAAATGAGAAATACATCAACTACAAGCTACAACCAATTGGATATCAACCGATTCCAAAGAAAAATCGAGGAAACCATGGTGATACCGGATTTCAACAGAAACCTTTCTAACAATGAAATCGAGTAGGCCATTGAAGCAATGTAGATCACCATAAACAACGCCTTGGATGAGCAGAAGAGATGGAAGACCTCAAGGGATAGATACCAGCATCTTCCAGAAGGAATTGTTGGACTGTATGATCATCGACAGCGATTGCGGAAGCACCTACAAGGGATTCAACAAAGGGACTGGAACACGCCCAATAGAAACTACCAAATGGTGAAGAGTGAACTTCAATGTACGCAAATTATGTTGAGGAGCGTTCTTCAACATTTTAACAACAACCAGCTCCAAAAAAGGCTACAATCAAACCTGGACCCGATGCATTCAAGGAAATAAACAAGATCATCGGAAAAGGACAACAAAAACCAGAAAAAAATCAGCACCAGGCAAGGGGAAGTCACGACGACTCAGGATAAAGCGGAAGCATTTGTCGAATATTTTGAAGGAAATTTCGTGCCAAACCCTTTCTTTACTCTTAGAGGGAGTTGAGTCAACAATTGAGCAGCTGCAGCAGACAGACGCTGAAATTATCTTTTTTAACAATGAAAATCCTACTAGTGATCCCGAGCTGACTGGAGGCTTCACCAACCCCGAAGAAGTAGCTGAGCTAATCAAAAGTGGACGACCTAATAAATCATCTGGACCAGATATGATTTCCAGCTACATCGTAAAGAAGTGGACGACCTAATAAATCATCTGGACCAGATATGATTTCCAGCTACATAGTAAGGAAGTTTCCTCAAGTTAGGGTGCTGTTTCTCACGATCCTGTTCAAAATACGCTTTCCACCGCATCCACCCCCAACGGCGGTGAAAACATTTCAGTAACAAGCGGCTCTACGAGGCATCTGGAATAACACTCCTTGAAAAATACATGATCAGTGCTGCCAAAATACCGACGAACAACCTAATCCAAGCCCTCTGGTGATAACCATCAGTCCATCACAAGTGAATAGAGACACCCCGAGTCACGATACCTTGATGTGACAGCACTATTGGACGACAGAATTATTCCTATCAACGACGGCGAGGCAATTCAATTTTACGAAGATGCAGCGTTAAACTATCACCGTGGCTAGAAACCACCGAAACCCCACATCATTCAAAAAAGACAACCATATTTGAACAACCAGAGATGAATCATCTTCACAGTATTAAATAGAATATAACCATCAATCACAACCTTTAAATTATTTTTATAAAAATAAAACAATGTATAAAATTAGGCCCCTAATGTGCCAAAACAAATTACACTTTAATGTAATAACAATTTAAAATAGAATAAAGAACTAATTGTAAATATTAATTTCCGTTCAATTAAACATATATTTATTTATATATTTAAAAACATATAATAAATTTAATTTGTTGCTAAAGTGCCGCATTGTAAGAGTCCCCGTTGTTTTTAAATCAGCCATATTATGAGTTTCACATGGAAAATATTTCACCCGAAAAATTTGTGTTCCCCCGGAATTTTTAAAGCTATAATGAGTTTTGCCCGAATTTCTCTTGACTTAAAATAAACGAAAAACTTGCACAAAGGACATCAGCACCACCTGTTTATCTTTTGTTCACCTTCAAAAAATAAGTGATAATTTAAGGTAATAATTACGATACACTTCGCCCGAAATAAATACTCACAAAAAAGAGGAATTTTCATTTTTCGGGTGAAGCTCACAATAGGCGAAAAGTGAAATCACAAATTTTCCGGGTGGAATGTTGTTCACGTGGAATTCATAATAAGGCTGAATACACTGAGGGAAAAATGAATGCACTCCGTACAGAACCATAAATGTAAATTGTATGTACCGATGTTTGTAAAGGATTGCCATCGAAGGTCTATTCACTAAGTAAAGTTAATGTGTACTAGTTATAATTCAAGTTATGTATCGAATAAAACTAACAATCTAGAGTACCGATTTGTGTATTGGATAAAGACGTAATATACTCATTACAAAACTATGGACCAGCTAAAGTCAAATATGTTTCGATTTAATAAAATTTAAATTTAAAAATTAAGTTTATGTGCTGAGTATAAGCAATGTGTACTAAGTCTATCTCGATATCTATTCTATAGAGACGTTTAATACCCAACACATAACAAGTGCCAGCCATCTAAATAAAAAATTATTAACTGCATTAAGTTATGTGCTGTGTAAATACGACGTGTACTGAGTCTATGTCTACATTTATAGAATGCAGGCGGTATATAATCAGCGCATATCAAGCGCCAGCCATCCAACAATAAAAAACATTTGATACATAAAGTTATATACTGAGTATATGCAACGTGCACTGAGTCTATAGTGACATTTATTCAATGCAAACAGTTAATACTCAAGCGCCAGCCATCCACCAATAAAAAACATTTATTACATGATGTTATGTACTGAGTAAATATGACGTATACTGAGTCTTTGTCGAGATTTATTCAATGCAGATGGTATTTACTCAGTTCATATCAAGCACCACCCATCAAAGTATAGAAAACATTTATTACATAAAGTTATGTACTGAGTATATGCAACCTGCACAGAGTCTATGGTGACATTTGTTCAATACAGACGGTATATACTCAACACATATCAAGCGCAACCCATGCAACTGAAACTGTTATAGGTTACATTAAGTTATGTGTTGAGTAAATACGACGTGTGCCATTTCGACATTTATTCAATACAGACGGTATATACTCAATACCTACACATGTATCTATTGACTAGCTACAGTGCTGAGTCCACGCAACTTGTACTGACTCTATGTGTATATTGAGCACTTCAGCCATCCAAGCAATGAGTTTCAACTTATTCAGTTTTGGCACCAGTTTTTTGTGCCCCCAAGTGGCCTGGTGGATGCGTGCTATCTTCGTGTGTCAAAGGTTCCCAGTTCAAATCCGAGTAAGTATCACAAAGTATTTTTAAAATAAAATAAATTTCTAGAAAATAAACTTTCAGAATAAGGTGAAACGTTACAGAGGATTCTCTTAAATGTATGGACTCATAACATAAATGTGTAGTGACATATGGACTCATTTCACAAATATGTGGAGTACATAGACATATGGACTCATTACATAAATATGAATTGAGTACATAGACTCGATACAAACATATGTAGTGAGGACATACACACATGGAGTACATAAACATATGGACTCATTACATAAATATGTACTCATTACATACAAATTGATCTGTCCTCACTACAAAGAATCTGTACTTATCACAGATAACCTGTTTGTTTTTAGTAAATGCATACATAAAATATTTATATTTATTTATTGAGTGCATAGACACTGTACTAATCGCAGAAAACTAACAGTTTTTTCAAAAAATGCCTAAATAGATTTATTTACATTTATTTAATAAGTGCATATGAGATATACTCAGTACATCATCATGCGACAACCTACACATAATTATTTACTGAGTCCATGGAAAGTTTATATTTACGCAATGATACCAAAAAATAGTGCATAGAATCTATTCTCACTACATAATCGTAAGCTGGCGTGGTACATATTCGTGTAATGAGTCTACAGAACTATTTAGTACCTGCTTCACTGCTAATAGGTTTATGTTGTCAGTATATATTTCATTAGGTAATGAGTACAGAAAAGTATGTGTGCAGAAAAATATAGGATGAGTAAATAAAATGATGTGCTGAGTGCATACATTTTTCCCTCAGTGTATGTTTTTTTTTTATTTTGAGTCAACTTTTCAGAAAATTTCCCCTTCCGTCTGAATGGAGGAAATAAACCTCCCCCCGACTCAATTTTTTGTCTGTCTGAATCCTATCTACAATTATATATGCGTGTTATAAGAATCACCCTAAGCACATAATTAGTATCTTAAATTGAAAAGAGGGAACCAAACGGGATAAAAAAAAACCTAAAAAAGAACTAGGGAAATTATTTTCACTGTTTTGAATCGAATGAGGGTTTTCCAAGACTAAAAAAGACTAAAAGATTTAAGCACCACCCTAATGTACATATATACCAACAATTTTAGCAGAATTTCAATAATCAATAAATCACCATAAAATTTCAGCTAGTTTCAGTAATTCGTCAGTTAAATAATATTTTTCTAAATTTCTAGAGTTTTCTTTCAAATTTGCAATATACCTTTTCATTTTTTTTTTTTAATTCATAAGAAAAAAAATCTATCGCTGACCAAATACGAAAACTGGCTGATCTTTTTGTGAATTGAAAAGCTTCTCAGATAAATTATTTTTCTACGAATAACCACAAATTTCACACAAATGAGGTGCCCAATATTTTTAAAAACTATATGTCTGACCAAATACGGAAATAACCTGACGTTTTGTGACCATTTAGTGACCTTTAAAATAGCATACTTTCTTTTTTAAATGAAAAAGCAAAAATTTTGTCTGTGACCTTGAAGAAAATCCCACAAATGAGGTGAAGAAAATCAATCATCAACGCGTCCTGTAACCCCGGTTGGGGTATAAGGCGTCAACAAAACGTCTCCATCATTTCACGGTCCGCAACAAAGAATTGTAACTATGTGACCACGTCTTTCTCTGGGATTATGCCTCAGCTAAGACAGAATTACAAAATTTTGTGACGGATACTAGGTGATCTTTCTAAGACGGCTAACTTTTTGATTTTTTTGAATCTAAATCTGGTTGTAGAAAAATTCTATCACGTCCAGTTTTTTTTAAATTGATTTTTGAAAAATATGATTGATTTGTAAAAAAGAGCCCTCTTAGACTTGGTTGACCTGGTAAAAACAAAAAACTATTGTGCCTATTCTGCTCAAATTTGGAGGACTTACTCCGCATAATATTAGCTTTCACATGAAACCAGATTTGTCATCATCCATCAATGTTCACCCATATTTTAAACCGTTATTTAAAAAAAACAACTGAAATTTCGAAATTTCGTAGTTTTTATGATTTACGCTGTAAAAAACATATTTTTTTGGAAAATAATAGAATTTCCCTATATTTGATATTCATAAACTCAAGTATATTAAATAAATTTTAACCAAAAACGTTTAAAAAAGAAACAACTAAGCGTTTTAAAATCCCAAACACTTTTTTCCCATTAGTATATTTCACTGAATGATAAAAAACTGGTAAAATAATTTAAAATATAAAAAAACACACCGATTCTACCAAACTACACCTTAAAAAAGTAGTTTTAAAAAATAAAATAAGCTCAAAAATCCAAATAAACAATTAACTATAACTTTTTTCCTTAAATATATTATTTTGTAGCTTTTTTTCTTTTCATATTTTCCATTGTCTGGCGAAAAATTGACCAGCAAAAATCTGCCAGCATTGCTTCTGACCATTTCCCGTTATATCTTCGTTCTATGTGCATCATGTCTTGATAAAACATTTCACCATTGTTCATCTGAAACAACACCAAGGTTAACCGGTGGAAAAAATCTAAGTGGGAATCCAAAATATGAATTTTCAGTGACATGTTGCAATTAAGAGCTTTATAAGAGCTAAGTAGTTCTTGGATGATTTCCTTGAAATTACAATATCTTTGGGAGGAAAACGAATTTTAAAAAGATTTAAAATGATTTAGAAAGATGAAATATAGTTCTTTCAGGCCCTGTTATTAGTTTAAAAAAAAAGTTTCTATCGATGAAGAAATTCGACGTCAAAAGTACCCAAAAAACGGGTTTTAGACATGTTTGAATTGGAATATCTCAAAAACCTGACGTGCTAGACTAATTTTGACTTCGGATTTGGATTCAGCATGCCAAAATCCTTTAGAAAAGTATATTTTGGTTAAAAGGCGATTTTCGTTGCAGACCAGTGTAATCTTTTAAGCTTTCTTAATAAAATATTACCATTTAAACAAATGAATTAAAAGATCCTTTTTTCCTAAATTTTGCGGGATGACCTCTAATGGGTCAACTAGCCCCGATATGGGGTCAAGTTGGCTTGGCTAATATTTCATAGCGTTTCGCGTATAAAACAGTTTTTTATCGTATTTATTACGTTAGACACCGATTAAGACTCGTAATATAACATTTTATTTGTAGTCACATGTTTGTAACAATAAAAAATATTTTTGTATAAAAGCCAAACTATAGAACGGCCATTCCAAAAATTTCGAAACCAAGCAACTCAATTTCAAATTAAGGAAAAAAATATATTTAAATATGCCAATATTTACAATATATATGTATTAGAGCTAACGAAAAAATTGTAAATATAAAATTTTACTTGTTGTTGTAAAATAGGCAAGTGATCAAAAAAGCTCATACTTTATCTTTCGTATCTGGGCATTTTTCGGCATTTTTGCCGCTATCTGTTCTCTATAAATTGTGATGCAAATGGCGATGTGCAGTTAGGTTTTTATAAGTGTTTTCAATACACTACTTAAATTCAGAACTATTTTTCTGATAGGACTGCTGTAAAAATAGTATCAAGCCTCAAAATGACTGAACATTTCATGTCTTCTCCGTTACCGAAAAATGACAAAAGTTGGTATAAATGGTGAACTATATTAGTGTTTGTAAAATTATTCCGCATACAAAGCAAGACTTGAAAAAGGATTATGGTGGATTTTTTATAGATTTTTAAATCATGTCTTACTGTCTAAAACAGGGTAACGGAGAAGAAAAATTGCACTTCCTCATCCCAATTTCAACGACTCACAGGCACTTTTTTTTTAAAGTCTGAATTTCTTTGGTCCCCTTGCTTAAAATGGATCAAGGTAACTAAAAAAAAAAAAAATTGTTAAATTTTATTGAAATCGGTTGACGTTTACACGTGCTAGCGAGCACTTGAAGAATTTCATATAAAAAACATGGTGTTTTGACAGTCTTTTACTCAAAGGGCCCGTAAAAGTGTAAACGTTGATGGAAAAACTTTAAACTTGGCACATATACTAAATACCATATGGAGTATACAAATATATTTTTTTTATTTTTGTAAACAACAGTTACTCCATTTAAAATAGCAACAAATGCACAAAAACAACGATTTTTAATTAAATTCTTTGATGGGGTTAATATTATGCAAAACTATTGAAAACATTTTTTTTATACTCCTAACAGTAGTTAATTTATGTGCCAAGTTTAAAGATTTTCCATCAACTTTTACAATTTTGCTGATATTTTGAGTAAAAACTGTGAAAACCCCATGTGTTTTGAATGAAAAATTTCAAGTGCTCGCTAGCACGTGTTAACGTTAACCGATTTCAATGAAATTTTACACACATTTTTCAATTGCCTGAATCACTTTTATCATTGATGAGAATAATTTAAAAATACGAATTTCAATATAACAGAACAAAAAAGAAATCTTTAATCGTACGTGTCTTCTCCGTTACCATTAGCTGTCTTCTCCGTTACCATCTTTCATATTTTTTTCTGTTAGTAAAATGAAACTTGGCATTAAACCAAGGATGGTTTTTGATAAATGTTGGTATCATGAAAGTGTGCAAAAAAAATCAACTTCATATCTTAATGGACGGCGCAGAATTTTAAACTTCAAGGCAATGGTCGGAAATCTCTAAATCGTACGTGTCTTCTCCGTTACCGTCTATTTTTTTGAATAAACTTACTAAATTTCATAATTTTTTGGTGAAACTTCAGTGTCGTGTACTTTGTGATGAATTCTTAAAAACCACTGAGCTTCATAAAAAAATATTAATTTCTTAACAAAAAAAACCTTACTACAAGCGTCCAATTGTCTTCTCCGTTACTTTGGAATGGCCGAGAAACTTTTTTTGTCTGACAAATAAGAATAAATAAGAAGGAAATACATAAAAACCCCTTCTTGTTTTTAAAAACGGGGGATTTATAATTACGTTCATAAAAGCTATAATTTAGAAAACTTATTGATAAATTAAATTCAATTTTTTGAAAATCACATACAAAATAATGAATCATCTTACCCCCCAAAAAGTTAGTCAACCTGCCCCAAGCGACCATTTAGCAATTAAAGCGATTTTATTCATAACGGGAAGTATAAATAGCAAAAAAGCTCAAAAAGATAGATTCAGAAATACGGGTTTACTATGAATTACAAAATTTTTTGGGTCTAAGCTCAAAAACCGAACCGAATAGAGGAAAACAATAGAAAATAAAAAAATAACTTACAAATGCAAAAAACTGTTTTTTCTAAATATTTTCGAAACTAGGCACCAGCTATGGCTTATCCAAAGACATAAAGACAGATCAATTTCACTATGAAAATTTGAAGTTATTGACAGTAAGTCTACTTACCCTAGAGACCAACATGCCCCGGTTACCCTAATATAAATTTTAGATTGAAAAAACGGGAAGGGTACAAAATCCCGAATGCCAAAATCCCGAAAAGCAAGAAATGAGAATCCCGAATGCCATAATCCCGAATACCCAAAATCCCTAATGCCAAAATCCCGAATGGACAAAATTCCGAATGGACCAAATCCCGAAAGCCAAAATCCCAAATGTACAAAATCTCAAAAACATTCGGGATTGAATCCCGAATTTGAATACTTTTTTAGTATACTATTTCAGTACTTTCAAAGAAATCAAACTGCATTGGATGGCTTTCGATTTCTGCTTGCTTTGGCATATGGTCTACAAAAGAAATTTTAAAATAAATAATCACTTATAAATCTTGAGATATAATACATTAATTGAATTCTTCTTTGATGATTAAAAAAAAAACAATAGTTTCCATTCGTAATTTTTATTTAGTTTAAATTTTAATCAAACGAATCTATGCCGCACTCTTTACAAATAATGAGAAGATAATGTTCTTGTTCTCGAAAACGCATCGCCAAGTAGCACAGGTTGATTTTGGGATTGTGACATAAATTGTTTTCAGTATCTGCTTAGGTTGCTACACACTCTTATTATGATTGTCAATTATCAATTTGATAAACAATGAAGTATGGTATTTCAAAAGTCAATTTTTAAAAACTTGATTAACTATTCACTGAAATAAATAATATTCTTACAAAACATTACAAAATGTATACTTTCAAGGCTAGAATCCAGAATGGCTTAGTACTTTTGTTGGTATTAAAGGATTTTGGCATTCGAGATTTTGGCTTTTGGGATTATGGCATTCGGGATTCTGGCATTCGGGATTTTGGCCTATCGGGATTCTGTCCATTCGGAATTTTGTCCATTCGGGATTTTATCTTTCGGGATTTTGGCATTCGGGATTTTTTTCAATCTCGGGATTTTGGCATTCGGGATTTCGTACCCAACCCTGAAAGAACACAACCTAGTCAGGTATATTTTGTTCTAGACAAAATATTCAACATAATAAAGTTAGCAGGATACTTTTGGAAAGTAATTAAAAAAAATATCCTTTCATTAGTTGCTACTTAATTGCGAATTAGTTACGCAAAAAAGAAAATAAATTGCGTTTTTGGTTTGCGAAATAATGGCTGTCCTGCCTACTTCATATGAACTGAAAAAAAATTGGTTGTTGAGGAATAATTAACTGCGAATTAGTTACGTAAAAAAAATTAATTATCTTTTGAATTACGAAAATATGGGGGCAGGCGCGGATCCAGGATTTCGTTCAGGGGGGGGGGGGCAATTTTCGTGAGTTTCCAAAATCTTAATGAGGTGTACTGAAAATTTGAGTAAACTTCATACCGCTCTACACGCCTGGTCACACAAAGCAATGTGAGTTGATGAGATCGAAATTTGAAGAAAACAAATAAGCTCTTTCATAACTGCTACAGTTCTCGGACAGAGGGTACTCTGAACTTTGTGAAATGATCTTTTGCGGTTTGTAGCTAAAGCATGGTGTCCATACAGCGGTTTTGAGTTCCCTCTGGATCTGCGTAACTCTACAATTATGTTCGGAAAACATAATGGTAAATGGTACAGTGGTATGTTCCTATTCAGACACATGAGGTTCGAGTTCCAGCCTCTTCTTTAGCTGGCAACCTAACCTAACCTTGCTTGTAAAAGGCCATTTTGGAGAACGTCATCAGCGTCAAAAATGCGTTTTGCTGCTGTTAGAAAAGGCAAACTCAAGAGTTACTGCATAAGCATTCGATAATGCAGTTTGCTAAAGTCACATGCTCGAAAACATCATGTGTTGTGCAATTCTGCAGTCAAAAATCGAGTTGGAAACAAAAATATTGAGAAGCCGGAGAACATGTTCACAAAAGTCTAATTCGTTTGCAAGAAAATTGAAGAACATTGATAAAAAAGATTTTGTGCAAAAAAAACCATTACCATTAATTTGACAATATCTGTATTTTAGCTAAACTAAAATTATAGATCGAAACCGAGATGAACCGTATCAGATGCCTTAGTCCATCGATACAAAACCAAACTTTCCGTCATTAAAATAAAACACAATGATTATAGTGGAAAATACAAAGAAAATACCACTCTTTATTAAAACTTTCCGTCCTACCTTCTCGATTGTGACTAACTTTCGTTATACATTTCATTAACAATTTACCTAGCATTCATTAAGTTTTAATATAAATGTTTCATATAAGCTCAAAGCATCGACTACAGAGTTGCCAGACTCATGTAGTTCGATATACAATAGCAATATTTGCGTCGAAAATGGCAATCATTTGACAATTGAATTGACGAAACAACTATCCTTTCCTTAGGTATAAAAGTTCCATCCAACTTCTCTTCGGCAGTGACTGCTGTAGTCGTTTCCTGGTTTCTCTCCAATCTTCTTCGTTGGATTCGCACTACAGCACGTCTGCACTCTTCGCTGCGTGCAGTGCCGAACTCAAAACACATGTGCATACTCTTGAGGTGCGTATCCTTTTCAGAGTAAAAAGGCGGTGAGCAGCTCTGAAGAAGTTCTCGAGAGTAAAACTCGTAAATGGATACAGACACTGTCATGAAATAAGCTCACCAGAGGGGAAGACAGATATCCGAGAATCGCTCTCGAGAGTTTTCTAGTAAAAGTACTCCCTCAATGGAAACGAACATTTTAATATTTACCACAAAAAGAACTCTATCCACCCATTTAGAATTAAATTTTTTGGAATTTCTCAATAACTTTTATACATAAATGTAGTTTATTATTTTAACTTTAATGAGCTATCTTTATCCTGTAGATCCGGGCATTTGAAGCAAAACTAGAAATTTTTGAAGGTAATTACTCGTAAATCGACGTATTTTAAAGATTTATTTTTTTTTTTAAATCAAAATCAACTTCAAGGTTGAAAATTTGCACCCATTGCCCCCCCTTGTATCCGCGCCTGAATGGGGGTCCTGCTAACTTCATATGAACTAAGAAGGACATACTTTATCAAAAATGAAGATAAACGAGTTACGCAAAAAAACAAAATACAGTAGTTTGTATAAAAATTTCGCGCAAGCATTTTACATAGTTTGAGAGCTCTGAGTTATTGTTTCTGTTTTTTGTTTAAACCTGAGAGAAAGCCTTGTATAATGCTTAGTTAAAATTAAAAACATTCACATCGAACGAAATGTGCATTTTGGATCAAATTCGTCTTTATAAAGCCTTAGAAAACTCCCGCTCGAAAAAGTGAACTATCTCGAAACAGTAAACAGGCCTGGTTTTTATTACTTCACTATATCGAGCGTCTACTTAAGTTCTTTGTTCGTTCACAGGAACTTAATAGGACAGCTTTCTTAAAAATTAATAATGTAATTACTAATTAGTTACGGAAAAAAAAATCATTTTTTTTAGTTCGCAGTACAGCTTATTTTCATAAACTTATAAAAAAAAAAAAATCCGTAGCTTATTAATAATTAATTAATTTTTTAGAAAGTTGGCCTGCCAAGTTCATATGAAGTTAGGAGGAGCACCATATTTTCGTAATTCAAAAGATAACACTAGTTTACAAAATTTTGGGTCATGGTAGGGTCCTTAGGAAAAATATATTTTCTAGACTAATTTTGGGTCACTGAACACGAAAATCAAAATTATTTTTCTTTTCAAAGAAGCGTTTTCGAGATATGCGCAAAAATCATTTTCTCAGCTATTTTTTCAGATATTGCCATAAATCTCGCTAACGGCTTAGCTAATTTACATAAAATGTATATTTTCTGAATCTTCTGATCTGTCTCCTTCCGACGATGTACTGTTTGTATAAGTCGGACTGAAGTTTTATGAGTTACAGGCACTCAAAGTTTCAAAAACGAGTATTTTTGAAAAATTTCTAGTTTTTGGTTGCTCCATATGGATAGAAAAAAAAATATTTAAAATAATTTTAAGAACTCAATTGGAAGACAATCTTTTTAACAAAGATTTGAGTCAAAGTTTTTTAAAATCGGATGATGAATGTAGAAGTTATTAAATAATTTGTGAAAAAAGGCAATTTCAATTTTTTCAATAAAAGTCATATAAATGTATATTAGGGTGTCTGTTATTTCCCAAAAACATTTTTTAAAGTCAGAATCACCTTAAATCAAAATTCTATGCCCTAAAATAAAGGCTATAGCCAAAAAATGTTTGTCTAAGGTGATAAATCGGTGACTCTTAGGCCATTCTCTTTTCCATACAAAGGAGAATTGGGGACACCAAACTCCAAGACCAATAATGACGTGGTATATACCGTTGGAAAGGTATTTTTATGAACTACAATAGTTACTAAAAAGGTTTATTTCAAATCTCTATGTGAAAAAAGTTATTCGCTGGTCAAAATTGTGTTTCAGCGCATTTTGGTGTAAGAAAAGCTACCCTTAACTAGCAAATAACTTTTTTCACATAGAGATTTGAAATAAACTCTCTTAGTAACTATTGTAGTTCATAAAAATAACTTTCCAACGGTATATATCACGTCATTATTGGTCTTGGAGTTTGGTGTCCCCAATTCTCCTTTGTATGGAAAAGAGAATGGCCTAAGAGTCACCGATTTATCACCTTAGACAAACATTTTTTGGCTAAAGCCTTTATTTTAGGGCATAGAATTTTGATTTAAGGTGATTCTGACTTTAAAAAATGTTTTTGGGAAATAACAGACACCCTAATATACATTTATATGACTTTTATTGAAAAAATTGAAATTGCCTTTTTTCACAAATTATTTAATAACTTCTACATTCATCATCCGATTTTAAAAAACTTTGACTCAAATCTTTGTTAAAAAGATTGTCTTTCAATTGAGTTCTTAAAATTATTTTAAATATTTTTTTTTCTATCCATATGGAGCAACCAAAAACTAGAAATTTTTCAAAAATACTCGTTTTTGAAACTTTGAGTGCCTGTAACTCATAAAACTTCAGTCCGACTTATACAAACAGTACATCGTCGGAAGGAGACAGATCAGAAGATTCAGAAAATATACATTTTATGTAAATTAGCTAAGCCGTTAGCGAGATTTATGGCAATATCTGAAAAAATAGCTGAGAAAATGATTTTTGCGCATATCTCGAAAACGCTTCTTTGAAAAGAAAAATAATTTTGATTTTCGTGTTCAGTGACCCAAAATTAGTCTAGAAAATATATTTTTCCTAAGGACCCTACCATGACCCAAAATTTTGTAAACTAGTGTTATCTTTTGAATTACGAAAATATGGTGCTCCTCCTAACTTCACAGGAACTTAACAGGACAGCTTTCTTAAAAATTAATTAATTACTAATTAGTTAGGGACAAAAATCATTTTGTAGTTCGCAATACAGCTTTTTTCATAAACTGATAAGAAAATAATTTTGTTTCGGTTACTAATTAGTAATTAAGTAGCAACTAATGATAGGATGCTTTTTATAATTAATTTCCAAAAGTGTCCTTCTAACTTTATATACATGAAATAAACCACAAAAATTAGGCACTTCCATAATTCCATGAATCGCCACTAAAATAAAACATAAACTGTTTACAGTAAAACCGATTTTAATATTTAAAACACTTTCAATATTATCTAATTTAATTTATGTAAGGTGGCAGTTAATTAAAAAATACTTTATGAGAATTTTCACATCTAACTTAAAGCTTAAGTATCCGAATTGAAAACAAATATACTGAGTACCTATTTACTTGTTACGTTGAATCTAGAAGACAAAAACAAAAATAAATTATGGTAATAAAATACAGACAATCCTTACCCACACCCACGCATCACACGAAAAATCACTCTTTTTGCAATAAAACAATACAAAATCATATTCAAATTCAAATATTCATCATTCATCAATAATGATTTTCAAATGACATGTGTGTTACAATCGCATTACATTATCATAACACTCGCTCACCCTCATAAAATGCTACATTGTGAGTGAGAAAAACCCTCTTTTTATCCCAAAACGGAAACAATAAATTGTAATCTTTCCGTAGGCGATGTGGGAATAATGCAGCATAAATAAACGAAAAGATTTTACAACACACATTTATATAAATGATGTGTCTGTGTATCGGTGTAGGCATGGTTTTAAGGCAAATAACCGGAAGTAATGTTATTATACAGCTATTCAAGCTAGGACAAACATAGGTCAGCATGTTTGGATAAAACATAACAAAACAAAAAATACAAAAACAAAAACAATAAAGTTAGATTCATATTGTTTTCTAATAAATTATTTACATTCGGTAGTATAGGTACCAGCTATCATTTTAACCAAACAACCGTCACAAGCTTCGAGCTTTAAATAGTTGAAAACGAAAACGAGGTAAAAAATGTTTGGATGGTTTTTAAGTATTTAAGCTGGAAAAAGTTTCATTTGGGTTGATTTGTTTGAACTATAAAAAACGGTTGCATGAATTTATTATCTATTTATATGAGTTCGCACACTTTACCGGAAGTCCCCAAGGGTTCCAAAGCTGAAGGGTGTATATGTAGAGAAAAATATTCATTAATTCTCAAATACCTTTGCGGCGGATGACAGCTTCAGTCGCTTGACTAGCGGTGTCATTTGGGTCGGGCCGAGTTGGCTTAATGGTATGGTTGTGGTGGTGGCATATGGTTGCGGGCATGGCGGAACCCTGTTAGCTGTGAAATGCAAATTCGTTTTTATAAAAACGAATGCATCAAATATGAATGTCATGGATTTAAAAGCTTTTCAAAATTTCCCACTTGATTTAGAATGACTTTGCTTTTGGATACAAAAAAAAGTCATATATGTACACATGTATGTGTGTATGTACATAACATAATATGGGTTTATATAAAATGAATTTAATTTGTAAAATATTCTAAATTTATTTTGTAATATTGTAAGCCGGGTTAACCAAATGTTGGATTATATTTATCAGAAAAAGTGGTTATTTTGGGATTATATTATTATTCTATTATTTTGCGTGACCAATTGTTTACAAATTAACTTGGTAAAGAACTTATATGTACATAAAATGAAAATTCAAGTTCCAAAAGTTAATTAGAAGCTTAACCAGTTTGCGTTTATTTAACCTCACATAATGTACTTGGCACGGTTAATTATATTCCATTTGTTTTTGTCCGTCCGAATGTCTATTTTTTGGAACGAAATTTAAAAAATAATAAGAAATTTTAAGGTTTGAATAAGAATATCTCTGTCTGTTTTGAGTAAAACTGACATAGATATTAAATGCTTGAGTCTTGTTTTATTTCGTTTTAGCCTGTATGGGGTCTATCTTGCTCCGAAAAAGTTATATAGGTACCTACGTGCTTTTGTCAATTTTTTCGTTGGTTGGTTTTTGTTCTAAAATTCTCTAAACATTTTTGTAAACAATCCATTTTGATAGGAAATTAAAATATGTGTAACGTAAATTATAATCTTTTTTTGGCTTAGTTTCTAAGCTATTCCAAACATATTGAAAGTAGCTAGTGTGACTATTCTCTCCGAAATATAGTTTTAATTGAGTAACTTTTTTGGTTTAAATCATGCTTTTGACCCAAACACATAAACAGGGTATCCCGGACCTGAGTGGAAGTATCTTAGGGTGTGGTTCCTGAGTATATTTTAAGAAAAAAATTGTGTGGGGGGAAAGTTGTATCTCCCCTCTTTGAGGCAGGGGGGGCAGTTTCTGAAACATTGACATTAAATGCCAAAAAAACATTAAAAATCAGCGAAAACACATCTAATAATGTGCTATAGTTTTTTTGAAAGTTTATACTCTATTCTTACATTTGGTTTTTAAATCAAGTTGTTTAAGCGAATAGTTTTTGAGAAATTAAATTTCAAAGGGTATACCACGGTGAATTCAAGAGCACACCAACGTCCACAAGCTTTCTTTCAAAGCAAACCTCTATCAACTTCTTCTCTCACCTCCCAGTGGTGAACATCGGGTGTCTAGTAGGTACCTTTAACTGAAGATGGGGTTATAATCCCCAGAAGGGGGGAAGAGTATTCCAACTAAGGCAATTCTCTTTTATTCAGGCGGCAGTGGAAGAATTCGCCAGATGGAATCAAGGGTGGCGTCTACAGTTCCAGTTAGGTTGAACTACTTAGGGACAAAATGACATCAGTGCAGGGATCAAACGAAGAATTACTCTTGCCAACCGCGCGCTGTTTCTTCAGGCTAAGAAGCCGTTTGAATAGTAAGGCACTCTCTCTCAAAGAACCAAAGAGTCCTGATTTGAGACCCTAATCATCCCAGTCCTGCTGTAGGGAGCAGAAGCATGGACCCTGTCAAAATCGGATGAAAATCTGCATGGATGCATTGAAAAGAAAATTCTTCGCGTGATCTTCGGTCCAGTCTGTATCGATGGAGTGTGGAGGAAAAGATTTACCAACGAGCTTTACACGGGCTATACAGCCAAAAAGCTGAAAATACAGCGGCTGAAATGGCTTGGACACATGGCGCGTATGTATACTGTTATGAAATGCCAAACTGTGTGACAAACCTACGGGAACGAGGCGAAATTAAATAATTTGACATCTTGGTGAATTGGCGAGAAAAAATTGCAATTGACAGCTAAGTACATGGTAAAGAACGAGGAGAAGAAGAAACCGATAGCAAATTGTGTTGGAGCTTTCGTCGACAGTGGAGACTTGGAGGTTTTAAAAGGGGGTGCGTTCAAAGCCAAAGCCTCTTTTTTTCTTTTGACAACTCGGCGGTAAGGTTGAAGCAGAAGGCAGCTATTTTCATCTTGGATTAAATTAAATTGTTGAGGGAGCGCTTCTTAACTTAAACAAAATAACCTCTCGGGAACCAGGGCTCTCAGCAATAAAAATAATTAATTTGGAAATAATAAATAAATTTGCCTTTTACTTGCCATTTTTCTCGGATTGTTTTCTCCTGTCTTACAGCTCAGCAGCCGCTTATCGCTACAGTACATTGATGTTCCAGCCCAACGAGTCTTCGCATCTACGCTACCCCAGATGGTTTGCGCAGCTGAGAAAGACCCCTACTTAGGTGGCGCACACAAGTGGAGAACGACCTAAGCCAACTTAGAGTGCGTTACTGGAGGCAGCTACATAGGGACAGAGGGCTTCCTCTATATTGTATAATATTCAGAAAATTTTTGTCTCTGAATATATTTTTTTTTTACTAAAGTAGGCTCAATTTAGGGAAATCGTATTCGTATACCATAATAAACATTTCTTTCTTAATTGCAGAAAAATGATCTAACTCACCGTATCGTAACTTTTTTTTTCTATATATTTCAATCAAAATAACTATAATAATTCTTATTAAATGCCTCACAGTTACTATTAAAAGCAATGAGTGCCAGCATTAAGTTGATTTATCATTAATACAAAAACAGATAAAAATATTTAAAAAATGTATATTTCTCGAAACTTGTTGTACTCAGCTAAATTTGTTTGGGCCTAGGCCATTTTGGCGCTGACCACCTCATATAATATAAAGGATTTCACTTATTTTGATTAAATTCTATAAATTTTAATAAAAGCTGTGGTTATTTCGTATTTGTCCGATTTTGTTCTAAAAATTTCTTTAAAATACTAACCCTTTTAACTTTCTATTCCTATTAAAAAAAAAAAATATAGGTACTTATCAAAACTTCTCATGGATAGATAATTAATACTTAGACTGTTTGATATTTCTAGGAGTTATCTTTTTAATTCATAAGAATAAGGAGAAAAATTTGTTCCTTTTTTAAAAGTATTAATTAGAAACAAATCTCTATTTCCTGATTCAAAATTAAACAGCCTACGTTCTCATTGCCTAAAAGCCTTTATTAATTAAATCCAAAATCACCATCCGCCATCTTAGCTTAAAAGTCTATAAATCATATAAAACATCTAAAAATCGATATCAACCCTCTCGCAGATATTTTGGCAAAAAGAGACACACTCTATAACACTTTGTTGCAACCAACCAACACCCCCACCACAGATAAAACCAACTCAGCACAGCAATCCGATATGAACAACATAATTATCTAAAATCAAGCACCACCTAAAAATAAACAACCAAAATCGTCCTGCCATCCTTTCAAACAAAACAAAAAATTTAAATATGTAATAAAGGTTCACCGCATTAAAACCATTCTCGGTTGTAGTATATCTTCTTGATGCCTTTAAATTTCCCTTTTTTTTAACCAATGAAAGGTTTCATCTTATCCTTTATCTTGTTAATGGATTGGTGTGCTGCCTAAAAATAAACTCATAACTTTTTGTTGTTGTTGTACTGTTGCTGGTGAGTACTTATCTGAGAAGAGGTGGGTTTTCAAATAATGCAAATTCATATTGACACCATCAAAGTCATCAAAACCATCATTAAATTTTGTCGACAAAAGTGGAGTAGGTATATAGCAAGGACACATCATGTCAATATTAATCCCTTCGGAGGACTATCTCGCTGTCGTCCGTTCGTGCACTAATTAATTGCTTAAGAATTAATGATACTTACATGCTACAATGGAGGAACAGAGAAATGAGTTTTTTTTTGTTGTACGAGTATCCAAAATTGTCTATGTCCTTGGCGATATATAAATCCACAAGATGGTTTTTTGTTGTAAGTAATCCAGGAGGAATTATCTATATATATTTTTTTTTTCACTGCAGATAAACACTGGAGTCCTTTTTATTTTTTTATTTTTTCTTTGAAGGACTTATATTTAATTCACTTAAAAATTCGATCACTTAACTCACTTTTACCATGAGACGTTGTTGTCGGCACACCGCACCGTCATAAGGACCCAATATAAGTCGTACAAGAGATCAACAAAGATATACCTATACACAAGAAAGCAAACAAGAAGCACACAAGCAATTCGTCCTTGAAATCGATAAACGTATAAAATAAATAGGACAATACGCCGGTAGGTAAAAAGTTTATATAAATTTGTTTTGTTTTTTTTTTCTAAAGATACAGAGGAATCACAAAATTACTTTATTGATATGTATTCGTGTTTAGTTTTCGTTTTGAGGTGATATTGGCACGCGATATCCTTATTTTCCTGGCTCAGGACGATAGACAAAAAAATACTTTCATAATCGTTTCGGCACAAATCTATAAAATCATTCGACGTATTGACGTAAATTTTAATAAAACCGATGGCTTAATAGTAACGATTTTTTCTTTTGTTTTGTTCTTTTAAGCACCTATATAGCCGGCTCAAGGATAGGTAGTCCTTGGGAGATATTTTTTTTGTTTTGTATTTTATTTTTCTGACACCAAACTTATATAAATTAACTTAATTTATTGTTTCATGTGCACGTGAATTTCACGCGTTTTATACTGCTGCTGCCGTAGATAGATACTGGCGTAGTTGTATATGTAATTATTATTTTCACTGACAAAAATTACACCAGAGATATGAAACGGTACGTGAAGGTTCAAGGTGGATTAACGACAAGCCCGTAAATCTGCTATAACTCTATAGCTAGTTGTTGTTGTTGTTGTTGTTGTAAAGTAAGGACGAGAGAGTTATAAATATATTATTCCCTCTTGTGCTGATATGCATTAAAATATTTTAGTGAACCACTCGATGTGGCATCTATGTAGGTTAGTTTGGCTATATGCCAACGATAAGGAATCCAGCTTTCATTTTCTAGAAGTCTATTAAGAGCAAGAAGGATGAACGAACACTTTTCCACAGGGAGCAGAGGGGGGTATCCTATTATCAGGATGATAAAAATAAAACACTTATAACACAAAAAATCACACTCAAAGGACTTATAGGGGGAAGGATATTTATATATTATTATTTTTTTTTATCGTAAGATGTGATACAATTTTTTTTTTTTAGAGAGATACCTTCTATAAGGGAATATAGGTCAAACGGTGGGCTATGCGGACGTCCTTTAGCCAAGTACGTACAGAAACACTCGACACGTTTTGGATCTGATTTCCGGTTGACTTCAGATGCTTTTTTTAGCGTTCGTCCTTTAACGACTTATTGACGCTTCACTGACCGCGAAGAATTTTTTTTTCTAATTTGCGTTTTATTTTTACGCGCGCTATACTATATTTTTTTCCAATAGGATCCTTTTGTGTCCTTTAAAATTGGTTTAAAGTTTCTAAACAGACAACCGCGAGGCCAATAATGTATCGGAAGCTACCGTTGGTGGTAAACTAAAATTTGTTTTGAAAATTTGTCGAAGGTCCTTTTTGGGATGTTTCCTATGCGAGAGTCCCTTTTTTCTTCCATTTACCATCAGAAGCTTTATATTTTTAATGCTCTAAAAAGGCAAACTGATGCGGTATGGCCTTCACGTGTAGCTTAAGTTTGGGAAATGCTGTGTATAGTTGAGTCATGTGCAGATAAATAAAAGAGCTAAAGAGAGTGTGATGGCTTTGTGTGAAGAGAATTTCAATATCTCTTTGATATGGTTATATGAGGAGTAGGAAAATTTCAATTGAAGCTAATATTAGACTCCTTGAAATATCAGACAGAAGGACTCATTGAATCTGTTTAGTTAAGCATTGTTTAGAAGGTGCCTATCGTTTTTTTTTTTTTATGAAACACTTTGTTTTAATATACATAGAATTAGATATATGGCTATGTTGTATGTATGTAATGAACGTGTGTATGTACCTACAGTACAGAATCATTAACATAAGGATTATGAAAATGTAATTTCTAATCATAGAATATTCTGTTGGCTGATGGGGGATTGTGTTGTGTATAGCTTTTGAAGGGATGTTTTTGTAGCTTAAATTTTGTAACATTTATTTAAATACCTAAATAGGTTGTTTTTATCATCAAAATGTATTTATTAAAGCATTATACATTAGGTACCTACTCACTCATTTTTTAAAGAGATGTACATATATTTTGATGAATTGTTTCCTTTCAATTTAGGCTGTTATTTTTGCTTTCATTGGAATCAATTTTAGAAGCCAATGAAAATAAACAAACAAAACAAAACGCTAATGTGATTTTTATTATAGGGATTGGTACCAAAGATATTTTTTTAACATTGAAAATGTTTATAGGGTCGTTTTGAGTAAATTATGGTGTTACTAAAATGAATAAAGTGAACAAGTGTGTATATGAGATGAACGCTGGCGTATAAGGGGGATAAGATCGAATTTTTGGTGGTGTTACTAAAATGAATAAATTGAACAATGGTAATATGAGATGAACGCTGGCGTATATGGGGGATAAGATCGAATTTTTGGTGGTGTTACCATTCATTTTGGAATGAACAAATATGTATAGAAGATGATTGCAGGCGGATAGGGAGGGTACGGTTGAATTTTTGGTTGGTATTTCTAAAATGAACAATATAAGTTTTAACTATACATATTACTATAATTATAAAATGCAAGAGCTAGTGCAGTCAGCACTCAGCAGTGCATTGTGCTTCTAAAACTAAATCTAAGCTTTGGAAATTTTTTGAAAATGTTTATGATAGGAAAATAATGTAGAGGTGCAATATGACGTTTTTTAAAATATGGTTTTATGTGAAATGGTCGAACAAAAAAAGAAAACAAATGAGAAGTGCCAGAGTAATATTTTTTTTTTTGTTTATCGATGGTTAAGTTTAATATAACAATTTTGTACATATATTTTGCAATTCCAAAAAATCTACAAAGTGAGATATTATTGGTTGTAAGTTCAAAGTTCTAAAAAAGATGGCTCACAAATGCTACACATCAGAGTTAAGGCTGATTGTACTAAATTGTATAGTTTAAGAAAGATAATAAATAACAAATTGTTTCGTTTCAGGAAATTTTGATACCTAGTATTTTTTTTATATTTTATATATTTTATATAATTTTTGTTGATCGATTTTTCGCAGTTATTATTTTTTATCTTTTAAATGGTTGCATTTAAAAATCTCAAATTCATACCGGAGATAGATTATATAGATTCACATATAATATGTAAAATTTGATTTTTTTAATCGTACCTAAGCCGAGATAATAACATATTTCTGTTCATTTACATATCACCTACTAACTCTTTAATCTGTGCACCTAGACAATTAGTTTTTGTTTTATTAGCAGCTTGAATAATTGACAATTATTTTGATATATCATACGTTGCTGTACGTTCTATATAAGCTTCACAAATCGAAAATACAATTAATTAAAAAGTGGTACTTAATCTTTAATCAATATTCCTAAAATTCATCGTCGTCGATTTGCAAGTTTTTGTGCGGACAAACAGCCCAAATAAACAGAGCACAAAAATATAGTCCCATAGTTCATTGAAGATTTCTTTCTATCTCTGCCAGGGTTGCAAAAGTCGATAAGATTGTACTTTTTTCGATACACTCCACTTTGCTAAAGTACTCCACTTTTGCATTCAACGAAAAAGATAAAGTAAATTAAAAAGAAAATCATCTGACCTCACAAAATGTATACTGTGAACCGAGGCTGACATCGATATAACAGAAGAAATAAAAATGATTAATACAGTTTGTTCGAGAAAATGGCATCTACAAAATACCGGTTTCAACAATCTCGCAATTAAAAATCGAAAACATTAAATTTATAAAATTTAAATCTCGCAAAATCGAAGGGTATTGCAACAAATTCCTACAGTTTTGTTATAAAAGTTTCGCATATGTAAGTATGTATGTACCTTATATGTTAATTAACATAAACAGCTAAGTTGTTTTTTAATTAATTGGATATAGAAATATTACATACGTTCATACAACAGCAAATGTGGACAAAATATTATCAAATCAAATCAAAAAGTACAATTCGATACACTTTCCTTTTATATTTTGATACATTGCTGAAACACGATTTCATCCCTGATATCTGTCTAGTAGTTTATTATAAGAGACTGTTCATTTCAGTGTTCAATCTTCAATGTTCAGTCTGTCTTCAGTTGCAAAGATGCTTTGGAGTTGAGAGGTTTGTTTGCGCTGCTTGCCGGTAAATATTTTTTTTATTAATAGTATAGAATGCGATGTGCGTGAAAGGTAAGTAGGATAGAATGCATGTGGGATGTTTAGTTTTCAGGTAGGTTCGTTAGGATATTTGTTGGAGGTTTTTTGTTTGTTTATTATTTTACTGTTGTGTTTTGTTTAGCTATGATTAGATGGATTAACGAAGAAAATGAAAAATATGAAATAAGAATACCTACAAGTGGGAATACAAATATAGGTCAATAAAATCACAAAACTAAAACATAAAAAAGTTATAATTTTTTAACTTCCCATTGGAAGTTATTGTAAATGGTCCGATTTGTCAAAATAAAAATTTTAGCATATCTTCACGTTTCGCTCCCTAGAATCGGATTCCATTTTTGTAGAGAGATGTCTGTGTGTGTTCGTACGTTCCTTCGCTTTTTTTGTTCACCGTATCTCAAGGACGAATTAAGATATCGACTTCGGATGGATTTTATTGTATACACAGTAGTTTCATTACAAGCAGAAAGGACCTTTCAATAAATTCAAGAAGCAGTTCAAATTTCCTTAGTCTCAGATATCTCGAGAACAAATCGACTTCAGGTTAATTTTATTCTACGCAAATTGACGTAATAAGGAATTGATTAAAATATAGAAGTATATCAACTTATAGTTTTTTTTTAATACAAAAATGTAGATGAAAATTGTTGAAAAAAGTTGTTTGGCTCGAATATCTTGACAACAAACAATGATATTAGTTAGTTAGTTAGTTAGTTGAAAAAACTTTATTTATACAAAATAGCTTTACATTTACAAATTTATTACCTTAAGTTTAATATGGTTTGGCCAAAGGCCGTCTACCAGATTGACATTTTTTTTTCCATTTAGCTTATGTAACTATTAAATATTATATTATTTTTTTTTTTTTTATATTTTAAAAGTCTCCTTCAAGGATGCGGTTTCTATAGTTCAGCGCCATTGACGTATATTTATACAAAATGTCCCAGCCTACTTTTCCATTCAAAACCTCCAGGGTGCTATTCCATTCCATCAAAGGCACCCCAAAGTACCTAAGACGAAACTCTTTCAAAATAGGACATCTGGCAATGAAGTGATATATATCTTCCCTTTCTTTGAGATTACAAAGGTCGCATAAAATCGGCAGATCCGGACGATGGGGAATGAAATTTAAATTTAATAATTCGCCTCTTACTTTGAATATTATATTTATCACATGTAGAGGATAGCGGTTGAGGAAGTATGTGTGTTCTTGAAGCTCTATGTTGAGTTGGCTGTAGATCATTCTGTGTTGGGAAGATTGCGCCTCTAGTTTCAATCTCACATAAGTGGAGTGGCTGAATTTCTCTAAAATTTCAGTAAACACTTTTCTTAAGTCTGGTAAACTGATATCAGGTAAGAAGCGGAAGTTTATATCCAGACCGGTAGCCAGCTCCAAACAATGATATTGGCTTCGAGGTTATTTTATTTTATACGCTAGTTTATAGATACAAATTGATAAAATTTTAAAAAATATTGAATTAATAGTTTTTTTTAAGCGAAAAACTGCAAGCAATTCTACACACTAATTATTAAAAAATTGGTTTTTGTCTCAAAAATCTTGAGAACAGATAATGACATGACATCGGGTTAATTTAAGTCCACACACTTAGTGGACTTAGAATTGATAATTGATAGGATTTATAAAAAAATTCAACAAAAAGTTTTTTTTTAAGTGAAAAAAAACTACAAGATAGGTACTTCACCAAAAATTGTGGAAAATATTTTTTCATCTCAAATATTTTGAGAACAAACAATGATATTGACTTCAGGCTAATTTTATTCTTTAAATGAGTTTATAATAAATGATTGATAAAATTTGTAAAAATATTCAACAAATAATTATTTTTATCGAAAAAACTACAAGAAACTTAACAAAATTGTAGAAAATTTTTGTTCGTCCCAAATATCTTGAGAACAAACAATGATATTAGCTTTTGGGTATTTTTTTTCTATAAATAAGGATTTGTAAAAATATCCCATAACCAGTTTTTTAAGCAAAAAAACTACAAAAAACCTTACCAAAAAATGTTGAATTGTTTTTAGTCTCGAATATGTTAGGAACAAATAATCATATTGGTTTCGGGCTTCTATATATGTATGTACTAGATTATAATTGACAATCGGTAGGTTTTGTATAATAATTCAACAAACTGTTTTTTTTAATGCAAAAAAAAAATACAAAAACTATACCAAAAATTGTTGAATACAAAAAAATAACATTGGACCTCTAGCTTCCGGGGCACCACAAATTGGAAGTTACTAGTGTGGGTCACAACCAGCCTCTTTTTGAAAATGCAATAAAGGACCGTATTGCAAGAGTCTCTTCAAAAGACTGGTTGATTAGACTAAAAGTCGATTTATCGTTATTGCTAATTTGTATTAGTAAATATTTTCCTATTTGATAGAAATTTTAAGTCCATCAAGAATTTTTGGTTGACTTTTGTCTTGCCGAATTTTTTCGAAAAGACTCGTAATAAACCCCAAAATTAAAAAAAAAAACTACAAAGGGCATAAGAAAAATAGAATTTTTCTGACACGTACCAAACAGCAGCGTTGAAAATTCGTTTGTAGGCATATATTTGAGGGAAAATCAAATATAAGTTAGCGTTGCCTACCACAATTAAACAGTTACACGAGTTAGGAAAAATCTATTCAAATACAGACCGAAATAAACAAGCAATTTGATTTTGGAAAACGAAAAACGAATACAGGACGAAATAGGAAAAAAAAGTAGTTATACATATGCTAACATCATTTTGCGCTTAGGGAAGAATCAAAATTTGGTTGAAGATAAAACGGAGGGAAAATTAAATGTATGTATTAAGCAATTAAGAGCTCCGATTTTTGTTGGATTAACGGCTTAAAAATTATCCTTCCTTAATTATTTTTAAAGCTGAAGAAAAAAAAAACAATTTGGTGTAACTAAGCGCAAGTAAAGATGGAAGTGCGAATAAAGTTTGTTTAACAAATTTTTAGTTTTCTCAGTTCAATATAATGTTTGGATTGGTCTTCATAAAAAAGATGAACTAAATTGATATGTATGTATAAATTGGTAAAGATAAAATTTAAAAGAGAAAAAAGATTGTATAAATTATAAAGATTAAGGATTTATCTAGCATTAGCAAGTCATTTTCAATGTCCCCATCGTTACTCAAGGAGTGAAATCTGTAAATTTTTTGTATAGTAAAACCAAAAATAAATATTTCATTTGTTACTTTTTATTATAGCTGTGGAGGCAAGCACACACAAACACATACATCTATATAATAGGAACATTCAAGGCGATGGGGATATAATATTTTTGGTTTACTTTAGAGATTTTTTTGTTTTATGAAATTATAGGTATTTAAAGGGAACAATGAGGGATGGATAGACTTTAAGATGGTTGTAAGGATTTATTCAGATGGAATGTGTGTGTGTGGTGCAGGAAAATACTATAAGATACAAATCAGTATCAGCTTGAAATATTCTATTCTGCTCTCAGTGGGAATTTATACCATTTTTAAAGAAAAAATTATTTAAATTTTTTGATTGGGTAATTGGGTCACATATATTTGCTCTTGTGTTTCTAATTAATAAGGAAGAAATAATTGTTAAACAATTTATTTATCTAATATAATGTGTAACGTGTATCATTTGGGGAAACCTAGCATAATGTTTTGTTTTTCCTCATTCACCTCCTCGAGGCAAAAGTGAATCCTGAAAGCCATAATCCCTTCAGCAAACGAACCGAATTCACCTTCAGTAAGGACCAGAAAAGATCCTTAATTAAAAAGAAAGATATAATTTTCCGATACTCTACTTTTATCCCCCAGGTTCCCTCCTTACGACCTCTCCTACCTTTAGGACCGATGCTTACAGACTCATCGGCCCGTCCAGGCAGGAGTCAAAAGGAGTGTCCTATCGCGTTAATAACTGAAGGCCTGATAATCACCATGCATTGCTCGTCGATGGGGTGGGTTGTTGCTATTCGCGAAGGACCGTGTTACTCTTTGTTTTGCAGGCCTAAGTCTAAGGTAATGTTCGACCGAATATGTATAACCATCTCTTAAAGTGGCAGGACCCGAAACTTCGCTACCGATAACTTCAATTTTCATCTTACATACTGAACGGAGGACATAGGTGGTCGTGTCCTCTTGAGCTGTCTTTACCCTCCCTTAATAGTGTTCCACAAAAAAAATGGGAATACTCCAACACCATTGCTCTATGGCTCAAAAAAAATGTTCGCAACGGCCCTCATCTAAAAGGGGGAAGTTGATAACTTCCCCTTTAAAATTAATCAGACTCTCGCCTCATCCTCCCTTCTTCTCATCCACTTCCCAAAATTTAAAGTTTAAAATTTCATCATGAATTCTTATGCACCAGCACAAAACTTTAGAAGGTCACTATTTTTCAATATTCCTAACCGGATATCGGATAATGAAAAAACACTCTCGAAAGAATTCTTGTTCTTTTTTTTATAATTCCAATTTAATTTTATTGAATTCAAATGACCCTCACTTAAAATTATTCAATATAAAACTTATTCGCTACATCATCGCCATGCACCGGATATTATAATAGTAACAATCAAAGGGACCAACTATGGAATCCAAAAAAAAAGATACTTTCTTTTCAAAAAAAAATAAAATTCTATCATACGAATATCATTTTTTTTTTCTCCCCTCCCACACTAAGTACGAAAACTCCAAATCAATATATCGCAAATTTTACATATACTGTATCGAAGTCACATAAAGGTTTGCTCTAGTGATCTTCTCGCTTTTTTTTATCTTACTTATTCTTCTTTTTAGTTTCTTATCAGGTAAATTTTAGTCTCAGAAATTTAAATAATATAATAAAAGAAAAATATTATGAAAAGGAAAGAAAAATCACTTACCGGCGCTCCAAATGTTGTGCACAGCATTGTAGACGCAGCCTGGAGAAGCTAAACTTTGATTTTTGTTAATGATATTAAAATTTAGTAAAGATGTCATGAACCAAATAGCATAAGGGGGGGCAATTCGATATTCGGATAATTCCTTTTGACTTTAGCCCAATATGAATTTCATTTAACACTCGCGATGGATGGGGATGTTACAATATCTTAATATCTGTCCTACTATAACTAACTCCTATTATATCTAATCTTCTTTTATCGTTAAGCACTTATAAGTACTTCAAAATCTGTGCCCTTAATACCTAGTTTGTTTTCTTTTTTTTTTATATCAAGCTTCACTCGATTTATAAATCCTTAACGTTAATTGTTTATAACTATTTCCTTCAAAATTTGTTCAATTCTCAAATCTAAAATCAATTTTGTTTAATTGTCAAAACTTAATTTAAAAAAAAATTGTATTACATATGTACATATGTATGTATGTCCATAGATCTGCTATCCAATATTAATTTCATTAATTTTCGGTTTAAATCTCTATGCTTAGTAAAAATTATTTTGTCTTCTAACTATTATAAACTATAATCCTTTATTCATTTTTAATCTTTCTAATTTTTCAGCTTATTTTCTAATCTTAACTTTCTTTTATTTTCAGCTTTAAATTTTCTTTTCATTAATAACTTTCTTTCTGTTCTAACTTTCCTTTCTTCTTTTAGGCTTTAAATTTCCTTTCTTTCAGGCAATAAACTTCAATCGTGTGGCCAATTATTTAAACAGATTCGAGACTTTTTTTCAAGATTTCGATTTCACTAAACGTTCTTTTCTTCACTTTACGCACACATACATATGTAGATTTTCTTTTAGTATATCTAAATTATTTTGTTTTTTCTCTTCAGTTATCCTAATAACACCTGGGGGGTCATTCCGTATTTCGATTATCGCCAGACGATATCGTTTAGACGATAGCCTTGCTCTACGTAACTTTGAAAATGACTATCGTCTGGGCGATCTCGTTTTGGCGATGAACTATTTGCTTTACGTAAGTCAATAATCGTCAAAACGCTATCTTCGAAACGATAGAACTTAGACGATAGCTAAAGAGGTATCGTCTGGTAATTATTTGAGCGTTTTAAGAGCGATAAATGCTTTTTCGTTGATTTGTAACCATTGTTTTTTTAATAATATGAAAACAAAACAATTATTGAATAATTACGGCATAAATACATATCAGTTCTTGGTTTGAATTTTCAGAAAAAATCTTATTTATGGGTTATTTCATTCTTACCCAATAATCGAATAATTAAGAAGTATTTGCCCCGTGATCAAAATTCAACCATTTATACCAAACTAATCGATCATCCATGCAGGCACCTATGTCAACAGGGCTCTCATCGCGTAAGACGATAATTGTCTGCATACGCGTGGCAAGACGTCTTTTTCACGTATAGTTAAACGCGATAGCCATTATGCTAAAGGGTGCCTGCTCTATTTGGTTTTGATAAAAAGCAATAAGTTAAGAAGCAAAGAAGCATGTCTTTGCATAAAACAGATACTTTGTATGTATTTTATTCAATATTAAATAATATTGATGGACATAATACATCTTTTGACAATTTTACACTTTTTTAATAACAAAAGAATTGGAAATCGTATTAATTGTAGAGGTTGAGAGGAGATGATATGTCAACCGTTAAATACCGGGACCGTGATTAAAGGCATTGCCTTGCTGCAAAAACATAGCTCAAGCTGTATATTCGATCGGATATTTTTTGTATTTTCATATTCGTCCTCAACACTGGGCCGCTTGTAGGCCAAAGTCAGTAGTAGTAACTAGAGGGTACGAGGCCACCGGTATCACCGGTATCACCGGTATACGAGTATTGAAAAAATACACATACAAACATAACGTTGGCTTAGAGTGAAAAGCAGCTAACTCCTATTTTGCATTTTTTACAAAAAATTATTTAAATAAAAATGTTCGCATTATTAGAATAAAACCAAAATTACATAAATTATTTTTCAGCACTCGTTTTTGTTAAATTCGCTGGAATTTAAAAGATTTGATAGATTTTTGTATTTTTAAGCAATTTTTGAAGTGGTCTATAATGACAAAAAAAAATGTGGAGTTAGCCGCTTTACACTCTAAGCCGACGATTAGTATTTGTATGCACAGACCATTACAATCCACACATTTTCAGGTTAAAACGCAAAAACGTAAAATTCACGTTAAAACGTGAAATTCACGTTCACGTTAAAACGCAAAAAACGTTAAAAAAAACGTGAATTATACGTTTTAACGTGAATTTTACGTTTTTTGCGTTTTAACGTGAACGTGAATTTTACGTTTTAACGTGAATTTTACGTTTTTGCGTCTTAACCTGAAAATGTGTGGATTGTAATGGTCTGTGCATACAAATACTTATGTTTGTATGTGTATTTTTTCAATACTCGTATACCGGTGATACCGGTGATACCGGTGATACCGGTGGCCTCGTACCCTCTAGTTACTACTACTAAAGTCGTATTTTTTAGGGGACATTCTGATGGACCAGCTGCTTTCACGACTTTTTGCTATATTGTTGCGTATCGTAAGAATCAATTTATCCAAAAATACAAATTTTACCGGATGATATTGCAATTATATTTTTAAAATAACGTGACATTTCAAATAAATCGACAAGGATTTTTAGTTTTGACAGCAAACTCTAATTTTGAAATTCATTTCGTTGATTCCAAAAAAAAAAACGATAGACGAGACGATAGTGATTGAGTTACGTGAAGCAAATTATAGACGATATCGTTAAAGATAATCGTTTTGACGATTATCGTTTTAAAAATTACGGAATGACCCCCCTGGATTTTATCCTTTTTTTAAATAATTTGATTCTTTTACTTTAAATTTTCTTTTTCACTATTTCCTTTCTTATTAAAATGTTTTTTTTTTTTGTATTTAACTTTCAGGACGAAATTTTTATTTTACTGGGGTTGTTTCACTGCGCTACTGGTGCCATATGCTGGCCCGAAGAGCTGGCTCAAGCGCTTCTTAACTATTCCGCTACGAACAAATGGATTTTTCTTCAGGGAAATATCGAGTCCTATGTCAAGTGAAATTTTATGATAAGTTTCTACTTCCATCTTTAATAAAAAACATTTATCCTTACCTACTTAAATGGTCTTTTCCTGGACGAGTCCTTATGCAACAGCCCCACTTACTCTTCGTGGGACGTGTTTTGTTATGAACCCACCTTTTTGTATGGACCACTACCCACAAGAATGAAATGTTGTGAAACTGCGATCTTTATGTGGGATCGTGAAACCACGAAATTGAAGACTGTTCTCCGGACCAGGAATTAACTTTCTGGTTAAGTGACGGACAAAATCGTCTGCGTCAGGACCTTGTTCGATGGAGAATCCTATCGTGCGCATGAATATTTTTTTAGCTATGCTTTTTTTTTTGCATGTGTTTGCTTCTTACCTAGTTCTATCGTTTTCCTATATATGTATGTACCTTTCCTTTCGTATACATTTGACTGGTTCCTGGTTCCCAGTCAGGGACATTGACCATGGGATATCTTTCTTTTTGCGTCGGGTTGCCGCGACAGATCGTAAATTAATTTTCAGAACCGTACTTTTTGTACGAAATGTGTAACTTCGCGTTTTCGGTATTCGATTTTCGCCTTTTGTTGTTTAGATTTATGTTTTTTTTTGTTCACTTTAGGTTAAATTTTCTTTTCTTAGCTTTTTCGTGGGTAGAACCAGCGCGTGGAAAGAACTTTATCGGCCGTCGACTTAAAATGGAAAGAGCGAAACCATGAGGACATTTAATCAGATCGCGTTTTTCTATGGAATTCCATGGAATGGAGCAAAAACGGAAACGCTAAAGTATTTGGTACGGGACGGCTCGGAACACAGGGGTGGTTAATACTTTGTACTGCCCACTGAAACTTTATTGCTTAAGCACAAGTTTTTTTCAAAGTCGAACGTGTACCAGTGTGTTCGGGGCTAATTTAGGCTTTTGATAAAGACATAAGTTTGTTTTTTGTTTTTGGTTTGCAAGATGAATTATGACATTTATGTGTAAGGTTATTTGTGACCTACACTACATATCGCCAGAGAGTGTCCTTAGATTTTATTAAGAGAATTACATTTTTTCTTTGGGCTAAGTTTGTAGTTGTTTTATTCTCTTCGAAGATAAAAAAAACATTAAGGCTATGTTCAGGCATAGATTTTTTTTGCTGATCGGTGTTGTTGAATGGGAAATTTTGGTAGCTGTCCCCTACAAATGGCCTAAATAGAAATCATTTACAACAACAAAAATATCATGGATATTACATTTGACTCCGTTGGGCTTTTCCAGATATCTAATAATAATTTTCATCATCAGTTTTTCAAAGAATACAAATTATTCCGCACATATTGTACTTTTTCGAAAACTAAAAAATTCTATCAGTTTTCGGGTCACACGTGGGGAGCCATCTGTAACAAATTAAATGGCATAATGTACTTTTAATTTATGTGAACCATTTTTCATTCGTTAACTTCGCCGTGACTTGCGCAAGATAAAGTACAAAGTACCCAACTAACAAGTTTGCTCCCATAAGCATCCAAAGAAGCTTTTCATAATTATTTCTGGCAATCATATAAGCATTATATATTGGAACTTTATGGAGTAAATTCAGTTGCCCCGAAAAACACTTACTAAGACGATTTATGTTTTAATTTTATATTATTCATTTGCTGATATTTTATTTGAAAGTTTTTATCTTAAATGCAATTTTAGAATTTATTAGATATTATTTAAGTTATAAAAATTACAAGGTTTCTGTGGGATTCCAACCATGGTCCTCTGGCACTGAAAGTTCTCCACGCTTACCGCTCGGCCATGGAAGAATATATTTACGATGAAAAACAAACGTTTGTACTTTCTCAACACTGCTGGTTTGTGGCTATACTCTCTAGTATTCCAAATGTGGTTTGTGTTTTCACTAGTATAGCACAAATAGTTTGTGACTGCACCTAAGCACACCAATACAAGCAATATTGAAACGAAGCAACAGAAACTTACATAGATATTGTATAATAATTTTACAGGATGACTATAGAAGCGAAAGCCCGTCGTCATTTCATAAGACAAATATAGAGAGATTAAAGAAACATTGGAATATTGCTTCTATCAAGCTGATATAATTTGCACCAGAAAATATTTAAGGAATTAGTTATGCTCCAATAAGGTATTGACTTCCGTCAGAGGGGTAACAGGAGTGCTATAGAAACAAATAACACTTTAATGTCTGAAATGCGAAGCAATTTTCTCAGTTGGGTAGTCCTACACGTACTGGAGAGTGCTAGGACGGCACTTTGACCGTAGGCTTAATGACAAAAAAAACCCATGCACAACTCCCTATGGTAGAGATCGGGTGAATGCATACGTGCAGAGGGACCGAATGGATGCCGGGATAAGCAGACAAACCAGCGATGCTGGTCAGGTACAAACTTATCCTTGGGATTGTTAAAAGCCCCCAAAAGGCAGATGAACTGCAAGTAGCGGTTAAAGGCATGAGAGTCTGGTGATGGAGGAGCCTTTTTTTTTCTGAAAAGCCAACGGCAGCAGCAAGTAGTATCTGTAACTCATATTGGGTGGCTACAAAAGGCGTCTGTTTTACCCATAGTGGGCGGCTTTGATCAGTTATGTCTTAAACCATACAAAGGGCGGATGTGCCTGTCAAATCTGAGCTTATGTATGTTATTAATCGTATCTCGGAGATGAGATGGTGGATGGATATATGCTTATACATGAAGTATGTCAACAACTCTGGTAATGAACCCACAAGAGATAACCATTTTATTGAGAATCCTTCTTCAGCTTTGGCTGCAGTAAATCGCATATCAGATTTGGGGGGCGGTATCTTTTGTGTACCAGTGTCAACCAGGACATAACAATGAATCGTCAACAAATAGAAGAAGTTTTTCAACAAGCGAAAATGCTACTTTCGCCTACCACATACGCACGAAAATGGGAGCATAGTACGTTCGATCCCTGTACAGCGAAAGAAGATACGAGCAGGTTGAGCGTGAAATGCTTCGCCTCAAGATCAGTACCCTGGGCATTAGCATAAGGGCATAACAACAAAATTCTTTGTAATAATTTCTGTACTATAATAGACTAAGGGCTTGTTTCACATTCTCTGATTAAAGTTTCGATTAAGCTACTTTGAACTTATTCGTCAATTAACAACCTCATTTACGTTTCACAATATTTGAATACGTCTAACTAGTAATTAAAGTTCTGAGTTTTTTAATGGCCAGATAAAGTATTGATTAGCAAATTTAACTGGCAATTAAAACATTCAAAGCTGTAAGGGCGAACGTTTAAACAGATAAGTGTAATGGTTTAGGCTTTTATGGCTAGTTGTACAAACTTGGCACAAATTTTGATTTCGGTGGATCTACTGAGGTTGAACGATGGTTCAAGGTTCAAGAAGGTAACAGTAGCCAATTAAATTCTTGAACCATCGTTGAACCTTAGTAGATCCGCCAAAATCGGTGATTTAAAATTTTATAATTAAAATATAAGGGGTATTCATGATCGGATACAAATGGCTAAGTATTCTTGCCACAAAGTGCAATATTTTCGTGCACTCACTTTTATTATTAGATACCTAAAATTTTGTTTTCCAAAGTACCTACGAACTAAAAGACGATTTGAGTTCCACATTTCGTAAGTGCCAACAAACTTGATAAAATCGCATCTTTATGTTGCAAAAATGTCCAACTAAAACCTTGAAGAGGGTAAAATTATCTTTATCTCAAGGTAAAGCGGGTCAAAGTTAAAACCCCCCATAGATGCAATAATTATTAAAGCCACGGTTTGTTATAAGAATTTCTGAAGAACTGATTTAACCTCTCAAAATATATCGAGATTGAATGATCTGTACCTACTACCAAAGTTCCAATAAATTTAGGTACCTTTACCTACTCCTCCTACATATGCATAAAAACGACTACATATTTCCATTTAACTCCCACAAAACGTGATAAGATTCGCACTGGTTTGAGAGCCACATTTAGGTCTCTCTTTATGCATATATTCAAACTCAGGTAATCACGACTTAACGTTTCAACACCTTCGAAATATTCTCGGGAGCGTCTATATGTGGTTTTGGAACCACGAGTAGAGAACGTCAAGGTTTGATGAATTTGAAGTTGTTAACCTCTCTAGATCGATTTTTAGAAAAATTGAAGGTACATTTAATTCACTTTTCATCGGTATGGTACCACTTCATGTAGCAAACGAAAGTAATTTTTATTATCTTCACCAAGTTTTTTATTACGACAGAAATCTATTGCGAAGTTTAATTTTGATGATATTTATTAATTTTTGTTTTGAATATTTTCATTCTGTCAAAAAAAATATTTTGTCTGGAAAACTGGAATAACATTCGAATAGTTAATTGACACATAGTTTAAATACTTCGATCATTGTGAAACACAAAGTTCGTTAACGGGAGGATTTAATTTGCGGATAATTTAACTGTCGAATAACTAATCAGAGCTTTACTCAGACTTTGTGAAACAAACCCTAAGTCCTTGGTTATACCTTATATAACCAATAAACTAAACGAGAATGCTGTATTGTATTCCGGGGGGGGGGGGGATGGAAGATTGGGTGACCAAAGACTGCATGGTGTCGGAATTATGTCCTACACCCACACAAATGAAGCGGCCGAGGAAGAAAAAATCGCGTTATACAATCATCTTACCTCGGTTTACAGGAGTGTTCCGAGAGCCAATATCATATTCGTCATATGGGAAACCTTAGTGCCCAGACAATTTCGGTCTATGGAACGGTTGATAGGAAAAAATGACTTTGGGTCACGATACGAAAATGGCTGCCGTAAAAACACAAGTGCAGGATGCAGCAAGGAGTTCAAAACTCAATACTTTTGCTTTAAATGACCCTTAAATTTGTCGTTACTATTTCACCACCCTAAACGACAAGGCTTTGGGCCTTACTAATAATCAAATTTAATGTTAAGCTTAAAAGAAAATCTCCAGATTTTAGAAAATCCACATACCAATAACGAATTTAATCTCCAGTTTAGTCGTTAGCAATATGTCAAAATTTAATACATAGAAATCCATGATTAAAGTCGAACATTAAATAAAAAGTGTTGCCTTAGTGCTGTTTTATGGTATTTAAATTTGTATGTAATTTTTAAATCTGTTCCCAAGTTATCAGGTTGATTTCAATAGGTATAGGTATTGATAAATAATAAATAAATAAATTGGGTGGCACAACAGCTCGTGGAGAACCAGGGCCTTGTGACTTACAACTCTCAACCATTCCTGTGTGCGTGTTTTTGGCAGGAATGGAGGGGACCTAAAGTTTTATGCCGATTTCGAACGGCTACATGAGAAGCACTTTTGAATGACAAACATACTCTTGGAGGATTTGTCAGTTCCTCGCAACAGGCAGTACCTCGGATAAAACATTTCTGTGCTTAGGTGAAACGGCTGGGAATCGAACCTACACTTTCGGCATGACAGTCCTACGCACTAACCATCAGGCCACGAGGTATTGAATTGATGGGTTGGTTTATATCTTCAGATTTTAGTTTTACTGTGAAAAAGAAGAACTTGAGTTAGACGTATATACTTTATTTATTGTTTGTATGTTTATGTATTGCAACAGGAATAGATTATTTAATTTTTTCGAAAGTACTTGGTACGTCTGGATCTTACGTTAAATACGCGGTTGATTTGTTTATTCCGTTTTAAAATATTTATGAATTCAGAAAGGCGTTCATTTCATATTTTACAATAATTGAAAAGAATAAAACGCGAGAAAAAAACAGTGGAAACAACAGAACTCTGACCCCTAAAAAAATATTTAACAGATTGGCAGAGGAGAAATATCACTTAAAATCCCAAAAGAAAATAATTTGTTGCAATTTCGTAGGTACTGATATGCGCATATGTCAACAACCATGAAGTTAACTCAAAATATGCATGTTCTTGTATAATGTTAATCAACTATGTTCATAAAAAAAAATTAAAACCGTCCAAACCCTTTGAACTTATTGAATACTTTAGTACTGAAAAAGTTGCTGTTAAATAAGAATACGGCAATACTTATCTTCACTCTTTGAACAAAAAAAAACAAATTGAAATTCATCTGTCATTTTGCCGAGCTAGAGGAAATTGTATTAAGATTTCAAATCGTTAAACTAGTGAAAAAAGCTTATTAAACTAAATAAAAAGTGTAATATAATTAGTGTAATGAGCACTTGAAATACTTTATTAAACAATATATAAAAAAAAAACACGTGGTGCTACGAAAAATCATGTAAAAATGCCTATAATAAAGAGTGTACAAGTATTTCATTTCACAAGCTAGTTTTTTCTGATATTTCTACATAAAGTAATGTGAAGTGATGTTTTTAAAGTTATTATATGATCGTAGAATACTTTTAAATTGAGATATTTCATGAAATTTTGCTTAAAAGAATCTAATTTGTTGCTAATTAAAATATACTTCATTCGACTGATTTAGTTGAGATTCATCTGTCAAATGAGAAATTCTGGTCCAGCAGGGACGGATTAAATTTTGTTGGTGATGGCAAGGCACTCAAATCCTATTAGCGCTTCATGTGCAGAGTTATTTTTAACGTTTTGAATGAAATATTCTCTAAGGGATTTCTACTGTTGGCCCTATCTATCATATCAATTTTGTATTTTAATCAAGAAGTCAGTTTGAAAGTATTCTATGATAGCGTATTAACCTAAAAACACCACTTCACATAATTTGAATTGATATCAAAAATTTGTTCACTCCGCGTTATAGGTGTTTTTACATTGTTTAATGCCGCATGTTGTCTTTTATATTTTTTAAAAATAAGAATGGCAAAATATTCATTGTATTTTTATTTTACTTTTTATTTAGTTTAAAAAGCTTTTTTTTTTACTATTCTTACTATATAAAATGTCTGAACACTTTTTATAGCTCGGCAAAATGATAGAAGCACCTCAACGATTTTTTTCTTTTTTTGAAATGTTGCTTTCCTTGGGCGCCTCATAATTTAGCCATGTAACTGCACACCGACCCTGTGTCATTGCATTTGTGTTTGTTTATTTCTTGTGTGTGCTTTTTTAAGAGCATGTTTGATGGAGTTTGATGGAAATTGTAGTAGATTAAAGGAAAGTCGGAGGATTTTGTTAGCAAAAGGGTAAAATTGATTATTGGTAGCATTTTGTTAAAGCTCCACACTTAATTTTGATCTTAAAGTTAACTAATAGTCGACATTAGTGTTTGATTATTAGTAAGGCCCTTTGTCATTAAACGAAATTCAACATTCAACAATTGACTAGATGTGTGGGGTGGAATAAGATTTAATAGAGGCTGGATCCGAAATTGTACCCAAGCAGACGAGAGTCATAGGGCCTTACTAATAATCAAACACTAATGTCGACTATTAGCTAACTTAGAGGTTAAAATAAAATGTGGAGCTTAAACAGAATGCTACCAATAAACAATTTTACCCTTTTGCTAACAAAACCTTCAGACTTTCTTTGAATCTACTACAATTTGCATCAAATTCCATCAAACAAACCAGCACACTACAATAACACAAGTGAAAACATAAAAGAAGAACTACACAAACACAGATGCATTGACACAGGGTCGGCGTGCAGTTACACGGCTGAATTCTGGGGCGCAAGATTAAAAAAAAAAAAAGAAAAAAATCATTGAGGTGCTTGTCATTTTTGCCGAGCTATAGTAAAAAAAGCTAATCAAACTAAATAAAAAAGTGAAACAAAAGGAAATACAGTGAATACTTGCAATACTTATTTAAAAAATATATGTGTATAAGACAACATGCGGAATTAAATAATGTAAGAACACCTATAATACGAAGTGAAAAAAATTTTTCATTTCACAGTAAGTTTTGTCTGATTCTACATAAAGTTATGTAAAGGGGAGTTCTTTAGGTAAATATATTATGGGTATTCATGCAAAAGCGTAAACTCGTCGTAATCGTTGTAAAGTTTAAAACTTCGTAATTCTGTCACAATTTGTATGGAAAATTTGACAGATTTACGAAGTTTAAAACTTTACAACGATTACGACGAGTTTACGCTGTTGCATGAATACCCTTAATATCTTAGAATACTTTTAAAATTCTTCTTCTTCCCGAAAATACAAAACTGAGATGATTGTTAGGGCCAACAAAAAGACCTTTAAGAATATATCATTCAAAACGTTGAAAATAACTCTGCTATTCAGACTCTTAATGGATTTGAGCGCCTTGCTATCACCAACAAAAATGAGGCCGTCCCTGCTGCACGAGAATTTATCATTTGACAGATGAATCTCAAACTAAATCACTTGATTGAAGTATATTTTTATTTATAACAAATAAGATTTATTAAAGCAAAATATCATGAAATATCATTTGAAAAGTATTCTACGATAGTTTATTAACCTAAAAAACATCACTTCACGTTACTTTATGTGGAAATATCAGACAAAACTCACTTTTGAAATGAAATATTTATACACTCTTTATTATAGGCGTTTTTTTAGGATTTAATGCAGCACCGCGTATTTTTTTTATAATTTATTTAAAAACGTATTGAAAGTTTTCATTACACTAATTATATTACACTTCTTTATTTAGTTTAATTAAGTTTTTATCACTTGCTAAACGATTCGAAATCTGAAAAAAACATTCCTTTAGCTCGGCAAAATGACAGATGAATTTAATTTTTTTTATTGTTCAAGGAGTGAAGATAAGTATTGCCGTATTCTTTTTTAACAGCAACTTTTTCAGTACTATAGTATGTAATTCGTTCAAAGGGTTTGGACGATTTTAATTTTATTTTAAGTACATAATTTTCTGACATATGTATGTACATACCAACATGAAATTGCTACGGAAACAAATTATTTTCTGTTGGAATTTTTACAGTGATATTTCTGTTCCCGTCAACTTAGAAGATAATTTTTTTAGGGATCAGAGTACTGTTGTTTCTATTGTTTTTTTCAGAAAATGTATCCTTTTTAATTTCAATAACCGACCGACTTTCTGAATTCATACAAACTTTATCAAATGACGCTATTTTATGCGAAACGATTTTTCATACATTAATTTGTCTGACAAGTAATCCTAAGAATGACTACGTATGTTAACGTGTATAGGTGTGCTCTCTGACAAAAATACTCCCAAAACATAAGTGTAATGAGCAAAGTCACTGGAAGACTTTTGGAAAACAGAAGGAGTTAAAAAGGACTACAAGGAGTTACCAAAGAAAAACGACATGATTGACAATCATTTTGAAGTTTGTCTCGTTATGTTTTTGACAAGACGTTTGTGGAAATATAAATATGCCTTAAAAATATTCAAATGGATTTGATTAACTTATATAATGTTAAATAAATAAAAAACTATGAAACAAATTCTGAAAACTCAAAACAAATCCTTTTCCGTTCAACACAAAAAATTACTTTTTAGATATACGTAATTTGGTATGCAAATATATAAAACGGAATCAAAAAATTATGCTCATATTCAACGTAAATGCAGACGTACTAAATATTTATGAAAAAAAATAAATAATCTGTTCCTGTTGCAATACATAAATATATACTCGTAAACAATAAATAAAGTAGTTCTAGATAAAGTTCTTATTTTTCACTGTAAAACAATGATCTGAATATTGAAACCAACCCATGAAAATACCTATTGAAATCTACCTGATAACTTGGGAATAGATTTAAGTACTAAATACAAATTAAAATACCATAAAACAGCACTAGGGCAACACATTTTATTTAGTGTTCGACTTTAAACATGGATTTCCATGTATTAAATTTTGACTTATTGCTAACGACTAAACTGGAGATTAAATTTGTTATTGGTATGCGGATTTTCTAAAATCGGGAGATTTTCTTTTAAGCTTAACACTAAATTTGATTATTAGTAAGGCCCATAGACTTTTGGATATCAAAAAGCAACATCAATCATCCTGTAGTGGATGTGGATGACACACTTTTCATATCAATTAAGGATCAGCAACGCAGATGGAAGGACAATTTTTGTGCTAAATGAGGATTCCGTTGAGCAGAGGGCAGAAGTGGCCCACCTTAACAAAATGCGACTTGACGGAATACCAGCTGAATTTCTTAAAGCTGTTCCCTTAACAATGCCTAGTGTTTACATCCGTTGATAGTAATCATTTGGGAATATGAAAGCTATCCCAAGGACTGGAAGGATGGTGAGATTGTTAAGCTGTCAAAGAAAGGTGACCTTAAGAATTGCAATCATTGGGGTGGAATCACCGTTTTGTCCGTTTTCCCAAAACATTCTTGAGCGACTTTGATATAGAATCGAATATACACTCAAGAGGCATTAAGCTAGCTACCGCAGTGGTCGATCGTGTGTCGACCATATCATCGGTAATCTGTCCCCAATTTGGAAATCCAGTTAAATCTCCTTACGCACTAAGTTGAGATTCTTCGAATCCAATGTCAAATCCGTGCTGTTTTACGCTTGCAAAACCTGGAAAGTTACAACTACCATTTTCAGGAAATCGCAGGCTATTGTGAATCGCTGTCTACACCACATTCTTAAGATTCGCTGGCTGCAAAATATTTCAAACGAGGAATTGTGGCACAGGACAAATTAGGAGGAGGTTGGACGTCGACATAAGAAAGCGTAAATGCCATTGAATTGGTCACACACTGAGGAAACCAAACGATGAAAATCCAAAGCAGTCCTTTGAATGGAATCCTCAGGGTGCACGGCGCGGCGGGTTGGAAGACCAAGAAGAGCATGGAAATCAACTGTCCTTGCAGAAGCAGAATCCCAGAGAAAGACGTGACCACAGTTAAAATACCTTGCTGTGAGGGATGGAGACGTTCTGTTGACGCCCTATTACCCTACCAGGGTTACAGAACACGATGATGATGAAATGTTCGATATCTCTAGGTAGATTGCTCAATAGCTCCATGATTTGTGTATTAACCGGACATTGTCTTATAGGCAAGCACGCAACGCGTCTTGGCGTATTCTCTTAAGATTTTTGCTGAAGCTGAATAGACAATGAAGGGTTAAAATCGATCCCTCAGCTTATATGTCCTGCTCTAACTTATATAGACATAGACTTCACCTAGGTGATTTCTACTTCAAAAATCCTTTTTTCCAAAGGGGTAAATTGACTGCTTTTTTATTCTGTAACGGGTACGACAATCGTGTAAAATGGTATTTTTGGAAGGTCCCAATGTTGTGAAATTTGTAAACGCGAATTTTAATTTTATGATGGCGGAACTTCAATCCGCGAACTCAATGAATTTTTTTTAATCCAAACAATCAAATTTATTAAAAGAATCTATTAAAACAACCAATCACGAAGGCTGCATGCGCCGCGACAAGAAAACACGAGTTGAACGACGAACTGGGTTCAGTAATAAAATAAATAGGTTAATGATGAGAAGTGTTAGTACAGCGTGTACTTGCACAAAAAAGTGGGCGCCAGGAGTTCTTTTACAAAATTAGAATTAGAGAACTCCAAAACTAATTTAGTTGAGTATTAAGCAAATGAATGAAACAAAAAAACTCAAATAAAGGAACCAAAATTAAAACACAAGTTTTTATACATCCAGATGGGGATTCTATTTATATTTATTTGCCAAACCTTTGGACTGAAGCCCAGGGATTAAAACCCAAATTTTGTTCAATAAATAGATTTATAACAAAGAGAAAAAAAAAGAAAATAGTTTACCGTAAAACGTAAAACCAAGCAAAAAAAATAAAATAAAATACGATACCGTGTCCAATGCAATGTAGAATTATCTAAATTGACACAGGAAACAAAATTATAGAAAATTACTACTTATGATTTTTATAAGGTATTTCTGCAGATCTTCTATCCGCCCTTTTCCTTTATCACCTCGAATAATTCAGCCTTCCGCCAATTCCTTCGCGTGCCGTCTCGAATCACTAAATTTTCCTGTCAACTTTTCTTGAAACTTTTTCTTCAATTTCTCCTTCAAAAATTTCTATTTCTCAATTTTTCAATTTTTTTCAATAACAACTTCTGGCTTGTAAAGTTCTCCCAAGAGTGAACTTTCCATGCAAAACCTATTTTCTACCTCGGCCATTCCAGTCTCTCACACTTTCATACAACCAAAACAACCAATCGTTTTCGAAATCTTCAGTCACGGGATCACGGCTTCCTGAAAAGGTACGTGCTCTCCTCGAAAACCGCCGTTAATCCGTTGTCAAATCTCATCGAAACTTTACTCTCACACACACATTCAATGATTCAGCAATTTGTTGGATGTCTTTCCAAAGCTTGCCGAATCCAAATGGCCGAGCTCAGAACTTTTTCAACTACAGTACGCCCTCGGTAAAAGCAACCAATAAAAATTCGAACAGTTCCGTTAGTTGAGTTTGTTGCTATGACCGAGTCACAAAAACGTATAGCCTTGGCTTAAGAAATGAGCTTAACAATGGTTAATCAAAATTAAAATACAATACACTTATGATTTATGAGTGTACAATATTTTGAGAAGTAGCTATAAAATAACTGCTCAGTTACACGGAAAGAAGTGAAAAATCACCAATTGAAAAATTTGCAGTTGCAATTAACGAAACATGTTTTATTCGTAAATCAAGGTATTTTGATACCAAATTAATACAAATACTGGTAATTTAACAATCAAAACGTAGCAATTTACAAAAATTATGTCTTCGTGATTTCCAATAAAAATCCATGATTCTAGCTTGTACTTTTCATAGCAAAATACAACTTTTTTGGGGTAATTTTCTCTCCAAAAGCATAATTTCACAAACAGCATTTTCAAATATTGATATGCGATAAATATTTAGTAGTTAACATTGCAATAATTCGTCGCAATTTGCACCTCCATGAGAAGGACCAGAGCTGCTCGCGAGCTCTACGAGCAGAAGAGGAAAGAGGAACACAAGCTTCTCAGAAAGAAAAAGAAAGAGCATGAGAAGCGCGCGATCGAGGAATTAGAGGGATGCCACTGCAGGAATGAAGTTCGGAAGTTTTACCAAAAAGTAAAAAGAACCTCCCAAGGTTACAAACCCCGAACCGAAGCCTGCAAAGACGATCAGGGGAACATCGTGGTGGAAACGCAGTCGGTGCTGAGGATATGGAAAAATCATTTCTGCAAATTGTATAACGGCGATGACGAACCGAATTCCGCTACCATGCAAATTGCACCATTCAACCTGGACAACGTAGGCCAACAATTCCGTCCACCCGATCTTGACGAAGTGAGGATAGCCATATCTAAACTTAAGTCCAATAAAGCTGCTGGAGCTGATGGCCTTGCGGCTGAGCTATTCAAAGCGGCTGGCGATGAATTGGTTAGGAGTATGCACCAGCTCATCTGTAAAATATGGTCGGAAGAAAGCATGCCCGATGAATGGAACCTCAGTATTGTTTGCCCGATCCTCAAGAAAGGCGATCCTCTGGACTGCACCAACTACAGAGGCATCAGTCTTCTTAATATCGCCTACAAGATCTTCTCTGCCGTACTTTGTGAACGCCTGAAGCCATTCGTCAACAACCTGATAGGTCCATATCAGTGTGGCTTTAGGCCAGGGAAGTCCACCATCGACCAAATATTCGCACTACGGCAGATCTTGGAGAAAACCCAAGAGTTCCAAATCGATACCCACCACCTTTTTATCGACTTCAAGGCCGCGTATGACAGCATCTATAGAGACGAGCTATATAGAGCAATGTCTAGTTTTGGCATCCCTGCCAAACTCGTCCGTTTGTGCAGGATGACGATGGAGAATGCACGCTGCTCCATCAAGGTCGGCAAAGACCTCACCGACACCTTTGATGTCAAAAAAGGTTTTAGGCAAGGCGACGCGCTGTCATGCAATTTCTTCAACATCGTTCTTGAAAGAATAGTGCAAAACTCTCACGTCAACACCAGAGGCACAATCTTTCAAAAGTCCGTCCAATTACTCGCTTACGCTGACGACATTGACATAATCGGACGAACAAAGCGTGATGTCAGTGGTGCTTTTGTGAGCATTGAGAAGGAAGCCAAGAAGATGGGTTTAACGGTGAATGAAAGCAAAACAAAATATATGCTGTCCACAAGAAAGGACACCCAACACCGACGTCTCGGACAGAACGTCACTATAGACAGCAATAATTTTGAGGTAGTCAGAGACTTTGTCTACCTAGGATCCGCTATAAGCTCAGCGAACGACACCAGCGCTGAGATCAAACGAAGAATTACTCTTGCCAATCGCTGTTTCTTTGGGCTAAGAAGGCAATTGAGAAGCAAAGCCCTCTCTCGAGCAACTAAACTGTCCCTGTATAAGACGCTTATCATCCCGGTCCTGATGTATGGTGCAGAGGCATGGACACTGCTAACAGTGGATGAGAACGCGTTAGGCTGTTTTGAGAGGAAAATTCTCCGGGTGATTTTTGGTCCCGTCTGCATAGATGGGGAATGGAGAAGAAGATACAACAACGAACTGTATGGGCTGTACAGCGACACCGACCTAGCCACAAAAGTGAAAAGCCAACGACTGAGATGGCTGGGTCATCTAGAGCGAATGGACACCAATGCTCCGGCCCGGAAAGTCTTTGAATCCAACCCCGTGGGACAACGCAGTAGAGGTGGACAGCGTAAAAGGTGGCGCACGCAAGTGGAAGAGGACCTCAACCAACTTGGCGTGCGAGCCGGCTGGAAGAAGCTTGTTGGTTGAGGCCCTGGTCCACCCCGGACTGTAGCGCCACCTTAAGTAAGTAAGTAAGTAAGTAAGCACCTCCATGAGAATAGTTGCAAATCACCAACAAAAAATTCCAAAATCACGACTTTCTTGTCGCAGTTTACTTCTCGAAGAGATATAGCACCACAACATGGCATGTATCTAATCATTAATGTGTGACACCAACGATCTGTAGTACAAATTGGCCTAGTGGTTGCATGTTCGCTCCACAACTGGAGGGTTGCGAGTTCAAATCCAAGTAGGAAGTAGAGTCAAGCGCAAAGTATTTATTTCAAATAAAAAATTTAAATGCGTATACCTGCAAAACAATAACGTGCTAACCGAATCTATTCTTGAGGCACTCGTTGACTTTAGTGTAGAGGACTACATCAGAGAATGGATATCCATGCTCAAGGATAGAAAGATTCATGGCACGTTAGGTAATGCAAACTCGACAAAACACGTCAATTGACGAACACCCCAGGGCGGTGTTCTGTCACCACTTCTATGGCTTTTATAGTCATGAACAAAATCCTCGTTAAACTGGAGAGATGTGGTGTGAAGGCGGTTGTGTAAGCGGACGTCTTGGTATTATTAGAGTCAGAGAAGTTTACTCCTGTGATAAGCGAAATCCACAGAGATGGCTTTGAGAAAAGTTAGCAACTGGGCTACGAGTTGTGGTCTAGGAGTCAACCAGAGCAAAACTGAACTGATGCTTTTTACTACCAAAACTAAGATACAACCCTTCACTCCACCCCGACTTAACGGCCAAACACTCTCACTATCAACCAGAGCAAAATATCTAGGTGTCATCCTAGACCATAAGCTAAACTGGAAAATAAACATCGAAGAACGTGTCAGGAAGGCCTGCATAGCTTTCTACGCCTGTAGCAAAACCTTCGGTAAAAACTGGGGCCTTCAATCAAAGATGATCTTATGGACGTATACTGCAGTGGTACGGCCGATTCTAACATATGGTTCGATTGTCTGGTGGCCCGCACTAAAAAAGCACTAATATAACATCGACAAACTCAAAAAGGTTCAAAGAACAGCTAGTGTTGGTACCACAGGGGCTCTTCGATCTTGCCCAACGGATGCCTTAAGCGTTTTTCTGCACCTTTTACCACTTGATCTACACATGAAATATCTAGTATCTTGCAGTGCCTTAAGACTTAGGCGCCAGTTATAGCTATCATTGAAACTCATCATTGAAAATTTTAATGATTGATTTTGAGACGTTTAGGAGGCAAAATCAGTTATTATTTTGATGGAAAAATAAAGCTTTAGATTAAGTTAATATTTTTTGCAAAAAAAATTATTTAAATAGGCCCAACTTTCTACATAAAAAGACTTTTCTTATTTCAATGATTGAACTACCTTACCAATGATCATTGAAAAATCAAAAGTTGATTTTTGTGGAAAGTTGGGACCATTTGAAATTTTTTTTTTGACTAGAAATATTAATTAAGTCTTGAGCTTCAATCGACCATCAAAATAATGAATGATTTTGCTTTCTAAACGTCTCAAAATCAATCATTAAAGTTTTCAATGATGAGTTTCAATGATAGCTGTAACTGGCACCTTAAGGAATCAAATTCTTGGGTTGCTAAACCTTATGGTCACAGCAATATCACAAATTTGATTCCCGCTAATATACTTTCGACTCCCACTGACTACCGCGCTCCTATAATGAGCCTCAGTAAAGATTTTAAAGTCTTATTCCCATCCAGAGGGGACTGGGATGATGACGCCGTTACGAGAGACTTCGACAAAACTATCTATACTGATGGCTCAAAGATGGAGTGCGGTGTTGGCTCAGGAGTCTTCTCTAAGTCTCTCAACATCTCCAAGTAATTTCGGCTACCGAATTTTGCTAGTGTATTTCAAGCTGAAATACTGGCAATCAGGGAGGCATGCAAGATGCTAAAAGCAGATCCAAACCAAAATCGTAATACAGCCATCCTTACAGACAGTCAGGTGGCTTTTAAAGCCATTGATTCGGCTACATCATCCCCTAAATTGGTCCAACAATGCCGAGATAAGCTCGCAAACATTAACCTCAAGGTCACACTTATCTGGGTTCCTGGTCAGAGTGGCATTAAGGGAAATGAATGGGCAGATGAACTAGCCAGGCAAGGATCAGCCCTTCACATCTCACTTGCGGAAAGAGTCTACATTCCCCTAAGAGTTGTGAAGGGCAATATATTGTCAATTTTCCTAAGGGAATCTAATCGTAGGTGGAGCAGTTTAACCAACTGCAAAATATCCAGAACAATCTGGCCCGCCTTAAATAAATCCCGAACAATTGATCTCATATGTAGACCCATATAGGCGGGACATAGCCAGGGTCGTAGCAACCTGCACTGGACACTGGCCAGTTGGAGAACATGCGGTGAGGCTGGGTATTCCTTACAATACTCACTGTCGCAACTGTGGAGAACAGCAAGAAAAGGAAACAGTCCTTCATTTTCTCTGTAAATGTCCAGCTCTAGCCAGAATAGTACAGGTAAAATAGGATAAATTAATCAAAAAAATTGGTACCACCATGAAACTTGGTGAAAACGTTTCATGTACTATGAGAATGAAGAATCAAAAGAGTCTATAAAAATATTTCATATGGAAGGGTGTTTTTTTGAGAGTGGGAGGGGCGTAAGTTGTGGTGTATCAAACGGAAAAATAAACTTTGGTACAACCTAAGCATATGACACATGTTTTCAAGGTAGTTTTAAATGCTGAATCAAATGACACCAAAACCATGTCGATACGACCTCCGTGAAAAAAGTTATTGTCATTTTTGTGTTAGGATAACTATATTTTCAGTATAAAAGTCAGATATTACCGAAAACCAGGTGAAAATGGTGGTCCGTCGATAAAACCTGGCATCAATAGTTCATTTATCATGAAAAGCAATAATAAGAAGAGTCTATAAAAATATCTGTGGTTAAAGGGTGTTTTTTTGAGGGTTTTAGTGAGTGTTGGGGTTATGGTGGGATTATTGCCATAGAACCTATTACAAAAATGGTACCCTCATGAAACTTTATAAAAATGTGGTATGAACTACCATTATAAAGAATCAAAAGAGTCTATAAAAATTTCTATATGGTAGAAGGATGTTTTCTATGGGTTAAGGAATGTATAAAGCTTTTTCCAAAAACTAAAATTGTTTCCAAAAACAAATAACACCCTTTACCCAAGCCCACAAAAGCACCATTTCTTCCTTGATATTTTTGTAAACTACGTATATTCTTCATTCTCGCAGTAAATGAAACACTTTTACCAAGTTTCTTTAGGGTTACCATCCTTTTCCATTTTTTTGAAAAATAACCACACACTTCCCCCTATCTTCAAAAAAACACACCCTTCCACGCAAAATATTTCTATAGACTCTTTTGATTCTTCATTCTATAAGTTAATAGCACATTTTAACAAAATCTTATGGGGGTACCATTTTTATCACAGGTTTTATGGCAATATGGCACCACTACCCCAACTCACCAAAAAAAACACCCTTTAACCACAGATATTTTTATAGAATCTTCTTATTATTAATTTTCATGACAAATGAACCATTGATGCCAAGTTTCATCGACAGACCATTATTTTCAACTGGTTTTCGGTAATATTTTACTTTTATACTGAAAATATAGTCATCCTTACATAAAAATGACAGTAACTTTTTTCACGGAGGCCGTATCGACTTGGTTTTGGTGTCATTTGATTCAGCATTAAAAACTACCTTAAAAACATGTGTCAGATGCTAATATTGCACCAAAGTTAATTTTCCTGTTTGATACACCACAACATCCCCCCCTCTCCCCCTCAAAATACACCCTTCCATGCAAAATATTTTTATAGACTCTTTTGATTTTTCGTTCTCATAATGCATAAGACGTTTTCACCAAGTTTCATGATGGTACTAATTTTTTTTTTATTCGAAAGACTTTTCGTACTATTTTACCTGTACTAGAATGAGAGCACAATCGTTTGGAATGCCTTTTTTTGACGACCTAAACGAACTTTCCGAAATGAAGATCAAAGACTTGTCTCTTTTCTTAACGCCACGAAATGGTTCTGAGACAAAAATCTGTTGCGTTCTGCTTCATGTTCCCCCCCAGATCCAAAGTCCGCGAGTAATCGGAACCCGGGTTTCTGAGGGGCTTCATGATGCTCAATGGCAATAATGATCACATGACCGGATCGACCGCGCTTCGTTGCTATTCTACAACCTGCCGAGCTCAGCACAATGTGGCAAGCTCGGGCGGGATGCGATCCGATCGAGTAAGTGTCCTATGACCCAACTCACAAGGTACATTAACCATACTTCACAGCCGTCCTATTTCGAAGCAAGGAACGCTTTAATCTGCTTTCATACACAGGTCAAACGAGTTATGGTATCAAAATGGCGCAATTCAGTGCTAATTGGGCAAATAACGAGTGTTACGCTCTTGCCACCATTTCTACCTACCTACCATTCCTGCAAAATGGAGCAAGATTGATCTTTCAAGTGGCAATATCACGAAATAAAAGTGTTGATCACAAGTCTTTTTTGAAAAATTTTCAAATTGTGCGATTGAGGAACATTTGGATCAAATTGCGATTTGTGGCTCGCAATTTTTGTTTTCTGTCGATAGAATAATTGAAACTTAAAGAGTATTGATTTTTGAGTATCAATATCTTGATTTTACTCAGTTTTGCAAATTGAAAACAAATAGTCGTAAATTACGAAATCCCAAGCCAAGGTATAAATCGGGACTAATTTTTCGTAATTTACAGCTCATTTTTCGTGATCTGATCCAAGAATTCTTTCCGTGTACAGTAAAAGTTAACATTGAAAAAATGAAAATATTTGTTAAACGATACAGAGATAGTTGCATGGAAAGTTGCGTTTACTGAGCCACACTTTTTTGAAAAGTTACAATTCCTGAGTCACTTATGGTAAAAATTTGGATGTTGCTTTAACCGACGTATTGCGTTTATCGAGGGTTGCTTTTACCGAGGGCGTACTGTAACTTTTTCGAGATAATTTAGAAGAACAAAAACTGAGAAAAAGTTTTCTACTAAGCATTCTCCTAGCTACTCTAAGCCAATCACGAGTGATTCGAAGCACGAAGCAATCTTTCCAAAAATTAATACTACGAGGTGAGAGAGGAATTCATATTATCAAATCCTGCATTTTATTCAGCTCTTTTTTAAGTTTTAAGAATTTAAAAACACGTTAACAACCCATTGTACAAAATATTGAATTTACGTTAAGTTAAATTAAGTTATATTATTATACTTTGATGATTGATTTGTTTTGATTTAAGTAAGAGCCCACCTGACTCGCTTACTTCTCCAGCTCATCCGCTGGCACTTCGACAAGAGACCGCCCGTCATCTTGATAGTTTTAGTTCGTGGATTTGGGAACCAACTGTTCCACTCAATTGACAAATCGATCGAAACCAGTTTTTGTTACTTTTCCAAAATACTTTAAGAGCAGGTATCTGGCTAATGGACGCCAGGTATCCACTACTCTACAAGCATGTTGGAGCTCTAACGGAAAAGGAAGGGTAAAAATGATTAAGGATACAGAAAAGACAGGTGAAACTTGTTGTGGTAAATCTTACCGCAACACCAAAATAAAAACATTATGAACAAGCAACTATTGTTGACGTCTTATGCCCCAGCCGGGGTAACATGACACGATGATGATGAACTATAACCCCTATTTGCCTTCAAATACCACAACACCCAACTATACTCTTCTTCATGCATTTCGAAATATCACTGTCTAAAATGATCGCGTAGTAGCAATCATAGAAGTATACTGAGCTCAATTCTGAATGCTGATAATAATGTAGAGGTTCTCAAAAATATCCTCACTCTAACTTACAGAGCTTAAAGTTACTGATTAGAACTGTAAGCTTCTTCCTGGATCAATTATTATATAATAATATATGTATAATAATTTTGTTCCTCTTTGAACTACAAAGATTATAAAACTAAAAGCTATAACTACTGTGATAACTAGATCTTTGTTTAATGGGAAATAAACAGGAAAAGTCAAAAACCATAAAATAATTCACAACAATGTTAATGCACCCACAATTTACGAGATTTCCATAAAGTAACGTCTTTTCCCTAAAATAATATAATGTGTAGCAGATATGTTCATGTATATGTATTTTATACCTACAATCTGTGGCATTAGTTAATTAAGGAATGCAGCAGTGTGGTATGTTCCATTTTGCAGACCCTAATAATTCGCAACTCTTATAGCAGCTGCACTTGCTTTAATAAATTAAGTATACAAATTAATTTTCCTCTTGGAAAATCCACCAAGTAAGAGTGCTTATCCCAGTTCGTTTCTTTTTGTCTTCTTGCACCAGAGCTACCACTCTTTCGACAGAAGTAGGTATACGAACCTACCTACCTACCGACTTACCAAACGAAACCTTTTTGAGCAGGCTTAAAGTCACCACCATCTTCACTCCCAGTGCAAAAAAAAAGAAAAAAACAAAAAACCGAAACTACTTTAACTGGAGAGTTGGCATTTAAAATGAGTAACTCTTGTGTGGGTAGGTAGAGCCCTCGAAATCTCCATCCAGCCAAGCAGCCTGCTAACCCAGCTCAAAGGATATAATGCCATACAAATATTAATATTAAAAAATTCAAATGCATGCATGCAAATGGCTCTTTAAACTCTGCTGTTAATGACCAACTACTGTCAAGGAATTCTCGTATGTGTGTGTGCAGCAGGAATGCAGATATAATCTTTCAAAAAAAACTAAGGTCTGCATCACAGGTGCAATGCTAAAAAGGAGATGGGAATTCGCACAGCTAAATCCGGCGCTGGCGATGAAAAAAGAATTTATTCCTTTTTGCCAGGCTTTCTAGCCTTTATGCACATAAACTTTCCGCCATAAGGCCAGTGTGGTTGACTCTATCGTTATTTTCAGTTCTGTGTCATCCATTTGAAGGTGGAAAATGAGATCTGACATTAATGTCGTTGCATTCCAAACCAGACGGATAAAAACACACTCACACCAACATATAGACTGAGAAAAGGGCTGATTTTCTGGTCATTTCCCAAAGGACGATTGTTGAAAAATGCTTTTCAATCCCATTTTCGGACGATCGGTTTTCATCTGCCGAAACGAGTGGATATAATAACTGGCTTTGACATGTTTTTCGGTTTGGCTTTGGGAAAAGTCAGTCATACACATATCTACATACATTTTATGTTAGTATTTGAGAAAAATATACCTAGTATCCTCATGCATACATATATCTAGAGAATTCTGGGTTTTGAGAACGAAAATTTAATTTAATTCCAAAAGGACATTCGAGAGGAATGGCCTGCCTTTGAATAAATCCAATGATTTTTGCCATTCAGTTAGGATATAAGGACAAACATATCTAGGCAAAGGGATGGGAATATGGGACGAAGATTCAAACAAAATGTCTATCAATGAAAATCGATTTTATTTTCGGAATTGAAATTGTTTTGGTATTATTATTTTCTTGGGCAAAAACGATGTTTATCCTGGAGGAGATGTGTATGTGCTTAAGGCATTTTCAAGGAATGCGTTGGTGTTATGTTTGTTTAATGTGGCAGCAAAGGACTTTAATTTTTAAGTAAAAACAAGAAAGCATGTCAGAGAAATAATAAAGTTCAATCAGAGAGTAACAAGACAATAATAAATACATGCAGACATGGATGGATGAAACGATAATTGACACAAAAAGAAAATCCGTATAAGTAAGGACATTTCTGATGTAAAGGACATCTTGGAATTGAAATCAAATCAATTCTAATATTAAAGGAAGTTTTGAAGATGAAAAACACATAATAACATTATTGAAAGATTTGAGTCCTTGGGATAGGCGGGTTGAGGAGAATTTGTAGGTACCTATAACTTTGAATCCTTAAGGAGGCAAAGTTTGTGTGTAGGAATGGATAACATGGTTTTAACGATATGTTTGAAAAATAAAAGTAATTAATACCTACAAGGAATTTTACTGAACTCTTTTGAATGTAACAACATCAACTTGAGGGTGTAACCCCCAACCTAAGGCTAGAGTTATACATACCATATTTTTCTTCACGGGAGCCAACTCGATTATTAAACTCCTTTTTGCAGAAATTGAATTTATGAAAATGGCTTTTTTGATTGAATGTCGAAAGCAGCAGTCGATGGCAAAAAAGCAAATACAAAATTGAAGCCCATCAAATGTACCTACTCCACAGATTTGATGTATACATAGGTACATATTATTTTTTTCAAGCTTCGCGTGAGTAAAAATTTTGAGATAACAATCAAAAATGACATTACGATGATAGAGCATATGGGTAATTCTCTGCCAACTGTGATTCTTTTTTTAGAAAATTTTCAAAAATTAAAACTTCTTGGAAACTATTTTTTTTTTATTGCTTCATTTAGTCAGAGTATCAAATCAGTAAAAGCATTTTGCTACAACTTTTAAAGAACAAAAAATAAAGTGAAATGTACTAAGACTGGAATAGACGATAATGACACTCTTTTTCTTTTTTTCATTTTTTATTTGTTCTCCCTCTTTTTGACCATATTTTTGTTGAGATTCTTGATTATCTAATACGTTTTGACCTTTTGACGTTTCTTTTTCCCTTTTTTTCTTTAAAAAATTATCTCTTTTTCGTTTTTGAAGTCTGTTCCCCCTTTTCGTTGTGCTGGGTTATTACTTAGTTTGTATTGCACGAAATGATTTTTGTTTGGCTCGTGTGAGGTATTGCTACCGTTCTTATAAAGAAAATTAGTAGAACAAAATATTATTGCAAGAAATTATTTAATTATATTTAATTAAAATTCAATAAGTATTTAAATGCCACGGTACTGACATCCACGGTACTGACATTTAGACAGCTTATGTAACCTCACTTATCTTTGCTTTTGAGAAAAATAATTTCCATGACAGTTTTAACTTGTGTCGTTAAAAGGAATACAAATACATTCTGATAACCAACAAAAAACATGTTATAACATGCTTTAAAAATACTACCATGGTACTGACAAATAAATTTGTGACATACTTTCATTGCATGAAAACATATCACTCTTAAAGTACAACAACGTACAAAACATAAAATCACTGTTGCTAACTATACATAAATAGTGTCTCTTTTAGAAAACCACAATAAAAACGTGTTAAAACCAAAACAAAGTGGCGGTTGAGCGGAAAATCTTTTGAACTCAAAAATAAAACTAAAACCTCGGACAACACTCATTCATGATTATTTTATTCAGCAATAAGTATGTTGTCTTAATTTTTGCAAAATTTTGTCAAGTAAGTGTTGCACAAACTTTTCTAAGGATAGCATTTTTTTTTGAAGTAGGTATTTAATTAGAAAATAGTAGATTTAATTGGAAAAATAAGGCACGGACATGCCATGGTACTGATATTTAGACTACACTTTTGCAAGTCATGTGAAATAAGTAGCAAATTTAGTCTTGATATTGAATGTAGATTGTAGTAAATAGGCATTCACCCAATTCAAACCAGAAATATATACAAACATTTTACATTAAATATCAAAAAAAGCACTGGACGCAAAGAATCACAGTTGGCACGGAATCACCCATATAGAAGGCCAAAAAAGTCGGTGGAACACTTCTGCCTGTCTGTTCTTCTACAGCCTAGGCGACTCAATCGATATTCTTCAAACTTGATACATAGTGGTTTTTGGTGTATCCGCCACACGTTTTTTCATTTTTTTAAAACCAAAAATAACGGTATCTGTCATATAGGAATTTTACATAATCGTTATTTTCTCAAAATGCTACTTTTGGGTGAGAAACTTTTTTTTCAGAAAATGGTTATAAATTACCTCCCAAAGAACCATTTTTTAAATTTTCTTCAAAGCGGTGATTTCAATATCTTTTTTATGCAGAAGCTCATAAGAAATGTAAGTTGTATGTTTTCAGTACCCTAATTTTTGAAACACTATTTTTTGAATTTTTAAAAAATACTTTTTTTTTCTGAAAATCGAATATTTCGAAAACGATGTAATCGATTGCTTTGGAACTCGATACTTAAGAGATTTTTAATACTTTCTAAAATATTTTAAAACTAAATTTTACTTTTATGCACAAAATAACGATAAAAAAGTTAAAAAACCGTTGAGGACAATATTTTTTTTCTCAAAAATAGCTTTTAACTTTTTTCCTATGTTTTAAATAGTACGATCTACTACAGAAAATTATAAAGTTTTACACTTAGCAACTATTAGTAGTATATACCTTTCATAGGGAATAGGTCAAAGTTCTGAACTCAAAATCCTGTTTTCTTCAAAAAATTTAGCTTTTCAAAATTCTAAGTTTTTAAATTCTATCGGACGTAATTCTGCTCTCCAAAATTCTCTAAATTGAAAGAAAATTCTGCTAGTTCTGTTTTTTTGTATTTTATTTATTTACAAAATACTCTGTTGAGCCAATAATAATCAGGAAAAATGTTTATCGAAACCGTAAGGACTATTTTTGAGATAAATTAGCTTTTCTTAATTTCACTCTTGCCAAAAACATGCACACAGGAATTGTTGAGAGTTGTAAGTCACTAGGCCCTGGTTTCCCACGAATTGTTGCGTCACTAAATGTATTTATTTAAGATTTTCTTAACGGTTTTATGGATGGAACCGTTATTTTTGGATGTGTCATACATGGTTGAAAAGGTTATTATGAGAACTTCATTTTATTATGTGGCCGTTAAGCTCTAAACCATGGTTTTCCGGAGTTATTGAGCTTACTCTGAAGCTAGACCCAGTGTGTGATAATCCAGGGCTGCCTCCCTCTTAAAACTAATACCATTCATACTAAGCTAAATAACTTTCGAAACCCATGGCTTATAGCTTAATGGCCATATAATAAAATTAAGTTCTCATAATAACGTTTTCAACCATGCATTACACATTCGTGTTGAGTAGAGAGGCCAGACCAATGAAGAATTGCATTATTTTTCTATTTGTCTTTTTTTGATGCCAAATATCTCTTGAACCCCATGGTCTACAGCTTAACGGTCACATACAAAAATGAAGTACATGCTATAACCCTTCCAACGATGTACGACACATTGGTGTTGAGAAGGAAGACAATGTCCAAATGTGGAGTTGCATTATTGTTCTTTTCGGTGCTTTGAAGCCAAATATCTCGCGAACCCCATGGTTTAGAGCTTAACAGATATATAATAAAATGATGTACTCACAATAGCCTTTTCGAAGATGTATGACACATTCGTGTTGAGTTGGTAGACCAGCGCCTAATGCAGAATTGCATTATTTTTCTGTTCACCTCCTTTGATGCCAAATATCTCTTGAACCCCATGGTCTACAGCTTATCGGTTACATACAAAAATACAGGGGCCCAACTATGTAACTCGATTCTACAATAAAAACATTCGGATTCACAAAATCTCAACCCGCTATTTCTTAAGCCAGCGCTTATAAACGGAAATATAACAGCGCTAATTCAAGATTCTCGGGCACAAAGTCAGAAGCACTAAAATGTTATCCCACTTTCATACATATTATCACTTATAATTAGCATTGAAAACAACTTTCGAATGGATTCGAAAGTAGAATAAAGTTACATAGTAGGGCCCCAGTACATGCTATAACCTTTCCAACGATGCAAGACACATTGATGTTGAGCAGGAAGACAATGTCCAAATGCGGAGTTGCATTATTGTTCTTTTCGGTGCTTTGAAGCCGAATATCTCACGAACCCCATGGCTTAGAGCTTAACGAAAATGAAATGATGTCCTTACAATAACCTTTTCAAAAATGTATGACATAATTGTGTTGAGCATATGGGCCAATTTTCCCATTCTCCTTTAACCAAAATATCATCTATTTCTTATAAATTCAATCGCGTCTTTTGGAATCCAAGAAAATAAAGACTGATTGGTTACTAATTACCATCTTATAGTTTTTTTCTCGAAAGTGCTGAAATTATGACTCTTTTAATAAATGTAGTGCCACCATCATACTGTCCCAAAAACTAGAGATAAGTTATAGAAAAAATACTTTTAATAGTGATGAGCATGAGCATTTGAAGTTTTCTTCTTTATCTGTTAATTTTTTGATAAGCAAACATTTTTGCTGGGATCACGAAGCCAATATTTAAAAAAACCGCTTTAATATTCAAACTTCAACTTAATAGTTAACATATCTTTCGCCAAGTGACGATAAAAAATTGATTCGCATTACCGTTAAGATCGGCTTCTAATCCTCTGTGGCTATCAGGCTGATACATATTCAACAGCATTTGGTCATCTGCTGCATTTAACATTTGGAGATATAATTCCCCTGTTCATGAATCTGTAACATTCGTTTGTCCGTTAAGTTATTATTCCCGATAATTAAAAAAAAAAATCCCAGCTAAAAACAATCGTTCTCAAAAATGTAACCCATAACAAAGCTCTTTCCATACCACTGCATTATGGTTGCTTCCGATGCAACGAATGAAGTACCTAATTGATCAAAATGTTAGTGTTGGCGTAAATTTAAAATTTAATTTTGAAGCAAGGAAATATTTTGTTTTTTTTTTGTCTCAAGTTAGAAATATGCAAAATCTTAAATTTTTTTGGGTGAGCTGGGCTAACCCTAGCGTAGGACTGTCTACGGTCGTGTACCATTAATAACCAATTTTTGGAAAATTGTTTCCTACCCAAAGGTAGTAGTACTTAAATAAATTTATTGAATATTCTTTAAGAAAACTTAAGACCCGTTTTTGCAAAAAATAAGGTTTTTTTTAAATTGCAAGAAAATTGTATGGCAGGTACTATTATTTTTGGTTCTAAAAAAGCAATGAAAGGAATGTGTGGGCAGACTCACCATCAAACACCACTATGTACGAGACAGACAGAATTGTGAAACCCACTTTCGGCTTCCCTATCAACGTAATGACAAGTCTGGCCAAAATCCTGAGATCAATTTTTTTTACGAGTGCATAACTTGCCATGATGTACCATAGATGCCTATCATAGATTTTTGGGAAAAAATTATCGACTAAAAATTATACGTCTAAGGAGGGTACAACAAACACCAACATTTAACTGATGAGCCCAATTGTTGTACCTGGGCGAAACGCATTTGGACTTAAGATGTAGTACTTCGTGGCATGATGGTTAGCGCGTAGGACTGTCATGCCGAAGGTGTGGGTTCGATTCTTAGTCGTGCCACCTTAAAACAAAAATGTTTTATCCGAGGTACTGCCTCTTGCGAGGAACTGACAAATCCTCCAAGAGTATACTTGTCATGAAAAAGTGCTTCTCATTTAGCCGTTCGGACTCGACAAAGAACTGTAGGTCCCCTCCATTCCTGCCAACAAAACTCGCACACAGGAATGGTTGAGAGTTGTAAGTCACTAGGCCCTGGTTCTCCACTAGCTGTTGCGCCACCCAATTTATTTTATATTTAAAGATCACAAAGCTTTAAATTTGAATAGCAATATGAACCTTTCATAGTACAGTGGAACCTCCTTAAACGGACAGCTCCCTTATCTGGACAGATCTCTTAAGCGGACAAATTCTCGTGACGGTGGATCTAGGATTTAAATTCCATACATTGTGCCTCTAAGCGGACACTCCCTTGATCGGACGCGGACAAGAAAGTTAGCCCTAATTTTTTAAATGTATAATCCTCTTCTAACAAACAATCGCATAAGTGATTTTTTGTATCTTCTTGTTCGTTTAGTTTCCGTTTGTTAATGAATTTTAGGGCACCATTTTTTAAAGTCCTCTTTGAAATGAATTTTTTTTTTTTGGTGAAGTTAAGTCTTGTTTTCTGTGTTTTTTATTTATCACTAGCTGGCCCGACCCGGCTCCGCCCGGGTAGACACAAATTTCGAGAAAAAATTACGAAAAGAAAATTTTAATTATGTGTCCTCGATTAATCGAATTCCGGATAATCCAGATTTGAATTTATTTTTTTTTTATTTTATTGGAATCAAATTTCGTGATTGATTGATTTCTTTTTAAACTCAATTGATATATTTTTATTTACATAAAACAGGTACCCAGAGTGCGCTTCCGCACCTTTTTGGAAAACACAAGACCGAATTTAACCAAACTTCACCAACGATTATCTGAAAAGAATCATCCAAATAGTTCAAGCAGTTCTTGAGTTATGGCGTGACAAAGGGAAATATGGATTCATTATTATTTATATACCTAATTAGTTTTAAGGCTAAAAATTTCAAAGATCCGGTTGAAACCCGTTTTAGATGAAAGCTATTTTTTACCCCAAAATCATTATAGCAGCCAGATTTCTTCTGAAAAATACTGAAAAAATGTATATCACAATACCGAATATCGGCCCCACTGTACGCCGCCGCCGTTTTAGCTGGATTTACACCTTCGTCGTTATCGTCCGTGTACGTTGTTTCGTTGTTTATTTTTGCCTGTACGCGGAACAATGAAGGTGAAAATGATAACACCGAACACGAACAACGAAGAAATTCAAAGACGTTTTGAATTTGGGATGAACTTTACTCGTTATTCGTTGTTTGTGGAACAACGTTCACCAAATGAAGAACGAAGAACGGTGTACATCCAGCTTTAAGCTGGTGTGTGCTATAAAATGCAAAGAAATTTATTTTAAACTAGCTGACCCGCCCCGGCTCCGCCCGGGTAGACAAAAATTTCGAGAACAAATTAACAAAACAAAATTTTAATTACATATGTGTCCTCGATTGATTGAATTCCGTATAATCGACATTCGACTATATATTTTTTTTTATTTTCTTAGAACCAAATTTCATGATTGATTGATTTCTTTTCAAACTCAATGTTTCCTTTTTTTTACATAAAACAGATACCCCATCAGGTACGCTTCTGCACCTTTTTGGCAAAACACAAGACTGGATTTAACCAAACTTCACAAAAACACTCCCAATACGAAAGATTACCTGAAAAGCATCATCCAAATAGGTTAAGCAATTCTTGAGTTAAGGCATGACAAAGGGAAATATGGATTCATTTTTATATATAAAACTAGATGACCCGGTGAACTTCGTTTCACCATAAATTAATTTAAAAAAATTGAGTGTAACTCTCCATAGGCTAAGCCCAGCGGACGTTGTGTCGCATTAGAAAATACAGTTGATGGCAAATTCCGAATATAATTTTGAACAACTCCACTCCCGATGGCCACACTACCAAACATTTTTTTTTTTTTTTCATATATTAGGTATAGTAGAACGTGGTCACCTCACTTTGTAATAGAATATTTTTTAAGTAGGCTAGGCTATAGAACTTCTGAGTCTTAGGAATACTTGATAGCCTGGTACAGTGAAAGCTACAATAAGCGAACACTCATCGCCACCTCTTTTTTGTCCGGTTATCAGAGCTGTCGTAAAGAGAAAGATTGCCCAATGGCAACCTGCTTTTTTGGCATCGCAAAATAAAATTACTTCGAAAATAAGAGCTGTAAAACATTTACAATGCCGAAATGGAGAAATAGGAATGACACACTCTAAACTAAAGTTAACTTATAGTTACCCAGGAGATCCCGTACTTAGCTCTCAAAGCAACAGTAATCTGTTTGGTTATTATAAATTTGCTTTTGTATTGAAAACAAAAATTCGAAACTGTTTAGAAAACAGATCCTTTGCTTCTTCCATTGTGTCCGTTTGTTGTGACGTTTTCTATTTGAAATGAGCAAAAATAAGTGCCCGAGTCAGTAAAGGAGTGTCCGTATAAACTATAAAGGAACGCAATTTGTATGAAAAATTCGAGAAAAGAGTTGGTTCGCAAAAATATGTGCGTTTAATGGAATTTTCCGCTTATCGTAGCTATCCGCAAATAGAGCTTTCACTGTATTTATACCTTGTTGAAATTTGGTGGGGTGATAATTTGTTTTTTATTTAAAATCATTTAAATACTCATTTCTTAAGGCAATTTTATAACTTCAACCATTCAAACACAAATATCAATTTTTAGAATCTGACCGGAAGTCTCTTAGATAAAAAAATCAAACAAAGTAGATACCCGACCCCACTGGCCATTCATTTTTCACTGTCTGCAATATTTTGTAGTTCAATGGTTCATCATTTTTTTATTTTTGCTAATTTTTCATAATGCGCTGAAATTTCAAAATGCAATTTTTGTCCCCACGAACTATCTTGGACTATACAAAATATTCTGTATTAATAATTTATTTACATTAGTTACACCAAACCGATCCTAATCCTTAGTAATTTTATATTGTAAGTGAATGAAATAGACCGCACTTAAAAATCTCGTTTTGATATTCTGGCCTTTGCAATCAAGATTCGACTTACCTTCAAGCTATACCATCCTTTTGCTTCTCAGAGTGCATCTCTCTTACTTTTTTTGGTGTATACATACGTATTCATCCCGCTATGTTTCTAGTTTATTCTTCTTATTTTAACTTTTCAAAAGGAAAAAAACAAACGAAACAAATTAAATGCATATAGACCTTCATCCCTTGATTCTGACCTTTCAGACTAACTCCATCACCAATGCGCGTTTAGCACCTGAGAACATAGTTTAAATTTTCTCATGAAGTAAACCTTTATAATATCCGTGGCGGTCGTGAAGAACCAGGTAAGTCGAGATACCTGAAGTGAATTATTGTTGATAACATTTTACGAAATTTTATTTAGTTTTACCCTTATGTAATATTTTCCTAATGCATCTGAAAATACATTATGAACACTTTTTTCCACATTAGCATGGTTTTGTGTATGATATTCAACATAAACCCCGACCTTATAAACTTTTTAAGAGTTTGAGTTACCTGTTCTTCACGACCGCCACGGATATTTAGTACCTCTTAGCTACCAAAAGTCATATCATGTTCATGGTCTTCAACTATGAATGTAGTTCAATGGACTATACCATTTTTGAATTTTTTTAGAAATTTTGCATAATGCACTAAAATTACAATACTCAAAATGTAAGTCTTTGATCCCCCTAAAAACATCTTGAATAGTAAAAATACCCCGTATCAACAGTTTATTTGCATTTTACCAAACCGATTCCAAGGCATTTTATTATGGGTTAAGTATAACTTTGGCCACACTTTAAATTCTCGTTTTTAAAATCCGGTCCTCGATTAACGGAATTCCGGATAAGAGAGACTCGACTGTAATATTAATTTTTTAATTTTATTTTGTCAAACAAAAATTTTATAATAATTGATTGATTGATGTTTTCAAACTCAAATTGATTTATTTATTTTTTTTTATGTAAAACAGGCACTCAAATTGCATTTTTGCATGTAACTGGCAAACCGCAAGACCGATTTAGACCAAACTTCATTTAAACACCCACCGGTTCATACCAAACACTTTTTGAAAAGAATCATCCAAATCTGTTCAGCCGTTTTTGAGCTTTTGCAGGACTAACGCACAACGATTGACTTTTATATATAAGATTAGTTTTAGGGCTCAAAATTTCAAAGGTCCGGTTGAACCCCGTTTCGGATAAGCTATTTTTTATCCCAAAATAATTATTACAGCCAAATTTCTTCTGGAAAATACTGAGAGAAAAGTATATCACAATACCAAATCTCGGTCTCATTGTGCGCCGCCGTTATGCTGTTGTATGCTATAAAATGCAAAGAAATTTATTTTAATAAAATGAAGATCAGCTTTGGATTTTTCGTAGTCCATTTAATTCAAGTCTTGTTGAAAGAAGTATAAAGGGAATAAGGTAAGGTTCATTATTTCCTGACGAAGTTGTGTAAATGCTAATTATCAATACAAATTTTTTAATTTAATTTTTCGACATAATTTTTCCGTTTTTCTAATGTTTCAAAGATACCCTTACCATTTCAACCATAAAAAGTACCCTAGGATACTCCACTATATGTACGTCTCGTCAGAATTGTTTTGAAGATAATTGTGTTCAAACAGACAAACAGACAATTTTTTTAAAAAATGGTTCACTTATTATGTTTCTTAGTAAATAAACAACCACCTGAGCAAATTTCAATTAATTCCATATTAAATTATAATTATTATTTAAATGAAACCTGGCAACGTTTCAATCGCATTATTGCATTCTAAAAGTACATTATTTTTGTTTAAGGACCGTCAATAGGGTGCAAGGTGCATATAGTTTGAACGAATAAAAAGTGTGAGGTACATAGGTATTGAAACTTTTTTGTTGCATTTTAAAAATAAATTGTGGTGGTCAAACGGCCGTGGTTTCGCTGCTTTATTGATGGCATGAGGTTTCACAGATTCGAACAGTACGTTCACAACATTTTTAATAGTAAAGACATTTTTATCAACATTTTCACCACTACTCAGGCTATATAATTATTGTTTTAATTTAATTTTCTGACACTTTTAAAATTGATTATTTCTACTTGTTTATAATAATTTCCTGAATCATTTTTTTTTCGACATAATTTTCCCATAATTTCGTTCTTTTTCTTATATTTTAAAGATACCGTTAACATTTTTACAATTAAAAGTACCCCAGATTACTCCTAGAGTTGTCCACTACATGTACGTAAAGTCCCATTATAACCTCTTCTGCTGTTTTGAAGGTTACCGCGGACAAACAGACAGACAGACAAAAAAATTTTAAATGATTCAGTTATGTTTCTTAGCAAGTTAACAACCACCTAAGCTCAAAAACTTGAAATTATTTCAATATTAACGACAGACACTCCAATTTTATTTATATGTACAGATGTATAGATGTATAGATGTATATATGTATAGATGTATAGATGTATAGATGTATAGAATAGATGAAATGAAGATCAGCTTTGGATTTTTCTTGGTCCATTTAATTAATGTCGTCCTGATAAAAGTATAAAGGTAATAATATTGGTACAACGAAAAGACTTTTTTCATTTTTTGCTGACGAAGTTTTGAATAAAGGCTAATTTTCAATACAAAAATTTAAATTTAATTTTTCAACACAATATTTCCGGAATTTCACTGTTTTTTTTAAATTTCAAAGATATTCTTACCATTTTTACCATTAAAAGTAGATACTCTAGGTTACTCCAATGCATTAACGTGAAGTCTCGTCGGAATCGTTTTGAAGACTATTTTGTTTAAACAGACAATTTTTTAGAAATGATGCACTTATGTTTCTTTGCAAATAATCAACCACCTGAGCAACTTTCAATTATTTCCAAATTAAAGACAAACGCTCTACTTTAATTATTACGTAAATAAAAACTGGCAGCGTTTCAATCTCATTATTGCATTATTGTGGTTTAAGGGCCGTAAGAAGGCTGCAAGGTCGATGGCATGCAGTTTGAACGAATAAAAAGTGTAAGGTATAAAATACTTTTTTTTTGTTGCATCTTGAAAATACATTGTGTTGGCCAAAGGGCCGTGGCATCGCTGCCGTGTTGGTGGCATCTGGCATGTAGTTTGCACAGATCCAAACAGTACGTCGACAAAATTTTCACCACTTTTAAGACTACCTATTAGGGTGGTCCTTATTTTAAAAACTTTTTAGCACCCGTTTTTTTTTGTTCATTGACGTCTTAAAACACTACCCTATTTTTTTTTTTTTTTTTTTTTTAATCACGTTAACACGTGCCGCATTGAGCTTAAAGTTGATGCTCCTGTGAGAGTTAGAGCCTATTTAAATACTTTTTCGCTCCCAAAATAACGGTACTTGCTATACAACCGTAATGAAAAACCTTATTTATCTTCAAAACAGCTCAAACGATTTTGATAAAAATTCTAAAACTCGAATATCTTTGAAAATTTTTAATTTCCAGCAAATTGATATTTTTGAGCAAGAACGTGCGACTCAGTCGTGCCTTTTATTTTATTTTTCTTTCGAAGCGAGTAGGTAACAGATTTGAAAGTACACTTTTTTAATTCTGCAAATCAAATTTTTAGTAGCCTGCGGTTTCGGTCGGTTTTAAGAAAATTCAAATTTTCAAACTCATTGCGGCACGTGTTAATACAATCCGATTAGCATCCAATTCTTTTTGTACCCGTTTTTAATGTAGAAGAACAAAACAAATGGTGCTCAGTAAAAACAAACAATTTTTTGTTTCCTGCATAGAAATAAGGACCACCCTACTACCTATATAATTTATTGTTCTAATTTAATTGTCTGACACTTTTAAAATCGATTATTTCTACTTGTTTGTAATTATTTCCTATATGGGTCAATATTTCAAAATATTAATATTTCAGTCTCCTTCATTTTTGTACCGAAGTACAAAATTTTATTATAAGTTTGTTAATTGGATGGCTTGAAACAAACGGGTTCTAATATTCGCTCTAGAAAAAATAAAGTTACAAAAAAAACTCATACCCGCTATCTCCATTTTAACACCCAAAATGTCATTCCCCTGACGTGTCCTCAGGCCAACTTACCGCAATGTCTGAATTTTAGCAACGTAACTAAAAACGATACAAAAAATCTAATGATACAGTCTTTTTATTAATATATGCATCCTAACTAAAAAATAGTTAAATAATTTTTAGTTGCTATATTTTTTAAATAGGAGCTATTAAGTAAGTGTCCCCCATAAATTGATCATTTCTATCCCACCAATGGAAATTTAAAAAAAAATATATTTAGGCTCAAAATAGAAAACTGATTTGTTTGTTGTTTAATGGTACAGAATTGCTCTTTATGAAAATTGAAGTAAGGGTTTCAAAAAAACTTTGTTGTCTTCTTTATTTCAAGTTAAGGCAATGGTTTTGTTTTTCGTCAAGCGAAATTGTCATTCCTCTAACGCGTGTTTTGTACTAAACCGTGTGGTATAAAAATTAAAATGTTTTACTCGTCTGTGTCTTTTACAAGGGCCTACGTGAAAAATAATATAAGGCATCTAATTTTCTAATAACCTCCATTTAATTCTCATAAAACACCCTTCGGAGTCATTCCCCTAACATCATTTTTTGTGTCATTCCTCTGACTTTCAAGTTTTTATTATAATGATTGATTGCGTTTTGGTAACTCTAAAAGAATCAATAATATTACATTTAAACATATTTACAGTATTTTTAGTAGTTTTGAATTTTTTCACATTTTCTCGGTCAAAATATCATACAAAAATACGATTATTACTATAAAATGTTTAGTCACGCAAAATCCTTGAATCACGAGAGCAAGTTGGTGCAACATAGTCGTGGATGCTATTTTTCATGTAAGTATTTGTTCTCTTTTTTCTGTACACTCCTGAAACCATTCGCAAAATTAAATATCCATCTAATCAACGGAGTAAATATAAATTTTTGTCATTCCCCTCATAAAAGTATCATTTCCCTGATTTAAAAAACCGTTAGATTTGATCAAATGTAATGACTCCTTGTTTTAAAGTGGTTATTATAGAGTTATTAAGAGACATAATTGTTCGTCTACCAAAATATGTTCTTTTGAGCGAGGGTCCACTTTAGAGTGAAAAATATTAATGTTTTGAAATATTGACCCATATACATATATCAATTTTTTGTTTCGACATAATTTTCCCTTAATTTCATTCTTTTTCTAATATTTTAAGGATACCGTTAACATTTTTACAATTAAAAGTAGCCCAGATTACTCCCAGAGTTGTCCACTACATGCATGTAAAGTGTCATCGAACCTGTTCTGTTGTTTTGAAGGTTACCGCGGACAAACAGACAGACAGACAAAAAATTTTTAAATGATGCAGTTATGTTTCTTAGCAAGTAAACAACCACCTAATATCAAAAACTTGAAATTATTTCAATATTAACGACAGACACTCCAATTTTATTTATATGTATAGATGTATAGAATAGATGTATAGATGTATAGATTATATTAACTTTGTTGAATGTTTAAAGGACGATTAATATAATATCATTTTTGTATTTTTTGGAGCTTAAAATATTTTATTTATGTATAAATATTTTATTTTTAAATAACTTTTTTGATTTTTCTCTTGGACGGATAGCTCTCTTAGACGGACAAAAGGTCACAAGACCGTCGCGTCGCTGTCCGCCTAAGGGAGGTTTCACTGTAGTATTTTTTTTCGTTTCAGTGCGCATAATCTGGTCTTTAAGTTTTTTTTGTGCTAATTAATTCTCAAGGAGTCTATAAAGATAGAAGATCTTGATCAGAGTCTAATTTTAAACAACTTTACCGTTCTGGTCATTTGGATCCAAAACCGTATTTAACTTGATCCCAATTAATGCTAAAACTTAGATTAGATATCAAATTTAATGGAAATATTAATCCAATTGGCACATGGCTTTAAAGGGAAGACACAGATGGGCTGAGTGGCTACTCTCGTTCTATTTACCTCTGGTCTTCTCTTTCTTTATTGCGTTAAGCTCAATTCCAGTTTTAAGCTTGTATTTGCTCATAAACAGTCTCAACTCTCAAACAAATTTGGTACTTTTGGTCAATGTATGGGACAAAGCTTTAATCCGACAATTAAGTGACTTTGTCTCATAATCACACGTTATAGCTTTTTCTAAATGTTGATTTAAAACAGTTTGTTATTGTTGAAATATCGACATGTCATGCTTAAGTAAGAATGAAGCTAAATAAAAAATATAATAGTATGTATTTTTCCATTCGCTTACACTTTCTAACTTTTAAAGCCCTCCTCAAGTTAACACGTGTTTCCTAGATGATTGATTATACTATGAACAATTTATTCATGAAGACCAATCATCATCATCATCGTGTCCTGTAACCCCAGCTGGGGCATAGGGCGTCAACAAAACGTCTCCATCCTTCACGGTCTGCTGCAAGGTACTTAAGCTGTGGCCACGTCTTTCTCTGGGATTCTGCTTCCGCTAAGACAGTTGATTTCCATGTTGTTCTTGGTCTTCCAACCAGCCGTGCACCCTGAGGATTCCATTCAAAGGACTGCTTTGCAATTTCATCGTTTGGTTCCTCAGTGTGTGACCAATCCAACGCCATTTACGCTTTCTTATGTCGACGTCCAGCCGCTCTTGACTTGTTCGCCCTCATTTGATATAATTTGTGGCCAGCGAATCTTTAGGATGTGGCGAAGACAGCGATTCACAAAAGCCTGCAATTTCTTCGAAATGGTAGAAGTGACTTTCCAGGTTTCACAAGCATATAACAGCACGGATTTGACATTGGATTCGAAGAATCTCAACTTAGTGCGTAAGGAGATTTGACTGGATTTCCAAATTGGGGACAGAGTACCGAAGGCAGCACGAGCTTTATTTATTCTACTTTTAATGTCCAGATCCGTACCACCGTTTGCAGAAACAATACTGCCAAGGTAGTTAAATTGTTCCACTACTTCAACTGGCGTCTCCTGTAAAATAATACGCTGCTGTGTGGAGCGGCCTGTGAGCATTATTTTTGTCTTTTTGCTGTTAATTCTTAGACCACTCGACTCTCCCTTCACTTGCAGTGTTTGGCACATCCCGTTCAGCCCACTGATGTTATTTGCCAGTAGACATATGTCATCGGCATAGTCTAAATGACTGAGCCTTTCGAACGGTCTCCATTGAATGCCCTGTCGCTCAGCTGTACCAACACTGGCCGTCAATACGTCGTCCATCGCCAGCAGGAAGAGAATTGGCGATAAAACATCCCCCTGTCTCACACCCTGTTGCACTACGAAGGAGTCGGATAGCTGCCCATTGTGCAAAACAGAACACCTTGCGTTGTTGTAGGACTCTTTAATAATGGCAACAATTTTTGGTGGTATTCCTCTACCAAGCAACGATCTCCATATACATTCTCGGTTGACTCGATCAAAGGCCTTCTCAAAATCCACGAACATGAGGAAAAGCGGTGATTGAAATTCCATCGACTTCTCGAGGACGATACGCAGGGTGTTGATATGGTCGATACACGATCGACCTCTGCGGAAGCCAACTTTATGCCTCTTGAGTGTAGACTCGATTCTATCCTTTATTCGCTCGAGAATGATGGTTACCACTTGCTTTGGGAAAACGGGCAAAATGGTGATACCACGCCTATTGTTGCAATTCTTATGGTCACCTTTCTTACACAGCTTAACAATCACACCATATTTCCAGACCTTGTGATAGCTTTCGCTTTCCCAAATGATTTGTGTCAACGGATGTAAAATACTAGCCGCTGTTACGAGACAGGGGTTTGCTGTCAATACCCCGAGATGCGCAGGTTCTATAACCTGCGCATCTCGTTAGGGTGGGGAACTTCAGCACTCTGCTCAACGGAATCCTCATTAAGAAGGGCACAAAATCTACGAAGCTGATCCTCAATTGATACCAAAAGGGTGCCATCCACATCCATTACAGGATGATTCGTGTTACTTTTTTTCCCGATCACGTCTTTGGCTATTTGGTACAATTCCCGGATATCTCCTCTTCTGGCAGCGATTTCCGCATTATCTGCGAGTCCATCTAACCTCATTCTCCTGTCACGTCTCACACAGCAATAGACCATCTTATGTTCAATGCGGTACTCTCTTCGCAAGTCGGCTTTTCGTTGAACATCTGCTTCGACATTTATTTGGATTTTCAACGATTTGCGAATCATCAATTGCTGAATGTTCGATTTCGTTTAATGACGAGGCTCCGTCGTAAATGGTGGTCACAAAGTTTCGACATATGTTGGGCTTGGGCTCATTTATAGCATTCGTAATGAATTTTGAGCTCTTTGCTGCATCCTGCACTGGTTCTTGTACGGCAGCAGGTTGTAGTTTGAGACTCATCAGAACCAAATGGTGGTCGCTTCCCACATCGGCATTTCTTATACTCCGGACATCACACATAGACTTCCTCCATCGCTGCTGAATCATGATATGATCAATTTGGTTTTTGGTTTGACCATCCGGATGCACCCAGGAAATTTTGTTGCACGTCTTATGCTTAAATACAGTCCCACCTATCACAAGACGATTCGCGTTACAAAAGTCGACAAGCAAGCCACCATTTTCATTCCGTGACCCCAAGCCATTTTTTTCCCATCACGCGTTCCAGTCCATAGCTGTCTGAAACGACTTTGGCATTAAAGTCTCCCATAACGACTATGATGTTGGCTCTCGGAACACTTCTGTAAACCGAGCTAATATGAGTGTAGAACGCGGTTTTGTCTTCCTCGGTCGCTTCATTTGTGGGGGCGTTGCACTGAATTATTGTGACGTTACTAATTATTGAAAGAAATCGTGCTGTCATTAATCTCACAGAAATGGGGCACAAGAATTCAAACTACACCTCGCTTTTTCGTTCAACATAATCCCGACACCATGCAGTCTTTGCCCACCCTCTCTTTCACCTTCCCCGGAATACAGTATTCTCGTCTGTCCAGTGTCTGATCAGTATTCAGCTCTTCCTCTCCACTTAGTTTCGCTTATGCCCAGGATACTGATCTTTAGGCGAAGCATTTCAGGCTCAACCTGCTCGTATGTACCATCGCTGTACAAGGATCGAACGTTCCATGCTCCGATTTTCGTTCGTATGCTCTTATTGAAAGACTTTCTCTATTTGTTGACAATTCATTTATTTTTATGGCGTGTTGATTGACGCTGGTACATGAAAGATGCCCCGCACCCCAAAATCCGATGAGCTGTTTACAGCAGCCGAAGGATTCTCCATAAAATGGTAAGCTCTTGGGGACACATTTCTAGTTGCTGTCATATTTCATGTAAAAGCATAATGCCTCCACTATGGTGTTTTTCGAGATACGATTAATAACATACATAAGCTCAGATTTGACAGGCACACCCACCTTTTGTCAAACACATAGCTGCATGAGACTGCCCACTATGGGAAAACAGACGCCCAATACGGGTTACAGACGCTACTGCTGATGCTGGTGCCGTTGGCCTTTAAACAAAAAGGCTCCTCCGCCACCAGACTATCATGCCATGCCGTTGACCGCCACTTGCAGTTCATCCGCTTTTAGAGGGCTTTTAGCCATCCCAGGGACAACTTTGTGCCCTGAGCCGCATCGCTGGGTTATCTTCTAATGTACCGGCATCCATTCGGTCCCCCTACACGTTAGCGTTGCGTTACCCGCTCTCTAGCAAGCGAAGGTATGTATAGGTATTTTTGTTTCATTGAGCTTAGGGCCGAAGTGGCGTCCTTGCACTTTCCAGTACTTTTAGTTTCTGGCCACTTGGATCCAAAACCGCATTTAATTTGATCCCAATAAATGCTAAATTTAGATTAGATATTCAAATTGAAAGGATATATTTGATTGACACATATGGCTTTAAAGGGAAAACGCAGATTGGTTGAGTGGCTACTCTCGTTCTATTTACCTCTTGTCTTCTCTTTTACATCTTTCTTTATTACGTTAAGTTCAACTTCAGTTTTAAGTTTGTACTCAAAAAAAATTGGTACTTTTGGTCAATGTATGGAGCAAAGCTATAATCCCACAATTTTATATTTAGTCACTGTCTTATAGTCACACGTTCTTACGTTTTTCTAAATGTTGATTTAAAACTGTTTGTTATTGTTGAAATATCGACATGTCATGCTAAAGTTAGAGTGAAGTTAAATAAATTATACGATAGTCTGCATTTTTCCATTCGCTTACACTTTCTAACTTCTAAGTTTAACACGTGTTTCCTACATGATTGATTATACTATGAACAATTTATTCATGAAGACCAAACACAAATATAATAACTTGTTAACGAGCTCATCCGAGGATACAACCACTCCGTCTCTCCATCTCACAGCAGCGTCAGCCGAAAACAAATAAATAAAAAATAACATAAAGTTCATCTTATCATTTCCGGAAATGAGGCGTGACCTAATTCGATGATGACACATCGTTTCATGGAAGACAAAGTATTGTGCGAACAAGAAGATACATCATCCATGTGTATAAAACTGGATACATTAACCAGCAAGGCGAAACAAAAGTTTCGCCCCCAAACCCCCACCAACGATACCTACTTACCTTAACAACCCGAACCAGGACCAGCACAGCATCTTCTGGTAAAAGTGCAGACAACAGCAGGAAGTGACTCTAATCAAATCAAAGAAAACTTTTCGCGTTACAAAAAAAAAAAAACAGAAACACGTGAGAAAAAAAAAGAACTTTAAAAAAGTTCCTTGACAACGACGATGGCGCCGGCGACACGGGACGATGCTATGCGAATATTTGTTTGTTTAGGGATAGAATTGGATTCATGAAATACAGTTTGTATCTGCTTGGTTCCTTGCGCTGCAATGCGCTGGCTGGGGCTGGCTGCTGGGTGGATTCACACTCCAGAAATTTGTATTGGATAAGGGTATCTCCCGGTTGAGAGTTTTATTGGTAACGGATATGAAAACTTCCCAATACATATCCCGAAAGTGATATAAAGTTCAGACAGATATATGTACTTAAATAAATTTTCTTCCCTTTTTTTATGGCTGAAAGATTGAACAAGGAATAACTCTGCTTTAGGTTGTAGTTATATCGAAAGGTAGGTACGTTTCTTAGCAAATCTTCCTTTATAGTTGACTTCGTGACTTGCATTAATGATCTGCATTGCAGTGTTAAAATGGAACACCGCCCAAATGACTGAATATTGAGGAGAGTACATTAAAAGAAAAATATTGTAAAGCTGGAAGCATAAGGAAAAGACACGTTATCGTTAAGATTTTATGGGCCAATTGTAAAGAAGAAGAAGAAAATAACGCTAGCCATGGCTCTTTTATATAAAAACCTTAGAGAACATTAAAAGTAAGTTGGTCAGTGATGGTATTGGTGTTTTTATAAGTTTTGAAATTATTTTAGCTTTAATGGATAACGATAAAATTAAGGGTAGTGGTAATTCGCTAAACACGATTCACGATTCACATTTATAATTGAAGTGATGTAATTAAAGCTACACAGGTAATCACTAAGAAGTTGTGGTAAATAAGTTTTGATAAGATTTCTTGGAAAGAAAATCAATTGCTATAAGATACAAGAGATGGTTCGAGTGAGCGTGACCACGTGCAACCAAACAAAATCGGCAAATCGTATATTGTTCTCCATTTCAAGGAATGCTATAAAAAGTGTGAGAAATAGAAAGTTTGATAAATCTTTTAATTTAGGTTACAAAAAACATTTTTTTGACAAAATAATTGAAATGTTTATATTAGCTGGTGGTGGTGGTTCCCAAGGTACCTACTGCCTCTTGCGAGGAACTGGCAAATCCTCCAGGAGTATATTCGTCATGAATAGTGCTTCTCATCTAGCCGTTCGGAGTCGGAAAAAAGTTGTAAGTCCCCTCCATTCCTGCCAACAAAACAAGCACACAGGAATGGTTGAGAGTCCCTAGGCCCTGGTTATCCTCGAGCAGTTGCGCCACATATTATCTGGTGGTTGGATGCTGTAGGAATAGGAACTAGGGACCTCGAGCTATATCTTTTCCTGCACATCAAGTGCTTACATTACCTCAACGTTGGTAACCGCCGGATTCTGGTCTTGGCTTTATGTCATTACTTGATAAACTTGTAAATGCAAATTTTGATCAAGAAAAGAAATGCAACACCAAACCCATGGCCCTTCAGATTGGAGGTTAGTGCGTTGGGCTTATAACCCGACCACAACAAAAAACCTGTTGATATGACAGAGACGCGAGACGTATTGGATAACGAGCCCCTTCAAATGGCAACCAAACCTGGAAAGAAAATGGACTACGATCTACGAGTAGGTATAGAATGTAGGAACACTTTATATGGCAGGTACTACTCAAAACCTTGAACTTTTCCTCGCAGTTCATAGCTTTACCCCGATCCAGGGGATATGATGGATACTTACTTTACTTTAGATGGTGCATACAGTCCAGGGTGGACTACGGCTCCAACCAACGAACCCCTCCAGCCAGCTCGGTCCCTAGCTAGCTGCCTCCAGTTGGTTGAGGTCGTTCTCCACTTGTGTGCGCCACCTAAGGTGGGGTTTTCCTCTGTTGCTTAGACCATCAGGGGTAGATTCGAAGCCTCGTCGGGTTGGTGCGTCGGTGTCCATACGCTCCACGTGTCCCAGCCATCTCAGCCGCTGTATTTTCAGCATTTTGACCAGGTCGACGTCGCTGTAAAGCCCCAAAAGCTCGTTGTTAAATCTTTTCCTCCATACTCTATCGATACATACGGGACCGAAGATCACCCGAAGAATTTTCCTTTCAATGCACCCAAGCAGATTCTCATCCGTTTTTGACAGGGTCCATGCTTCTGCCCCATAAAGCAGGTCCGGGATGATTAGGGAGGGTTATATAAGGTCTCCCTGGTTCTTTGAGAGAGGACTTTACTACTCAAATGCCTTCTTAGCCCGAAGAAACAGCGCACGTTTTCCTATTTTTTCAGTGAATACCCAAATTGGTCGATAACTCATCATTAGTAAATATTTATCCTCTTAAATTTGAGCTTTTCATATAAGGTCAGTCTCACTAAATAAAATCTCACTGATGAGCGTTCAATGTCCATTTGGCGGAGGCGAAATGATTTGGTGGGACAAGATTCCCATTCAATTATAAAAAATACATGTAATAATTCTCATACCGAGCTTCTGGAAAAATTTCAACTTTACTTTAAATATTTAATTGTGAAAGCACAAAACTTTATCAAATTAATTAATGGAAAATAAAAGCAAGTTCAATTTATTTTCATTTGTCTAAACATTCCGCCATTATTTTCTATTTATTTATCGTTTTCGAATTTGCAATTCACCAAAAAATTGCAACTTAGCGAACAGCTGTTTTAGGTAAAAAAGGACATTGCGAAATTAATTAAAAAAATTTTTCGGCTCAGTGATTTCCGAAAAAAATCACAGTGCTCAGGTGAGGTTTTCTGTTGCATTAGTCGCACTTAAAAATCTCTGAGCGTTCAGAGATTATATTTGGTGAGACACGCCTATTAATATTTAGGTGGGCTAGTTGCAATTGTATGCATTTACTGTGTTGCGTTCCTACTTTGATATCTCTTAGACTGATAAGTACAATTGAAAGTAATTGATGTGTAAACATCTTAGCGCTCGGTATGGGTAAAATTGAAAATCGGCTATAACGGATATGGGCTCATGGTTCCGTTTGGAACCATTTTGTTTGTTGTAGGTAAGTAGAACTCTGTAAGCTCGAATAGGTAAGGTAGTTTTCATTGTTTACCTAATGGTTTTGGTATTTGCTAATAGAGTGAATTCCTTACAACCCGACTCCACAGTAGATAATTTCTCTCAGAATGTTCGTCTTGACATTAATGTCGTTTTCGATTGGATTTTCTGATTGTTGTACTCCTTTTTGATTCCAATAGAATATGAAAACATCATGTTGTCAAATTTACATACACACTACTGAATGACGCCATATTATAAAATGGCTTCTTCAAGCATTCATCACTTTTGACAAGTAGTGCGACGAAAAACTGTTTGTGAATGCGTGTGTTCCAAATCTACTCCTCCTTCAAATCGGGAACAGAAAAATACTCCGAAAACAGTACTCCGGACAGCCAATTGAAGGCTTTTGGAGTAGATGGAGTGAACATGGAGTAGAAAAGGCGTACTCCGAACGTCCAATCGAAAACGACATAAATATCTAATGGAGTCACTCCGTTTCATATCTTGGTTGGATGTCAAGATGTAATCATATCTTGACAGAAATATTTGACATACATTTGCCAGGTGAAAATTCTGTTGCTTTTTTTCTAGAAATTTAATTTTTTATTTCATTATTTTGTATCCATATGCTGCTATTGATGTTAGTCTCTGCAATCGCGGATGGCAATTTTGGTTTGTGATATTAAGTGTTATTTGCAATTTCTTGATTTGAAATGTCATAACATGATTTGCCAAGTGGCGCATTCTTTTATGTTTCTCTAGTTGGGTGTGGTTAATGTGTCAAAAAGAAGTGTTGTTATGTCATATTTAAAATAGTTACTTTGAGTTACTTTTCATTTAGGTTGATAAAAGCTAAAAATATGGCTGATCTGTCAAACAAATTGGGTGAAAAAAAGTCGAAATAGATTTGGAATTAAAAATTAAGAAGAAATTGTGATTTCATTATTGAAAAGAACTTTTATCAGCACTTCGCAAATGCATACATTTTTCAAATTAAATTTCATTTAACTTCATTCTAGCACAAAATTGAATATTTAAGCAAAAATTTTTCCATTTTTTTTTTTATCATTCATTACTTGCACAAATTTCTTTACTACAAATCGATCAAATCAGATAAAAAAATGTCGCAAAACCTGGAAAATATTTTCAATCTCACTATCGACGGTAAAATCAATAAAAATAAAAATATATTAGCTTTATATTTTTCCCAGGTCTGATCTGGATTGTATATGCATACATGTATTACAAAAAAAACACAAAATCCGACCTTGCTTTTGGATTTCGATTTGCAAATTAATTCTGACCATACACCGTTTGTACTTTTTGCAAAAATGAGTTTTTTCTCTCACAGGTAGATGGCTTTTTGTGTTGAAGATAGGGAGAAAATAGAGAATAGAGTATAGAGAAAATACAGAAACAAAAGGATAAACGGGGATCGGAAAGGTATATAACACTCTTGTCGCACTGGGATCCTGTTTGTTTTATTATGATAATCTAATCCGGATCAGATCTGGGGGATAATAAAATTAAACTATTATATATAACAAATTAGATCAATTCCAAACCGAACGATCGAGAAGCAAACAAAAGATAACTCAAAATGAAAACATCGTGATTTCAGCTGCTTTTGACGGATTAACCATTTCAACTTTCAAAGAGATGAGTTGGAAAAATATACTCAAAGTTACTTTTTGACACTTTAAGTTGAATCCAGGAACAACTTTGTGACGTCATAAGGTTTTCTCGGAAGGTGTTTTCTAATGGGTAAATTCATTATAATTTGTGTCGTGCAACCATTTTGTTTTAGCGCTTGTATTACAGATTCCTAATTTTTTCCATACGTGGTAATGACCCGATCCCTTATGCCCGATTTATACGATTGGAAAACTGCCAGTATAATGACAAAAGCAACAAAAAAAGAATGGACAATTTCATTCTTTTTGTCATTATACTGGCAGCTTTCCATTCGTGTAAATCAGGCATTACCCTCAGGTGAAAACGAATGTTTACACATCTTCCACGCGAGTCCCGGTACTCACACATTTTTATATAAGTAGTATCTATGGTAGACAATGTAACGTTCTAAAAAAATTTACAAGAGTTGAATACGTTGGTACTTATTCTACCTATATCACACCGTTTTGATGATATTCTGCCTGTTTATTTATTTATTCGTTAAATAACTAACGATAGAAGCTTACAAAACTAATTTTACATTACATTACAATTTAAATAAATATAGTCAACTACAATAATGAATTGAAAAAGATTTCTTTGAATTTACAACTTATAACATTGTCGTTTATAGAAGAAAATACACAATAATATTTATTGAAGACTGAAATTAATTGATTTAATGGACTATTCACACCATAATTTGTTCTACTGAAGATCGGACATAAGGGCAACTGTCTTCTTAAGCTTGCCTGACTGTAACTGAAATTTAAACGACACAGAGCTGATGGAGATACTATTGACCCATTGATTAATTTTATAATAAAGCATAGCTGTATATATTGTCTATGTTTTGAGAGTAAAGGAAGATTAATTAACGTGAGTCTTTGAGAATAAGGAGGTAAGGCATGTCTATGCGACCACGGCAGAAAGCGAAGACAGAAGCGCATAAACCAACCTTCTCTGGATACTTTCAAGTCTGTTTATGTGTACTGTGTAGTAAGGGGGCCCATACCACGCATCCATATTCAAGTACTGGCCTTACAAAAGATACATATAAAAGCTTTAGAACGTATGGGTCCTTGAAATCACGAGAGAATCGTTTTATGAATCCCAGAATTTTATTGGCTTTTTTAATGACATAGTTATAGTGGTCGACAAAAGTTAATTTTGTGTCGAGAACAATACCCAGATCAGAAAAAACAGATAATCTACATAAAGAAGAAGAATCTAACATATAATTAAAAGTTATCACATTTTTTTTGCGTGTAAAACACATTGTTTTACATTTGACAATATTCAATAGGAGACGGTTTGAATTGCACCATTCCCTAAACCTATAAAGATCTTCTTGGAGTTTTAAACACTCATTTATAGAAGTTACACTTTTGAAAATTTTAATGTCATCGGCATATATAAGAAAAGAGGAATTTTGAATAACTGAATTCAAGTCATTTATATATGAAATAAATAATAATGGGCCTAAGTGGCTACCTTGAGGAACACCAGAGTTGACTATAAAATGATCAGAGTCCTCGTTACGAAATCTCACACTATAACATCTATTCATCGAGTAGGACGAGATCCACTTTAAGAAACATTCATTGAAGCCCAAAGCCATCAGTTTATTAATCAAAGTTTTATGGCACAATTTATCAAAAGCCTTACTTAAATCGGTAAAGATACAATCAACTTGTTTTCGATCTTCAAAGGAATCAAGACAAAAGGATGTAAAATGAAACAGGTTTGCTACAGTTGACTTGTTTTTAACGAAACCATGTTGGTTGTCACAAATAAAAGATGTACAATTAAAAGACAATACATAACAGATTATGGATTCAAACAGTTTCGGAATAACAGAAAGTTTGGCTATAGGGCGGTAATTTGTTATGTCATTTTTCGACCCTTTTTTATGAATAGGTGTTATAAATGCACTTTTCCACAGAATAGGGAAGATTGAACTTTTAAGAGATTCATTGAAGAATATGTAGAGGATAGCACAACTGAGAATATGTAGAGGATAGCACAACTGAGAAACACATTTCCTTAATACACATGATAGTACACCATCAGGACCAGGACTAAAACAATCATCTAGCTCAAGTACACTTTGGATAATTGAATTGAATTGCCTGGCGTTTCTATAGGCTTTACTTTTCCCAGGCATTTGCAAAGGAATTTTAAATTTTGCATCCAAAGTTGAATGCCGCCCTTCGCAATGTGCCGCCCCGGGCCATGGCCCTTATTGCCCCTAGGGTAAATACGCCACTGACTACCAAGGAGTTCACCTACCGACACATTAGTGGAAATCCGACGAAGAATTTCAAATACACTGACTCGGCAACATTGATCGAATGAACAACAACGCTCCACCCAACAAAATCTTCGAGTCTCAGCTTGACCATCCGTATGCACATGCACCAAAGTGATTTGTTGCACGTCTTTTGTTTAAACACAGCTCCCCCCAGTACCAGATGACAAGAGCCCACCACAGATCACCATTTTCATTCCATGCCCCCAGCCATTTTTGCCCATCACGCGTTCCAGACCGTAATAGTCTGATTCGGCTTGGGCAAAAAGCTCCCATGACAATTATGATGTCAGCTATCGGAACACTTCTGTATACCAAGTTAAGATGAGCGTAGAACGCAGTTTTGTATTCTTTGGTCACTTTTTTTTACTGGCGTAGAATTGAATTATTGTGACGTTATTAATTTTTGAACGGAACATTGCTGTCATTATTCTTGCAGAAATGGTTGCCCATGAAATAAGACTAGGCCTCATTTCTTCGTTCAACATAATTTTGACACCATGCAGACTTTATCCACCCCCTCTTTCTTCCTCCCCGGACAACAGCATTTCGTTTGTCCACTGTCAGGTTTGCATTCGGGTCTTCCTTTGCACTTAGTTTCGATGAGGCTCAGGGTTCTGATCTTAAAGTGAAGCATTTCACGCTCACCTGCTCGTATCTACCTTTGCCGCACAAGGATCGAACGTTCTATGCTCCGATTTTCGTTCGAAGCTTCGAAGGTATGCGGTAGTCAAAAATATTATTTGCTTTTCTTGAAAGACTTCTTGATCGACATTGGTACTTGAAGATGCCGCACCTCCAAATCTGATGTGCGGTTTACTGCAGCCGAAGCTGCAGAAGAATTCTCCCTAAAATGGTTACCTTTTGAGGACTCATTACCAGACTTGTTTTCTTAGTTCCTGTATTAACATTATATCCCTCCACCATGGTGACCATGATGGTGTTTTCCAAGATACGATTAATAACATACAAAAGCTCAGAATTGACAGGCCCACCCTTTGTATGGTAAAACACATAACTGATCGAGGCCGCCCACAATGGGAAACAGACGCCTTTTTTAGCCGCCTAATATGGGTTACAGATGCTACTTGCTGCTGCCGTTGGCCTTTCAAAATAGGCTTCTCCACCACCAGACTTTCATGCCATTGACCACGGCCTGTTTTTTCGCCTTCTGGGGGCTTTTAAACTATCTCAAGGACAAGTTTGCGCCTTGACCATAGCAACGCTATGAAAAAGAGTGTTTAATTTTTTAGTTTTAGTACGAATTGCTTCTCTACAATACACCTCTTAAAAGTGGGCGTGGTAAAAAATTTTGTATAACCTAGTTTTTAAAAAAGGCAATTCCAACACGTTTTTTTCACATTTTTTTTTAGAAAACGCTCAAAAAAGAAATGTTGGCAAAAACGCCTTTAAAAGTGGGCGGTGCAAACACTTTTCATCATTTTTTGTTCTTAACCTGTTATTAAAGCAATTTGATTTGTTTTCAATTACCCAAAAAAGAAATATTTTGTCAAAAATGCCCCCAAAACTGGGCGTAGCTTAAATGTTTGTATGGGAGAGTTAATATAAATAACATTGTCAACAACTTTTCTAAAAAACACACTCCTCATTTACATCAACTTTTGACGATTTGGTGACCTGTTTTAAAAAGTGGGAGTGTCAGTGGGAAATTTTCTCTGATGATGTCCTATGATATTATTTATCATTCCTGAAAATTTCATCTGAATCGGGTAGCTGCTTCAGATTTGATAGATTTAAGACCGCCTCTTCATACATCTTGAACCACTGTGCGTCCGCGTCCTAGTAATCTCCAGGTCTTTATAGAGCAAAAAAGGTTGAAAGTTCAGCTACCTATTTCGACATCCAACTTTCTACCATTGAACATTAGCATTACTACTGTACGAATTGTACACTCCAGTGAATGTTTTTTTTTATATATATAATTTTTTATTGATTAAGTTTTCTTCGAAGAAAAATTCATTAGTTTTTTATTAATTGTTTATCACAAATTGTTGTGTAAAATTTGTTATTAAATAAAAATTTGTCGTTAGAAAAGGAAATTTGTATTTTCTAGTACTTTTAATTTGATATCATGGATAATATTATTTTACCTTTCATTTTGGAAACCCTGAGCCAAAAACCTAAATATGGTAATTTTGAGAACAAAATATTTTTTTTTTCTAATAAGATTTACATAATTAAATTTAATGCTTTTCAGAGGAAACCGAGAAAAATCTTATGAAAGATTTGCGGCTTCATTGCAAAAATGAAAATTTGAAAATTAATAATTTTACCAAAGGTTATTCACAAGCTATTGAAATTGGAGAGGATCTAGGAATAATTCGAGTTGTCGGTGAAAATATACGTTTGCCATTTTCACTGGAAAACAAAAAAAAGCAACCGGAATCGGCAAGAACAAGTCGTAGTAAATCAGCGCCTGGAACGTCTTCAAAGAAAGCTAAATTGGTGAGGAATTTTTAACAAATCTTCTTTATTTTTAAGTAAAGAAATATATTTATTTCTATCATAAAGGATAAGGAAGCAGCTACTGATAAAGTACATAGATCCAGTCGCAGGCGTAGAAGTAGTGGTAAAAGAGGACCAAGTCGAAGCCGAAGCCGTAGCCGTAGCCGTAGTCGTAACCGAAGTGGCCGAAGTCAACGGAGAAGACGCAGTTCCCGAAGATGAAGAACTATAAAGGTGTATTTTAAATTCTCTGTAAAAGTCGAAGAAATTTTTTTTTAAATAAATATTTAAAATCGAAGAATCGAGTTTTTTTTTCTACGCCAATTCTATTGAGATTTTCCTTAACTGTCGATGTCCTTTTGTTGATGATGAATCCACTGACAGCTGCATAGTTGAATTTTTCGGCCTCGATCTAATAGTTCAACCTTGTGGCAATTGAGAATGGCTATGATTGCTGCTAACTACACGTGCGAGATGTTTTTCGGCCTTAAAAACAACCACTTCAGCTTTGAAGCCATCCTATCAAAATGTATGAGCTGGAAAATGATTAGCGTACTTGACTGTTTTTTCATCCATAATCTTCGTGTTGGGCTAAAATCTATGAAGGTACCTACAGAGGGATGTGTTCTCTGTTTAAATGTCGGTTAAGTTTACTAAGGTTCTTTGACCGGAATTTCCCCTTTTCCGCAATTATTACACTGTTAAGGTTGTGAGGCACTTTTGGGTGCCAAATATTTTGTTTATCAAACGAGTTCGGTTCGGAAAAAAAAAGTTTCTAGGGTTGCGGTTGGTGAAGTTCTTATGACATAAGCTCTTGCACTACCAATAAAAGCAAGTCTCTGAATTGTATAGTTTTGGTCAGAATTGGATTTGTTTGGTTTTGTATATCCATAAATAATTTTAGGGTTGATGGGTCTCTTTTTTTTAGCAAAAATATTTTTGTCGGTTCAGGTTGGAAGTTGTAACTTTTGTAAGTGGACGAACATTGTGTAAGACTCCCTTAGACTATATTTCCTTTAATAATTAGGTATATCTGAATCTGGAATTGAATCTCTCTAAGAGTACTGGAAAGTACTAGGACGCCACATGGCTCTAGGTTCAATGAAAGAAAAATTCCTATGCACACCTCCGCGTAGTAGAGGGCGAGTAACGCTAACGTGCAGGGGGACCAAATGGATGCCGGGATAAGCAGACAACCCAGCGATGCTGATCAGAGCACAAACTTGTTCTTGAGATGGTTAAAAGCCCCCTTAAGAAGGATGAACTGCAGGTGGCAGTCAACGGCATGATAGTCTGATGGTGGATGAGCCTTTTTTTTGTTAAAAGGCCAAGGGCAGCAGCAGGTAGCGTCTGTCACCCATATGGGGCGGCTACAAAAGGCGTCTGTTTTCCAATAGTGGGCGGCCTCGAGCTGTTATGTGTTTGACCATACAAAAGGCGGGTGTGCCTGTCAAATCTGAGCTTATGTATGTTATTAATCGTATCTCGGAAAACACCATGGTGGAAGGATATATGCTATTACATGAAATATGACAACAATTGGAAATGAGTCCCCAAGAGGTAACCATTTTATGGAGAATCCTTCTGCAGCTTCGGTTGCAGTAAACCGCACATCGGATTTGGGGGTGCGGCATCTTTCATGTACGAGCATCAATCAAGACGCCATAATAATAAATGAAACGTTGACAAATAGAAGAAGTCTTTCAAGAAACGCAAATGTTACTTTTGGCTACCGCATACGTACGAAAATCGGAGCATGGAACGTTCGATCCTTTTACAGCGATGGTAGATACGAGCAGGTTGAGCCTGAAATGCTTCGCCTAAAGATCAGTATCCTGGGCATAAGCGAAACTAAGTGGAGAGGAAGAGCTAAGTACAGATCAGACACTGGACAGACGAGAATGCTGTATTCCGGGAAAGATGAAAGAGAGGGTGGCCAAAGACAGCATGGTGTGGGGATTATGTTGAACGAAGAAGCGAGGCGTTAGTTTTAGTTTGATCTCCTCGGCGCCCATTTCTGCGAGATTAATGACAGCAAGGTTTCGTTCAAAAATCCGTAGCTTCACAACTATTCAGTGGTACGCCCCCACAAATGAAGCGACCGAGGAAGACAAAACCGCGTTCTACACTCATCTTAAATCGGTGTACAGGAGTGTTCCGAAAGCCGACATCATAGTCGTTATGGGAGACCTCAATGCCCAAGTCGGTTCGGACAATAACGGGCTGGAACGCGTGATGGGAAGAAATTGTACGGAATGAAAATGGTGACCTACTTGTCGATTTTTGTAACGCGAATCTTCTTGTGATAGGTGGGACGGTATTTAAGCGTAAGACGTGCAAAAAAAATACCTGGGTGCATCCGGATGGTCAAACCGAAAACCCAGTTGATCATATCATGATTCAGCAGCGATGGAGGAAGTCAATGTGTGATGTCCAGAGCATAAGAAATGCCGATATGGGAAGCGACCACCATTTGGTTCTGATGAGTCTCAAACTACGAATCGCTGCCGTACAAAAAACCAGCGCAGGATGCAGCAAGGAGCTCAAAATTCAATACGAATGCCTTAAATAACCCCAACATAATGTCGAAACTACATATGTCACCACCCTCAACGACAGAGCCTCGTCATTAAACGGAATCCAACATTCAATAATTGATGAGATGTGGGGTGAAATTAAAAGTGTTTTTATGGAGGCTGGATCCGAAACTGTACCCAAGCGAACTAGACGTAGATACTCTTGGATATCCCAAGACACATGGGATAAGATCGAACTTCGTAAATCGTTGAAAATCCAAATAAATGCCGAAGCTGATATTCAACGAAAGGCTGACTTGCGAAGAGAGTACCGCATTGCACATAAGATGGTCTATCGTTGTGTGAGACGTGACAAGAGGGTGAGGTTAGATGGGCTCGCAGATAATGCAGAAATCGCTGCCAGAAGAGGAGATATCCGGGAATTGTACCAAATAGCCAAAGACGTGATCGGGAAAAAAGCAACACGAATCATCCTGTAATGGATGTGGATGGCACACTTTTGGTATCAATTGAGGATCAGCTTCGTAGATGGAAGGACCATTTTTGTGCCCTGCTTAATGAGGATTCAGTTGAGCAGAGTGCTGAAGTGCCCCAACTAAACGAGATGCGCAGGTCCTATAGGGGTATTGACATCGAACCCCCGTCAGAATCGGAAATCCTTACATCAATAAATCTCCTGGACGGAATACCAGCTGAATTCCTGAAAGCCGATCCCGTAAGAGCTGCTAGTATTTTACATCCGTTGATACAAAGCATTTGGGAAAACGAAAACTATCCCAGGGATTGGAAGGATGGTGTGATTGTTAAGTTATGCCAAAGAAAGGTGACTTAAAGAATTGCAACAATTGGCGTGGTATCACCGTTTTGTCCGTTTTCCCAAAACTAATTGCAACCATCATTCTCGAGCGAATAAAGGATAGAATCGAGTCTACACTCAAGAGGCATCAAGCTGGCTTCCGCAGTGGTCGATCGTGTGTCGACCATATCAACACCCTGCGTATCGTCCTCGAGCAGTCGATGGAATTTCAATCACCGCTTTACCTCATGTTTGTGGATTTTGAGAAAGCCTTTGACCGAGTTAACAGAGAATGTATATGGAGATCGTTGCTTGGTAGTATTGGTATTGTTGCCATTATTAAAGATTCCTACAACAACGCAAGGTGCTTTGTTTTGCACAATGGGCAGCTATCCGACTCCTTTGTAGTGCAATATGGTGTGAGACAAGGGGATGTTCTATCGCCAATTCTCTTCCTGCTAGCGATGGACGACGTATTGACGGCCAGTGTTGGTACAGCTGAGCAACAGGGCATTCAATGGAGACCGTTCGAAAGGATCAGTCATTTAGACTATGCCGATGACATATGTCTACTGGCAAATAATATCAGTGGGCTGAACGGAAGGGAGAGTCGAGTGGTCTAAGAATAAACAGCAAAAAGACAAAAATAATGCTCACAGGCCGCTCCACACAGCAGCGTATTATTCTACAGGAGACGCCAGTTGAAGTAGTGAAACAGTTCAACTACCTTGGCTGTATTGTCTCTGCAAACGGTGGTACGGATCTGGACGTTAAAAGTGGAATCAATAAAGCTCGTGCTGCCTTCGGTACCCTGTCCCCAATTTGGAAATCCAGTCAAATCTCCTTACGCACTAAGTTGAGATTCTTCGAATCCAATGTCAAATCCGTGCTGTTATATGCTTGTGAAACCTGGAAAGTCACGTCTATCATTTCGAAGAAATTGCAGGCTTTTGTGAATCGCTGTCTTCGCCACATCCTAAAGATTCGCTGGCCACAAATAATATCAAATGAGGAATTGTGGCGCAGGACAAGTCAAGAGCGGCTGGACGTCGACATAAGAAAGCGTAAATGGCGTTGGATTGGTCACACACTGAGGAAACCAAACGATGAAATTGCAAAGCAGTCCTTTGAATGGAATCCTCAGGGTGCACGGCGGGTTGGAAGACCAAGAAAAACACGGAAATCAATTGTTTTAGGGGAAGCAGAATCCCAGAGAAAGACGTGGCCACAGCTAAAGTACCTTACAGCAGACCGTGAAGGATGGAGACGTTTTGTTGACGCCCTATGCCCCAGCCGGGGTTACAGGACACGATGATGATGAGAGTGCTGCCAATAATTATAATTAAGTAAAGCACTTTGCGTTGCCAACACACATTATCTAATTTGAAAATATTTTCTCTTTAGATCTCAAAACAAGAGTTTTTCAGCTTTAAATTGTTTTCCTTACAACCTATAGGTACCCAAGCAACACAAAAACTCTATAAGAGTTCTTGAAATAAATTTATCAGCTCTTAATGGCATCTTAGTTCAGTCTTCTTGATACCATTGCACTTAATAAGCACTTTATGAATTCTTAAAAAGATAAATTAAAGTCAATACTTAAAAATACATCTTGAAGACATCTTATAGACCTCTTTTTGAAGTTATGTTTTCATATCTCTTTATGAAACTTCTTCAAAACCTCTTTAACTCCTTAAAAATAAGAGTATTTAAAGAGTTTACTAGCATGCTCTCTCAAAGACACCTTGAAGAGGTCTTCCAGATATCTTTAAAGACATTGTTGCACTGATTTCTTATCTGTCAACTTGAAGTTATGTTTCTGTATAGCGAAACAAGCTTGCTCTCTCAAAGACATCTTATAGACCTCTTTTTTAAGTTATTTTTTCATATCTCTTTATGAAACTTCTGCAAAAACGCTTTAACTCCTTAAAAATAAGAGTATTTTAAGAGTTTACTAGCTTGCTCTCTCAAAGACATCTTGAAGACATCTTATAGACCTGTTTTTGAAGTTATTTTTTCATATCTCTTTATGAAACTTCTTCAAAACCTCTTTAACTCCTTAAAAATAAGAGTATTTTTAGAGTTTACTAGCGTGCTCTCTCAAAGACATCTTGAAGAGGTCTCCCAGATTTCTTTAAAGACATTGTTGCAATGATTTCTTATCTGTCAACTTGAAGTTTTGTTTCTGTATAGCGAAACGAAATCCCACTATAAGGAGTTACTCATATATATTTAAAAATGTTGAATTCAAGAAACTATTAATTTATTCTTTTAAGCAAACTAAGTTCAATCATATTTCCTGCACCATAATCTGATCAGTTAATAAAGTTCCTCTTGTCTTGCTATGCACTTGTTGAACACAGTTGTTGCCATTGATACTGGTTTGACATTTCGTTTTGTTAAGACCTAGAAAGTAATTAATGACCACTTAATGGTGTCTTATTAAGAAGTTATTAAGCGTGATTTGACTCTGGGGAAGAGTGACTATATCCAAGACGTTTTTAAGAGTTTTTTAAGAACTTTTTAAAACATTTTGAGATTTGGAAAGAATATTAATTTATTTATGTATATTTTTTACAGGGTGTCATTAACATTAAAAAATTAAAATATTTGTATTTAAATGTTTAGTTGATATTTGTGTATTTTTTGGTTTTTTTGTCTATCTGCTACGCATGCTAGGTTATATTTTGAGACCAAATGGCTACACTATTGTTATCAGCCGCATTTTATAAAACTTTTTGTTCAGATATGTATAATAGAAAAAGCGTTTATAATATGTGAATAAAACTTTGAAAATTTTGCGAAAAAAGAAAATAGCTTTAATTTTGATGTGTAATCAAAACGTGGACTTTCCTCTGTACAACGTTACGGAGTATAGCACGTTACGTAGCGCTTATTCTCGGAATTCTGATTTGACATTTTGACACCTGTCAAACTACAAGTGTTCTAGTGGACCCAGAATGTCAGGCGAGACATTAGGTAATATCCACCTCCTAAATCGATTAGCGTAGGTACTCCGTTTTTCGAATCCGCCATACCAAAACTTTTGGCACATTTTGACACCTGTCAAACTAAAAGTAGATATTCTAGTGGACCCCAAAGTTCGGGCGTGATACTAGGTAATATCCACCTCCTTAATCGATTGGTGTACTCCGCTTGTAGATCCGCCGTATCAACAGTTTTGGCACATTTTGACACCTGCCAAATTAAAAATATTCTAGTAGACCCAGAACGTCAGACGTGACACTAGTAAGTAATATTCACATCCTTAATCAATTGGTGTACTCTGTTACTCGATCCGCCGTACTAAAATTCTCAACTGCAAATTTTCGGGTTTCCACTGGAGCTAAGGCGCTGGCCGTGACAGCAGGAAAGAACAAACGTTGATGTTTGCACATATTAATAATGAGTTCCAGCACTCTCTTTTTTGTTTGTGACTTATGTAAATAATAAAATGCAGCTTTAGAAACAAACAAAATAAATAATTGCGTAACTATTTAAAAAGAGGCACCCTGTCGCTTACACGCCATATTTATTGATTTCAATTTCTAAAACTATTTTGTATAAAATATAATAAATGACAATTTGGGCTTGAATAACCGCAGATTCGTTTCATAATTTTGTGTAGACATCTTAATATAACATAATAACCCAACAAAATGCAATAAACATTTTTTACTTCAGTATCGAGTTTTTTTGTCTAGAAAAAAAATGAAATAAAAAATTTAAATATCTTTATTTTTGTAAGCGCGTGAACTTTTAGGGGGGTAGCATCTATGACTTTAAAGTAAATATGATCGCGCATGTCGAAACACATTCTAGATATGCTTCACAAAATATGTTAAGACTGTCATATTAAAATAACTAACTTGGCCGAGCTTCTTATAAATGAAATAAAATAAATTCCTTATGTTTTCACCACTCATCTTACGTTTCATTCCATTTCATTAAAATGCAACTCAATGTTTACACCCGTGAAAGAGAAAATATTATTTATTGCCATGATGCATGCGTAAAAGAGAAAAAGTAAACTTAGTTTTTTTTTCTCGCTTCTTCAGTCTGCGTTTACTTTTAATGAGATTTTAAAGACCTTTTTATGAGGATTTCAAGATCTATTGAAAACCTCTTTAAAACATCTTGAATACGTCGTCAATACATCAACTAAAGAAGTCCTCTTTATAAGCACTTACAAAGACATTAATTAGAACTCTTCACTTCATACAATTGGCTCCGCCCCTTTGGGCCTTTTTGGGTCTTTAAGTTATCTTGCTGTGTTGAATGCTCTTTATTTAAGAATTCTGAAAGATATCTGTAAGAGGAGAATGTGTTGCTTGGGTATTGCTTAACAATCATTTTTAACAAAGATATGGCATTTGAGAAATTGCCAAGTATTGTTTTTTTTTTAACTGCTTAACCACAAATAGGTATAACAAAAATTTTATTTTTTGAGATATTTAGCTATTTAATAAATTTGAGTACAACACTTTTAGAGCTCAAAAATATATAGCAGAGCACTTAAACAAAATATTTTCTGCGTTTTAAACTTAGTAAAAATCAACATAGGCCACTTCAACTAGAAGTTGCCAAGTATCCCGAAAACCTAAACTTTTAAAGAATTTGTACAATGTAGAATGTACATATTATAATATCAACGATTATTCAGCGATTAAATGGACACTCTCGATAATTAATGTTCGAGCTTATCTAAGATTTTTGTTTAGGTACATAAATGCAACTTTTAAGCTAGGCATCCTTCTATGTTTGAGTTTTATTTCACAACTTAATTTTTCTTTAACATTTATGGATCTCTCAACAGTGGTTAAAGTATTCCCAAAGAAAAAGTCCTTAAAATTTCTAAAATAAGGCTTTAATTTTCAAATTTAAACGACACACAATTCTCCCAAGGAACAGAGCGTGTTTAAATATTTAGCAATACCCAAGTGCCAAAGAGGAGTGGAGGTTTAAATGCTTACCTTGGTTTTCGTTTTCCAAATAAAGATGTTATTCACCTGCTCAACTCAACATGAAGTAGGGTAGTTCACCCTTCTGCAATATTATGAGCAGACACAAACACCTCTCTACATATACGTTACGTATACAAACATCCGTACAGTCAATTTCCCTCTATCAAAGTTTGACACGTGTGACTTCCAGCAACTCTTCACATCCAGTAACCAAATGTCCTCACGTTTGACCAAACACTAAAACAACAAAGTACAAAAAAAAAATTGTTTTGTTGTTTGTTTTTCGAATGTGATCTTTCTCTTTTTTTTTTGTTTTTTTGAATTTTGTTGAGGAAACATTGAACTTTTTTCCTGAAGGCACGGAGCTTATAGCATCATTGCTTGTTGGCAATTTACCGGGAGAATTTTTCCAAACCCAAGCGAAACAGAACGAAACGTATAGCGAAAAGCAAACTTCGCTGTCCGTCTGTCTGCCTGACTGTCTGTCTGTCAGTCTTTCTGTCAATTTGTTTGTAGGTTTGTGTAGTTTTTGTATGCATATAGTTGTAGAACAGATCCAGGTCATCCAACTGTATGGCACGTATATGATTATTTGCTGTTTTTCCTCCCTCTGTATACCTACCACCCTTGATGGTTGCCACAGGCCCCAAGTCTCTGGATGAATGTATATATAAAGTATGGATGAAGGCTTGTGGATGGAACGGGTTACGGGATAGGTTTATAAGGCAGCAGATTGCAACGAGTAATGTTTATTTGCAGCCTTTTCCACGTTCTGCACTGTTAAGTCAACAACGATTTTAATTGGCCAGAGGACGGAGGAATACCCTTTGGTAATTATTTGGATTATAAATTTCTTGGAAATAGAATCATTTAGCGTTATACATATTCTCAGCACTCAACTCATCTCAACTATACTCTTATAACTGTGTTCTAGTACAAAATATAAGCATGACAAATGAATGGGGCACTTGTGTTTTTGTGTAAAAAGGCACAAAACTAAACTGTGATTCTAAATCATTTAAATTACTTTAAGTTGTAGAGAACCTGAGTTGAGTTGAGGTGTTGAAAAGAAGAATCTTACATTAATGTTGGTTCTGGTGGTGTTTTCACCAAAAATCAGTCGTGGTAAATTCAGTTTTACTATGTCCTAATTCAAAAAAGTTTTGAACAACACAATGTTTAAAACCAAACCAGAGCTTTAAAGAACAGGTGGGGTTTTTGGTCAAATTAAAATATGTAGAAAAAGGAAAAGCCTTATCTTATTTTTGTACAGAAAAGTTATTAAATAATTTAAGGCTTAAAAAAGTCGTTATGTATAAATTATAAAAATTGGAACAGCTGGAAAGTGAGAAAGTTAGTAGAATTGATTTTCCCACAAGGACCATACCTATTTTATGATTAGGGCAGAGGTCAGTGTTGAAGTAGAATAAAACAAGCTATGTGTTTGGTATTAGCGAATTTTTTCATTTGAAAAGTCCTTGTATGTCATTTTTATTCCATGTTATTCCATACCATCGTTAAAATGTTGCTGCAGCTACACACGGTAACACCTTTCCAATAGAAGTATAATTTTCAATTAATCTGCCTCATGGATCTGGATGAATTTGACCTGTGTCATGTTGACTTTGAGGGCATCGGTTGATTGCAGCTTATTGTTATAGATCCGCGACTTCAGAGAAAGTCCGTAAGAAAAAGTCTTGTTCCTTGTTAGCCACTTCACTTCATCTCCCCGAGAGATAACCCTTATCTCAAATCATTCATCCAGAATAACCTTTGTGGCATCAGCTTCAGCTGGGTGGATCACAGTGACGTCGTTCACATTCATATTTCATCCAATTTGGGTCAAAAGAAAATGCTTATCACCAACCGCGATAAAGCTCTCCGTTGACAGGATTGATTTCTTTGGATCCAGACACATTCCTTGGCTTGAATCAGAACAGATGTGAGGTATGGTTGTAATAATGATGTGTGTCTGCGCAAATTAGAGAAGGCGGATCATAAAGACACTCACTGAATTATGTCGCATTCTGTCTCGTTACCCAGAGCTATAAAATTTATGTAAATGGTACTGCTTCCAGTTCCAGTAACTACTGGGCCTTGTTCTTTTACTTAAGTACTCGGAACTGGTACTTTAAAAAAGGCCAAGTATCAGTAAATTTGTAAGTACTTCGTTGCAGGTACCAAGTAAAATCTTTTTAAGTACATAACCATTCCAAGTACTTGACCAGTACTTGCGTTGTTCATGTACCGCACCAGGGTACTGAAGTTCAAGTAACAGTACTTAGTACTTGTACTTGAGAGGACTGAAGTCTTGAAATACTTAAAAACTTTACAGGTGTGCCCATAACAACTACAATGTACCAAGCTTAGCAGCTAGTAGAATGGCATTGAAGCGCAATCAGTCGAAATGTGTGATCCTACGGTCACTGGATACCTTGAAACCCTACAAAAACCGGGGAACATCATACATACATAAGAAACTGATTTTTGTCTTTGATCCGTTTCAGTGCATCGGGAAAAGAGACCAAAAATATAGATATTCAGTTTTTAATGTGTGTGTTACTGTCATCAAAAATGCCGTTCCAAGCGATATGGTGCTCTTATTTTGACTAGAGGAGGACATTTCCAAAGGAAATGAATAATATCTGTTTCATTTGTCTTCGTGGTCACCTACCATACAACTACCACAGTGAATGTTGTAAGGAATTCCAAACCTCTCCGCATGTTCTCCTACTGTCCAGTGTCTAGGACAAGCTGCAACAACCCGCTGGTGCCTGATGGCTAGGTCTTGCCTTAAGTCAATTTTTCGGGAACTATTATAGGCAAGCAGAATCTTTCTGGATATTTTGTAGCTGATTAAACTGTTCCACCTACAGACGATTGAATTCTTGAGGAAAATTGAGAATTATATTGCCCTTCAAAACTCCAAGAGGAATGTTTGACTCTTTTCGCAAGTGAGCTATGAAGGGCCTATCCTTGACTGCCTCTCTCGACCAACTAAGGTGTCGATGTATAAGACACTTCGCATCCCTGTTTTGATGTATGGTGCAGAAGCATGGATAGGTATTTTTAACGGTGGATGAGAATGCCTTAGACTTAGGTTTGAAAATTCTGTGGGTGATTTTCTGGCCCCATCTTCATAGGTGGGGAATGTAGAACTATATACAACGAAATGTACTTTATGTACAGTGACATCAACATAGTCACACAAGTGAGAAACTCACGACTGAAATGTATGGAATACATAGAGCGAATGATCCGGCCCAAAAAGTATTTAATTCTAACCAGCGTAACAGGTGACGGATACAAGTGGCGGCGTGCAAAATTGCAGACCACTAGTTAGGCCACGTCTTTCTCTGGGATTCTGCTTCTGCAAAGATGGTTGATTTCCATGATATTCTTGGTACTCCAACCCACAGTGCACCTTGAGGATTCTATTCAAAGAACTGCCTCACAATACCATCGCTTGGTTTTCTCAGTGTATGACCAAACCATTGCCATTCACGCCTTCTTAAGTCAACTTCAAACCTCTTTTGACTTGTCCTGCGCCACAATTCCTCGTTTGATACTATTTGTAGCCAGCGAATCTTTAGGATGTGGCGAAGACATCGATTCACAAAAGCCTGCAACTTCCTCGAAATGGTAGACGTGACTTTCCAGGTTTCACAGGCATACAACAGCACGGATTTGACATTAGATTCGAAGAATCTCAACTAAGTGCGTAAGGCGACTTGGATGGATTTTCAAATTGGGGACAGAGTACTGAAGACAGCAGGAGCTTTATTTATTCTAGTTTTGACATAAAGATCCGTACTGCCATTTGCAGAAACAATACTGCCAACTATTCAACTTTTTCACTGGCATAGCGTCTCCTGTAGAATAATCCGCTGCTGTGTGGAGCGGCCTGTGAACATTTTTTTTTTTTTTTTTGCTTATTCTAAGAACACTTGACTCTCCACTCCCATGCATTTTTTCGCACATCCCGTTCAGCCCACTGATGTTATTTGCCAGTAGGCATATGACATCGGCATACAAAAAAAATGAGAGAATTCCTCAACCAAGCAAACGATCTCCATGTAAATTTTCGGTTAACTTGATCAAAGGTACAGCGTTGATCGTAATTCCCTAAACTGCTAAAGGCTGATACGCAGGGTGTTGATATTAGGTCGACATACGATCGACCACTATGGAATCCAGCTTGATGCTTTTGGAGTGTAGACTCGATGTTTACCTTTATTCGCTCGAGAATCATAGTTCCAATTAGTTTTGGGAAATTGAACAAAACGGTAATACCACACCAATTGTTGTAATTTTTAAGTTATCTTTCTATGACAAACTAACAATGACACCATTTATTCCAGTCCTTGGGATAGCTTTAAATCTCCCAAACAATTTGTGTCTATAGATGTAGAATACTTGCCATTGATACGGGATCAGCTTTCAGAAATTGAGCTGGCCTGATATTCCATCAAGTCCAGCTGTCTTGTTGTTCTTGAGAAGATTAACTGGATTTCCAATTCTGAAGGGAAGGGTGTTCAATGTCAATACCCCTATAGGACCTGCGAATTTCGTTAAGTTGGGGCACTTCAGCACTCCGCTCACTACAATCCTCACTAATCAGTGCCCAAAAATGATTGGTGTTAGTTTTTTTTCCAACAACATCTTTGGATATTTGGTACAAATCCCTCATTTCTTTTCTTCTTGCAGCGTTTTCCGCACTATCTGTTGTCCATCCAACCTCCTTCTGTCACATCTCACATTCAGCGATAGACTTTCTTATGTGCATTGCGACACTCGCATCGCAATTCAGTCTTTCGTTGAACATCTCTTTCGGTTTTTATTTGTATCTTCAAGGTTCAAGCTCAATTTTATCCCAGGTGTCTTGGGATATTCAAGAGTCTCTAACTTTCGTCCGCTTGGGTACAGCTTCGGATCCCGCCTCCTTAAAAGAACTTTTTATTATACCCCAAATCTCATCAATTGTTGAATGTTGAATTCCGTCTAATGACGAAACTCTGTCGTAAAGGGTGGTCACATAGTAACGACATATTATGTTGGAGTCATTTATAGCATTTGTTTTGAATTTTGGACTCTTTGTTGCATCCTGCGCTTGTCTTAGTACGGCAACGGTGCGTAGTTTGAGACCCATCAAAGCCAAATGGTGGTCGCTTACTATGTCGGAATTTCTTATACTTCGAACATCGCACACAGACTTGCTCCATCCCTGCTGAATCATGGTATGGTTAATTTGGTATTCAGTTTGACTATCCCGATGCACCCGTCAGATGATTTTGCTGCCCATCTTCTGCTTAAATACAGTCCCATTCAGCAGAAGACGATTTGCGCTAAAAAGTTAGACAAGCAAATTGCCATTTTCGTTTCAAGTCTCCAAGTCAATTTGAAGTGGCGTCCTAGCACTCCCCAGTACTTTAGAGAGCAGGAGATTGAAAACTTCAATTAGAAATGCAAATGATTTACCCTTTGACCACTCTCATATTACAACTTGCATTTCTTAAACGTTTTTATTTGTATATTTTATTTATTTATTTAAAACAAACGTGTTTTTTCACCCGGAAAGATCTTAGAATCCATATTGTAGGTGTTTGCCGTTACATTTTTGTACTTTTTTTAATTAAAGTCAATTTTTTTTTAATTTCCCTTTACCCCAATCAGGTCAGTCTACTTTTTTCTTAGCTGAAGCTAAACTACATACCCCAGCTTTTAAGTCAAATCTTATGGGAATCACACTCTCGAAATATCCACTATGTAAAGTGCCAACAAATCAAGATCCCGTCAATATATCAATATGATGGCGAATAAAACTTTTATTGCCAAAAAGCTGACTTTGATTTCCATTACCAACAATTTTCAGAAAACCATTTACATCTACAAAATATTCCTTTAATGGCTGCTATCATTCACTTCAGAATTGATCTCGAAGAGCACTTTACAAAAACATAAAAATAAAGAAGTACGTATACGCCATAGTGTACCACTAATGCTTGCCGCTTTTCAAAGTTTGTACATATTTTGTTTTTATTTTTTTATTTTTAGTTTCTGTTTTTCCTGTGCAACTTTGATTGAAATCCAAAATTCAAAGCGGAAAAGCAAATGTAAATGGCCTAAGTAGCATTATAGGTATGCACTAGCTTGTATATGCATAAATTCCCTGCATTCAACCGAAAGTTTTGCTTGTTTCTGGTTATCTTCCTCTCAAACCCTGGACTTTGGCGATGCTGTTTGTACACAACAAAATTACGGTATAGAAAGAGACAGTGGGCATTTTCTCCAGAGATATTCCAAATAGAATGTTTCCCACTTCAAGTGTCCATTTTCTGGAGTAACTCTCGACATTCCAAGTTTGTTGCATCCACGATGAATACAAATAAGCAACAAGCCAAATTGCTTACCCAATAGCGATTTACATTTATTCTAACAACTGTTCTATGCAATACTTTTGCTATTGCCATATTGCCTGTGTTGAAGTATGTATCTGTGTATAGAGTAGGGAATGTATAGGGAGTGCTGAATTTATGCAGCGAGGGAAAGTTAAAAGCTGATGGTACTGTCCCTGATATCCTTTTGGGAGTTCTGCCGATGGAAATATTCAAGTTTGCTTCCTTCACTGAATAAATTTAAGCGCACAGTTCATACAGTAGCCAGCGCAGTGTATATCTTTTTATTTTGAGGTTTCCCGTCTATATCTATGTATCTGTATCTATCTATCTATCCAAAAGTGTATGGGTTTGTTTGGTTTGTGGTTGATATTAAATGTATTTCCTGACGCTTTAACTTAAATGCTGAGTATGAATATTTCATTGAACAACGTTGCTTAATGCAAAGATTATTTCACGGAAAGTCGGTTCTTGTTTTCAATGAAGGACCAAGAGAAAAACGTCAATCTTATAAAGCTCCATAGTGCTTTTGTCATCGTTTCCTTTTGCGGCATCCTTTACTTGGTTGAATAGAGTTTGTTTTTTGGTTTTTTTTGTTTGTGTTCTATTTTAAGATTTCTTTCGGGTGAAGAAGACAGATGGTCGTGTTGATATTTCTTGGCAAAAGCATGGACTTCTTTGGTGAATAAAATATTAGAGTTTTAAGTCAATGAACTTTATCTATGAGTTTCGTCTCTCAAAAAAATGATGTAATTTTATATAAAATGTATACTTTTTTAATTAAATTTTATATTTTTATCAGCTTTTTTGCAGGAAAGGGCTAAATGCAGGCAAGATGTTTTGTCCAAAGTGTTTCCAATTTGTATAAAGTGTTTGTAAGTTGTGTTCAGAATTGAAAAAAAATGTTTTAAATTATTATTAAAATATAAGGAAATTACCCAAAAACAAGAAAATTGTTCAAAACCTCAAAGCGGAGCTTCTGTGGAGACATTTGTTTTGACGTCTTAAACACTACCCAAAAATACCTTAAACTTAGATGGGGCTTAAACTTTAAGGGGGGCTGAAATTGGTAAAAATTTGTTGCTTCTTTATTTCTTGAAAACTATCAGTTTTTTTTTTTAAATATGAACGACAAAGCTGTAGCTTATATGAATCTACACGATTAAAATCATGAGATTTAGAGAAAAACAGCAAGAACTTCATGGTGTAGTAAATTTAGTCAAGAAATTTATAAAAATTGAATGAATCGATGGACAAAATTTCTTTATACGATTTGTGTTTGACTCATCTCCAAGTTTTGGGGTGACCACGGTACGAGAAAATCTGCTGTCTTCAAAAAATATCACATTTTTTCAATATGGTGGCCAACCCAAAAACATTGTTTTATCATGAGAAAACGTAGCCAAATACAAATCGTATAAAAAATGTTACCCATCGATTAATACCATTTTAATAAATTTTTTGACTAAATTTTGTACACCGTGTTTTTTTTTTAATCTATTGAAATTTCCTCTTTTTAAAACAGAATCATAAGCTACAGTGTTCCATTCAATTGGAATTTATAGTACCTAGTCCAATAGCCCGTAGAAAAAAAAAGTAGGTTTATATTGCAATTTAATACTGAACTGCTTTTGTTCATAGAATATCTTCAAGGGTGTCCCCTAAATTTCCTTTCTTGGAAAGCACGTTTATCAAATATCTCGTGAACTGTGCATCGTACGACAAAAATAGTTATTATTATTATTATTTGTTTATTGTAGCCAAAATGTTACATTACTAAATCTTAAAAACTATATTGCACAATTTACAGAGATTGGTATATATCCTACCTTACTACTGCCAAGTTATATAATTGTTTAATAAAAAAAAAATAGAAAAAGCTTTAAATAATTCATTTGAAGGAAAAGCTACTATTAGAAACCTTCGTTAAATATAGACACAAAAAAAGAAAGTAGGTTGCTGCTTACAAAAAGATCTGAGAGAAGGGGTAGCCTTAAAACGAAAACGAGCAAAACCCTGTTCAAAATTGCTTTTACATTGTAGTTGCATAGTAAAAATAAATAAATAAATAAATAAATAATGAAATAAATAGTGAATAAATTATTGAATCAACAGAAAAAATAAATATGTGTAATAACAAACAACACCAAAACTATTTAAATAAATAAATAAGTGTAGAAAAAAAAAACGAATAAATAAATAAATAAATAAATAAATAAATGAACAATTAAATACCTAAATAAAAAAAATAAATTAATTAATAATTTAACAAATAAATACAAAAATAAATAAATAAATAAATAAATGAATAAATAAACAAATAAATAAATATATATATATATAAATAAATAAATAAATAAATAAATTAATACATATAAAAATAAGTAAATAAAGACTGATAAATAGATTTATACAAACACAGTAAATAAATAAATACATATGCATATAAATAAATAAATTTAGTAAGCAAATAAATAATTAAATAAATAAAAAGTACAAATGAACATAGATCTGTCTTTGGCAAATAAATTAAAAATAAATATACATAGATACATTTAATACACATAATAATTCAACTTAAATTTATTAAGATAGTTCTTACAGGCATATAGTTAAAATATTATTAAATATTATTAATATTATTATTAAGAAGCTAAATTTGAAATAAGGGAATTGTCCGATGATATACAGGAATAATTATATCGTTCGCTTAATTTTAAAATTCTGTTCGAAACCATTTCAATGTTTGTTAAAGTGTGAAGGTCGCTTGTGGAAAAGCGCCATGAAAGATTTAACATCATTTTCCGAAGTTTATTCTGTGAAATTTGCAGTCTACGTAAATGACTCTTTGCACATTTACCCCAAGCAGGTGACCCATAAAACATTATTGCCTGAAAGATAGCTTTATAAATTAGTAATTTGTTATTAGTACTCAATTTTGATTTCCTTTTATGAAGGGATAGAGAATTTTGATCGTTATGTTAATCTTTTTTATGATTTCTTGAACGTGTGTCCCAAACGTCAATCTCTTATCCAGGTGGACCTCGAGATATTTTGCACTTGACTTCCAAACAGTTCGAATACCATTGATTAAGAGTCTATTGCTTAGTAAGAAACAGGGTTGCCTTTTTCGGTTAAAAAAGACAGCCTGAGTCTTAGAAGCATTTATCTTAATCTTCCAATCACTAAAATAGCTTTGTGTTATATTCAAGGCAGATTGTAAGTTAGTTCCGATAGTGGAACCAATAGAATCTGTGGAATATAAACATGTATCGTCAGCAAAAATAGCTGTTTCAACGTTTTGAAGTCTTGGAAAATCTGATGTAAATACATTATAGAGAATTGGGCCAAGAACTGAGCCCTGGGGGAACCCTGCAACACAAACAAATATTTGAGAAAGACAATTGTTGACAGACACTAAACACTTTCTTGAAGACAGAAACGATTGTATAATTTTAGTAAGGTACATTGGGAAATTAAGAATTAACAGCTTATGAAGAAGTCCTTCATGCCAAACAGAATCAAAAGCTTTTTCCACGTCCAGTAAAACCATGCCTGTGCTCTTTCCTACGTTAAAATTGCTCTTTTTATGTTTTGTTATTCGGTGTACTTGGTGGAAAGTGCTATGAAATTTTCGAAACCCAAACTGCTCAGCAGACAAAATATTGTTTGATTCAATGTGTTCTATAAGTTTTTTTTAATCACCTTTTCAAAACATTTGCTAAGTGAACTAGCAAACTTATGGGTCTGTAGTTAGAAGGCATGTTAGCAAGCTTTCCAGGTTTCAAAATGGGAATTACCTTAGCTATTTTCCATTCATTTGGAAAATATCCCAAATTAAGGCAAGAATTAAAACTGCTTGTAGTAATTTAATGCCCAGTCTTGGCAGATGCTTTAAGTAAAGATTTTTTATATTGTCAAAGCCCACAGACTTTCTTGGATTAAGTGAATTTAGAACTTCGTTAATGTCTTCAATGGTGATATATGATTGCTCCAAGTTCATTTCACTCGAGTTAATTATGTGGACAAAAATAGTAGATTAGATAGATATGTTTTGGAAGCTAATATTCTATTCTCTTACTTGTTTTCTTTTAAAAAAAAGTTGATTTAGTGAACATTTTTTGAAAAATTAAATTTTAAAGTCAATATTAAAAATTGATTGTTTTTAAAAATATATGGACGATATAGTTTAATTTCTCTAAAATTTTTCTCGAAAACAAATTGGAAAAAATGGAATATGTATTTGCTTTCGAAAAAATTTACTATTTTTTCGTACAATGAATGCTTCACAAGATATTTGACAATACATAAAAAACGGTGGCAGCAGCTAGAAATCGAACCCAAATCTTCGGCGTTCGGCCTGACAGTCGAACGCATTAACCTTATGCCACGAGGTACTACAAAATTAAAATACATCACTGGGTCGCACGTACTTGCTCTTATGTTCAAGACACTGCGGGTTTATGAAAATTGAATTTAAAAACATGGAAATTATAAGAGAAAAATGTAAAAAAGCATGTAATACGATATATAAAACAGCTAAAACAACTCCCTTGACAGTTTGGGTGGAAAAAAGGATGCCATCTTAACTCTTGATAGAATATGATAGAGTGGAAAGACAACATTTCAAAATCGTTGGAGCGGTTTTTTTAAAAATTATTTTTTTACGTATAGAACTCTTAAAACATTTTTAAGTACAAATTTTGGTATACGAATCTAAAGTATATATTTAACGGTATATACAAACAAAATTTGAAAAAATTGTCCAGCTGTTTTTGAGATATCGAATTTTCAAAAAAAATTGAAATTTTTTTAAAAATTCAAAAACTTATTTTTTGAAAGTTTTGATATGCAATATTATTTAATCTTATCTGAAAATTTGTGTATACAAAAATTGATCTAAATCCGTTTAGCCAATAAAGGAAAAATTCAAAGTAAGAAAATACGTTCTATGACTACTTACTAATAGTTGCTAAGTGTACATTTTTTTGGTTGTAGATCGTACTAATTTTAGTATATGAAAACGTTTAATCAAAATCGTAGGAGTCGTTTTTAAGCAAAACAAATATTTTCCTTTGCGGTTTTTTAACTTTTGTATGGAAGGTACCTGTACTTTTTCATAAATGTTAAATTTTTTCTAGAAATATTTTAGAGAGTACTTAAAAACTCTCCAGTATCAAGTTTCAAAAAAATCGATGTTGTCGTTTTCAAAATATTTGATTTTCCAAAAAAAAATTTGAAACATTTTTTAATAATCCAAAAAAATACTTTTTCAAAAATTTTGGTACACAAGACTATTTATAATCTTTGGAAGCTTCTGCATAAGAAAAATAGTTGAAATCGGTTGTACCATTTTGAAAAAAATTTAAAAATTAAAAAAATGGTTCTTTGGGAGGTACCATTAATAACCATTTTTGAAAAATGGTTTTCCACCTAAAGGAAGCCTTTCCTAAAATAAATTTATTGAATTTTTTTAAGAAAAGTTGTCGAGCCGTTTTTGCGAAAAATACGATATGTAAAATTGCTAAAAAAAATGTATGGCAGGTACTTTTATTTTTGGTTCTAAAAATGAAAAAAAATGTGTCGGCAAAATCACCAAAAACCACTATGTACCAAGTTTGAAGAAAATCGATCGAGCCGTTTAGGCTGTAGACGAACAGACAGACACACGGAAAGAATTCATAGATCAGATCATGACAAATGAGCTGCAAATTGCGAAAATGAATCCCGATTTCTACCTTGGCTTGAAATATAGTAATTTACGACTATTTGTTTGCAATTTGCAAAACTAAGCAAAATGAAGATATGATACTCAAAAATCGTAAATCAACACACTTTAAGAATCAATTATTCTATCGAGATGAAACAAAAATTGCAAACAACAAATCGCAATTCGATCCAAATATTCCTCAATTGCACAATTTGTAAATTTGCAAAAAAGATTTGCGATCACTACTTTTATATCGTGCTATTACCACTTGGAAAGATGAATCCTGCTCTACCCTTAATTTTTCAGGTATACCAACACATTTATTTTAATTTATCTAAAATTAGTACTTTACGCTTTACTCTATTTGGATTTTGAACTCGCAACCCTCCAGTTGCGGAGCGAGCATGCAACCACTAGACCAATTTGCATTACAGATCGTTGGTGTCACACATTTATGATTAGATACATATGTACATGCAAGTTTTGGATTCGTGCAAAAAAAATTCGAGATAACAATCAAACATGACATTACGATGATAGAGAACACGAAAAAAGTGGGTGGTACAATTTTGTCTGTCTGTCTGTCTGTCTGTCCGTCCGTACCTCAACCTACAGCCTAAACCACTGAAGCGATTTTCTTCAAATTTTGAACATAAGGTTTTTTTTGTAATTCTCCAGAAGCCATTCAACCGTTAACCGTTATTTATCTCAAAAACGGCTCCAAAGATTTTGATAAAAAATATCAGTGTATTATTGTAGATATGATGTACCATTTAGTAAGAAAAAAAAAACGCCAAAAACATTTAATAACGGTACCTGCCATATAACGGTTTTTTTATTTTTGGTTTTCTCATTAACCGCTCATCCGATTTTAATTTAATTTTCTGCACAAAAGCTTTGTTAGAATATAGATAATACTGCATACCAAAATTTTTGAAAAAATTAGTTTTGGATTTTTAAAAACAGATTCAAATTTTTTTTTTGAAAATTCAATATTTTAAAACGGGTTGATGAATTGTTTTGAAATTTCAGTTTTAAATGTATATTAATATATCCTCAAAATTGGCATACCAAATTTTGTTCTGAAATATGTTACAAAAATTTTATATATAGAAAATTAGTTTCCAACGATTTAATTTTTTTTTTTGAATATATTCATATTTTTTGCAAGTAATCAAATAGCATACTTTTTTTTTGAGCTCTAAGTTATTTATCAGACTGTTTATACAATTAAAAGAACGATTTAAATGCTTTTTATACTTTTTCTATAATTACTTGAAAATTTTTAAAGTCCCACACAACTTGAACGTAAGAGCAAGTACGTGCGATCCAATCGTGCATTTTTTTAATACTGCATTTATGTATATTAATTATTTGTGTCAATAGTTTTCCAAATATTTCAAACTTAAAATTTTACTAAAAAAATGCAAACAAATGTTGGAATCAATTTTTCTCAAAATTGTGAAATGAAAAACTAATTTTCTTTAAATAAGTACTTAAAATTGCATACTAAAATTTTAACCTTAAATTTGTTTTAAAAATTCGATATATACTTAAAAATAATATTTTTTTTTAAACCATCAATCAAGAATTAAAATGGCGTCCTTTTTTTCACCTCAAACTATCAAAAGAGTGTTTTTAGCTAATTTAAATATCGATTTTCTTGCTTTTAAACATATTGCACTTATAATTTTACATGTCCTTATACAGTCAGTGTCATTAAAGAGTAAACACAAACACCGATATGATTTCTCGAGTTACATGCAGTTTTAACAAACAAATAAACAGACATTCCATCCCAACATTAAAAATAAAAGCTTTAATCGATAGCAATAAATCTAAATATTTATATTTTTATATTTTTTCCTAATACAAACTTAACATACTTCACATATTTAACGCATTTATTTGTGGGTTTAAATACCATGTTACGCCAGAAATATTACTTTTGATGCTCACTGTACACTTTTTTTTTAAACTTTCAGCCTCCTTATTAAAACAAGTACGTGCGACCCAGTCGTGAATTTTAATTTTTAAGTACAGCAAGTATATTGCCGAAAACCTTATGACCATAAAGGTATGCCAATGAAACTTGGAATAAATGATTCATTTGTCAATAGAACCAAGAATCAAAAAAGCCCCCCAAAAACATCTTAGTTGAAAGTATGATTTTTTTGAGGGGGAGGGGCAAGTGTAGAATTATTATTAACGAAAAAACTCTTAAGCTCATTTAATTTACCAAAAATATTTAATTTGTCATGGTTACCCCTATTTTGAAGTCATAGCCTCATTTACTCCTAGAATAATATAGCATTCGCAAATTAAATTAACCAATTCGAAAATAGGTTTAACCTAAACGCAAATAAGTTTCACCCAAGCGCAAATAGATTTAACCCAAATGCAAATGGAATTAACCCAGTCGAAATTCGATTTAAACAAAACGCAAATATAGTAAAATTATACGCAAATAATTTAAACTATAAATAAATCATTTTAACCAAATGCATCTTTAGTGAACTTTTTCTACTGTTATAAGCCTTTTCAAATTTCTTCACCACACAGCTGGAACAACAAGTTCAGCCCGGGTTAATTCAATTTACGTATTGGTTAAAATGATTTGTTAATAGTTTAAATTATTTGCGTATAGTTTAACTATATTTGCGTTTTGTTTAAATCGAATTGCGACTGGGTTAATTCCATTTGCATTTGGGTTAAATCTATTTGCGCTTGGGTGAAACTTATTTGCGTTTATAGGTTAAACCCAAGGCCGTAGCCAGGGGGGGATCACAAAATTTTTGAGAAAGGCATTTGTAAATCATACTCTCCATTTTAGTATGAATTTGGTACTCAAACTTGTGCGATGGTTATTAATTAATTTAATTTGATTTGAGGCCGTGTACCAATTGCGTTAAAATTCTGGTTAAATTTGGTCCCAGCTAAATTTTATCCGTTTTTATAGGGGTGAATAAAATTTAAGGTTTTTGCTGTGTCAATTGAATTAAATGGGACTTTATTAAAACAAACATATCCCATTAGTTTTGTTGTTGTTTTTTTTTTTTTGTAATGACAGTTCGCTGAACAAATAATTCAGTTTGCAAAATAAATGATCATCTGAAAAAGTATTTTCAATAAATTTTATTGATTCTTTTGCATTTTGAAGGATTTATCACAGGTAATTCAAACAAACGGGGAAGAGAATTTCGAGTTTTTTAAAGGAGGTCATTTGAAGTGCCGCAAACATTTAGGTTAGGTTAGGTAAATGGGCTGACAGTTGGTTTTGTTACCGTCACACTTAGATCAATGTAGATCCATTGTGGTACCCTAGGGGTTGTGAACCCGCCGCAAACATTTACTTACGCTTGAAAATTTATACTTTGAAAAGAACCATGAGACCATTTACAAATGAAAATATTGAATATTTCCTTGTTTTGATTTATTGAGTTCATTATTCTAGGCCTTTGTCTATATTTCTTAATCTTTTCATTTGATTTTAGCTTTTTTTTATCTTTCCCGAAATGATTCATGACAGCAAAATAAAATATTTATCTACATTCATCTCCCTCACTCTTTCATGAGCATAGACATGTCAAAAATTAACCACTGGCTACAATTTAAAACGAGCTCCTGAGCAGGTTAAATTTTGACGTCTATATTCACCTCAGTAGTGTCAAAATTTAGCCATGGGGTCAATTTTAACCAGGATTTTAACGCAATTGGCCCATGGCCTAACTCACGTACTACATAATTTTTAATGAATATTGTAAAGGTATACCTACCTACCTTGATGATTTTTTAAGTCAGCTTAAAATGAGATTCGTGCTAATCTGATTCCCTTAAGTCTTGGCAAAAACGAACAAAAATTTAAAGAAGAGAACTTCAATTTTTAAAAATTTTGGATCGTGACAATTTCAAGTTTAAAGGCTGAATGCATGCTATGGTAGACAAAATGCCATACATAACATGATTCACATACACAAGCTTATTAAAATTTTCGCGACTCTAACGGTTTTAACATGCACACCGGAAAGAACTTTTTCGACAGTGAAACGTCTAAAAATTGACCTAAGAGATTCTACCGATTAAGATAAACTTTTAGGGTTGAAGTAAATGTCAGTTCATCGACAAATTGAGACTAACACTGAGGCAGTTACCATATGGGAGGAATCTATTTGTCATAGGAGTCATAGGAACGATAAAGCATAGTTAACAGTCCCCATCCAAAAGAAAAATCAAATTATTCAAAACAATTTTGCACCTATTCTGTGCTTAATTTTATATAATATTTTAGGCACAAAATGTTTGCCTTTGCCTAAGCTACCCATTGAGTCATTAATTAACCTCTATTAATAAATTATAGGCTTAAAAATGGAAAAAAATAAGTTTTGGATGCAAAAATAAAATTTGCATGCAAATAATGCTGTGAGGTGAATATATTTTTTTTCGGGAGCGTAAATATTTGATATTCACCACTTTATCTCACGCGAAACAAATTCCCAATTGTTTTGCAGTTCTATGACGCCAATAGTTCCTTTTAGCATGAAACTGTTAACCAATCAAACAAAAGAGTAATTTTGTACTCCACCTCAATCATTTTTGGCATGCGAAAATATTTGCATAGATTTTCGCACAGGAACTGTAAGCTAGGCTTTGTATTTTGCTTTACTATTAAAAAAAAAACGTTTACAGCACAGACATTTTTTCTTTGAATACATTTTTTTTCACCACCAAGCGTTTTCTTTTCTTTACTCAAAAGAACCGTTTACTTAGCTTAAATGGTGAAATATTTTTTCGAAAAAATATACCCCCCCCCCCCTCCGACATAATTGTCTGGCTACGGCCTTGGTTAAACCTATTTGCGATTTGGTTTGTTTAATTTGCGAATGCTATATTTTAAAGTGTAATTTTTGTTCACAGATTCTACAACATAAGAAACAAATCTAATATTGACTATTTTTTCAATTATCTTTTTTCAAACCATCGTTTCTAAGAAGCTACAAAGAATTTATTTCGATAAGATTTGCCAACTTGAATTTCCAGGTAAATCTCATTTTTCTCTCCAATCTCATACACAGCAACATTACTCTGTTAATCTATGAAGATTTCATTTATTTTAAAATCAAATAGTAATTTGTCATAACTGGGTGGCATCGGCCTCAGGTGCTAGCCATCAGATCAATTTATCGTAGAATGCTTGACGTTGACAAATCATCATTTCTATATCCGTCCACTTGGAGAACTGCCAACTAAGAATATTCCCTCCTTGCATCCCTCTATTACAAACTCCCTTGACTTCGTAGAGTTTGTGTATATGTGTTATATATTAAATTCAATTTCACCCTCTTGAACAGGTGTGTGTTGATGGTATGTATGTATGTAGGTATCATGAATATTTATGTTATTTCAAGGGTTGGAAATAGTTTAAATCTGCAAAACGAATACAAGACTTTTCAAACTTTCAAAGGGATCAAAGTTCAGACATATTTTTCATCCTATCCGGATGCAAACATAATTCCCGTTCCATTTCCACCAATCAATATTTGCTTTGAAAAAATACGAAAACAATTTCATTTCAATTTCGTGTTGGGAGATGCAAATTTCACAGGATATTGGTTGCTGGACAAAAATGCATATCACAGAAATAAAAATAACCTTTTATCAGAAAAATGTACAGAAAAAAAAAAACTTTTATTGGTTGAGAGTGCAATAAGTCTGTGCATATCTAACAGATACGATATATGAACATTCCATCCCCTTTTAGGGTGAATATTAAATTTATTATTATTTGTGCTTCTGTTTGTGTTGTCCTTTTAACTTACTGAAGAGAGAAATTCATTTAAAATTGGTAACATGCTGTTTGGACTACATACCTATCTACCAAAGTTTAACCCAAAACAAACTACTGCAGCCTCGATTTGTGTATTCAACCACCATGAATTTGTGGCTTTTGTGCAGAAATTAACTGGTCCCTTATAGCTCTTAATCCTTGTCGAAGAAAACAGATTGCTATAAGATGACTTTCTCTGAGTTGAATCGTCCACGTCCTTGTCCTGCACTTGACAACTGGATATTTTCTTCTCAACTCTGGGAATTATAATTAAATCTTCTAATTTAAGCAGACACTTTTGCTGCACTCTTGCCGTTGACTTTAATCTTATATCTCTCTGTATTGTGCATAGGTATGTGTGTAGGGCCTTCCTCTTTCCGACAGTGCACACAAAGATAAACATGCAATAACAACATTTTGTTTCGTCCGGTTTGTCAGGATGCTCACTGGCTGGAAGGCAGGCTGGCAGACAGCCTGGCAGGCAGACAAAGTGATTCAAACTAATTGAAAAAGCAAAAAGGCAAAATAAAATGATACAAAAAAAATAACATAAGAATTTCCTGGGTGGCTGCAGCCGGAAAAACTTCTGTAATGGAAATTGTACAGATGATAAATGGTTCTTCATAAAGTAAAAAAAAAATATATACACCTATGTAGATGGAGATACCTATAGGTATCTATCCTGAGTTAAACTATACTGGTTTGGGAGATAATAAACAAAACCACCAGACTTATGATATTTTTTATAAACAAATAAATACAACCAATGACTTATGCCGCGGCGGCGCCTTGAGACCCCACCCAATACAGGAAAAACTACTTCAAATATACAAATTTATTAAAATAATTCAGGTATTACAGGTTGTTAATACATATCTGTTTTAACCAAGAATATTTTTGACATGTAATAAAGCAACTTTAAATGAGTGGCAAGTTAGCAAAGCCATCGAATAAGCTGGGGGATAATTTCGAATTTGTCGTTCTATGTTTTTTATGTTTTGTTTTCGAAAAGTGGTAAAAGTTTATAAAACTCAATATTTTATTCATTCTTAATTTACCGTTTATTAGTCGTTTATATGTTGTGGTAAATTCAATTTTGTCGTGCGATGTTTTCCATGTATAGTATTGGGTGATTTGTTTTCTGAGAATGTTAGGTTAGCAAAGCAACTTTCACAAATCGAAAATGGGTAGGTGGATAATTTGCCATTAATTAGTCGTTAAATAGTTGTGACAGTTTCGAATTTGTCGTTCAATATTTTCTATGTTTTTTTTTGGTGCTTTGCTAACTTGCCAGAACTCGAAAAAGCGTGAAAAACTTCTTATACTTCATGTTATGTAACCTGGCGCTCATAGAAAACAAATCACCCAAAATTACATATAAAACATCGCATGACAAAATTGAATTTTTCACAACTAATTTACAACTAATTAATGGCAAATTATCAAGGAATAACATATTAGGCTTTATAGAAGTTTTTACCACTTTTCGAAAAAAAAAACAAAGAAAACATAGAAGGACAAATTCAAAATTATCACAAATAACTAACGGCTACGCAATGGTAAATTATTAAGCCATAAACCATCCGACATAAACAGTTTTAATACCATCCTCAGGTAGTACCTTTCCAATTTGATGTCAAGGTACCAAAGAACCCAAAAAAACATAGAAAACATTGCACGACAATAAAAATTGTCTTAACTAATTGAAGACTAGTTAGTGGAAAACTATTACGCCATTAACAGTTTGGTATTAGCAGTTTGAATCCTTTTTTAAGGCGGTGCTTTGCTAACTTGACATGAAGCTAATAGTGGAGGTAAGGCCGTAGCCAGACAATTATGTCAGGGGGGATATACTTTTTCGAAAAAATATTTCACCATTTAAGCTAAGTAAACGGTTCTTTTGAGTAAAGAAAAGAACCCGCTTGGTGGTGAAAAAAAAATGTATTCAAAGAAAAAATGTCTGTGCTGTAAACGTTTTTTTTTGTTTATAGTAAAGCAAAATACAAAGCCTAGCTTACAGTTCTTGTGCGAAAATCTATGCAAATATTTTCGCATGCCGAAAATGTTTGAGGTGAAGTACAAAATTACTCTTTTGTTTATTGGTTAACAGTTTAATGCTAAAAGGAACCATTGGCGTCATAGAACTGCAAAACAATTGGGAAATTGTTTCGCGAGAGATAAAGTGGTGAATATCAAATATTTACGCTCCCAAAAAAAAATATATTCACCTCACAGCATTATTTGCATGCAAATTGTTTTTGCATCCAAAACTAATTTTTTTCATTTTTTAGTCTATAATTTATTAATAGAGGTTAATTAATGACTCAATGAGTAGCTTAGGCAAAGGCAAACATTTTGTGCCTAAAATATTATATAAAATTAAGCACAGAATAGGTGCAAAATTGATTTGAATAATTTGATTTTTCTTTTGCATGGGGACTGTAAACTATGCTTTATCGTCAAACATTTAATTGTTTGCGCAAAACTCACTCCTATGACCAGTGTTGCCATTAATTTTTTTTCAGAAATCTGCAATTATGACGAAAAAATCTGCAATGCAGATTTCTAAGGAATTCTAAAGAAAACTTGGTCTTTATAAATAAAGTTTTTTATAAAAATGTTAAAAAAAAATAACATAAATTAAAAAATAACATTGTTTTTTTATTTTATGTACTCGTGCACAGCCGAGTTACCTAAATACTTAAAACATTTTATATTTGACTTTGAAGCCAGTGCAGTTGTAGTGATTTAAATGTATGGAATAGAATTTTATATAAAGATGACTGCATACAGCAAAATTATTGAGGATTTTATAAAGAGAACAAAAAAAGTAGGTACGAGTGCAGACATAATCTGCGGTGCAGATTTTTGATTTTAAAAAGTCTGTTGACGAGATGAAAATCTGCAAAATGCAGATAAATCTGCACTAATGGCAACGCTGCCTATATGACAAATAGATTCCTCCCATATGATAACTGCATCAGTGTTAGTCTCAATTTGTCGATGAACTGACATTTACTCCAACCCTAAAAGTTTATCTTCATCGGTAGAATCTCTTAGGTCAATTTTTAGACTTTTCACTGTCGAAAAAGTTCTTTCGGTGTGCATGTTAAAACCGTTAGAGTCGCGAAAATTTTAATAAGCTTGTGTATGTGAATCATGTTATGTATGGCATTTTGTCTACCATATCATGCATTCAGTCTTTAAACTTTAAATTATCACGATCCAACATTTTTTTAAATTTGAAGGGATCAAACCCCTGTGATCCCCCCCTGGCTACGGCCTTGAGTGGAGGAGCACTAGCTTTTTATTTCGGAACCCGGGGAACCTGCTCCGATTTTGATGATTTTTTCTTTTGAAATTTAGGAAATTGAAATTAAAAAAAAAGTTTACAATTCAAAAATCAACGCTTTCAGCAGGAAATTTTTTAAAAATTGAAAAACCCAATTTTTTTCAAAAACAAAATAATTTTTCCTGTATTTTACAATTAATTTTACTTATAAAATACACTTCTAAGGTTTATAAAAACATTTTAAATAATTTTACTATATATAAAAGTCCAAAACCCAGAACAGTCAAACCCGCTTATAGTCACAAGGAGATGACAAACCATGCGCTTTCAGGAGCCAACTGCCCTGATACTAAACGATTTTTGCTATTGGGCGATTGTGATTATAAATAGGTCTTACTGTGTTTTTGTTGCTGCTTATACTTATTCAAAAAATATACACTCCGCTTCAACCGAATAGACACCACATTTTTCAAAGGTGCTTTGTCCTTTGTTATTGATGTATCATTTGATGATGCTTTTTGTTTGTTTGTGACGTTGGAAAAATAAATCAGATGTAATAAAAAGCAAAGCTTTTTTTTCTCCAACTTTCTTGCAAAGAATTTTCAAATAGAAAAGTTCAAGTATATAGACACAAATTTTGAAATTAGTTATAAGTGTTAATGGAAGGATATAAAAGAAGGTTTTCTTGGTTAATTCTGAGTGAGTACCTACCAGGGCCAGACAGACCAGCTCTATGTGTAAGGTGTGCAAATGGGCAGGGAGCTGAACCCAAAGGGCCAAAGTCACTATTAATACCTAACCTTCCACCTTTTTTTGATTTTCAAATCTTTTTAAAAGCTCACAGTTCACACCAATTTCGATAGCCATTCTTATTTTATTCCGAATTTAAAAAAAAAGATAAAAGTTTAAACATATATATCTTCTATTCCAAAAATAAGTCGATGCGCTAATCCATCTCGAGCCGTCCCTAGTACCTACTGTCGCTGTTTTTCTTTAGATTCATAATTCGATCCGGCATGGAATCCTAAAGTCTCTTTATGTAGGCTATCTAAATTTCGATCCAGGGATTGTCCAGCTGAATAGTTCATGGGTCCAAAAATATAGGAAAATCTAGGAAAAATTTCTTTCCCGGATTTTGTATAAGTCCAGTTTTCAGGTTTGAGTAGCTAAAATGTTCTGCATACCATTAAATCACCTTCTCTAAAATTATTAAACTAGGGTTAATAACTTCCACAACTTTACAAATCTGTGATGTTTGGGAGAAACACGAAAGCTCCATTTTAAAAATTGCATCTATACGTCCACTTTACATCGACCTAGAATCTGAACGGGTGAATTGATTTTCTTCAAATTTAAAACACAATTTTTTATAAGTTTGGTCCATAAATATTTCAAATTTGAAGGAAATCGGTCCACCTTTTTAGATTCTAGGTCAATCTAAAGGGCATGTAAAGACGCAATTTTCAAAATGGAGTTATCATGTTTCTCCCAAACACCACAGAAATATTTGTTGGAATGAGCATTTGAAAAGGTAAAAAATATTGTTGGACCTCTACCTTGGATTGTATACCAAGACATGACCTTTATCCACATATCCAGGGTAACTAGAAGCTGGATTGAGTCGCAAAACGAGAAACTTTTGCCATAGCCACCTTATTCACCGACCTTAAACATCATCGAAAACGTTTGGGCATGGCTATATTGAAAAGTTCATGAGGCTAGTAAGTAGACAGTTTGAAGATAAGAACTCCTTAAACGAAGCTATCTGCGATGTCTGGAGCAAGATTTCGCTTGATAAAAGAATAAAAACTGTATGATTAAATTCTATCCAAACCATCTTATAGCTCTTATTACAAAACAAAAATGGGTATGCGCATTATCTCTTGACAAGAAACATAATCAATAAATGTTTAAAACAGAAAAAAGTTAACGTTTCGATCTTTTTGTAAAAGATCTTTCGTTCTTTTTAAAAGATTATTTATATACTCTCAATAAAGTGACGCAATTTTTCAAACCTTTTTTGCAGCTCATTACTACAACTTGGAAGATTCTGATGGAGTAACCAAGTGACGCTTAAATTTTTTTTATTGGAAAGTAGGTATACCTATGTACTTACAGGTATTAAACATTCCCAGGAAAAAGTTTCCTGCAGATATTTGTGGGGAAAAAACGATTGTGAAAAAAGTGGCCCCAAACAAGTGACACGCAGTGTATAATGAGACTTAACGAAAGCACCCAAAAAACATAGAACGTCAAATTCAAAATTGGCACAACTAATTAACGACTTATTAACGGCAAATTATCTACCTACCCATTTTTCGATTTGTGAAAGTTGTTTTGCTAACTCGATATCAAGTTAGCAAAGCACCCAAAAAAAGCATAGAAAACATTGCACGATCAAATTAAATTTGTCACAACTAATTAACGACTAATTAACGGCTTATTATTAAGCCATAAACCATCAGGTATAAGAAGTTTTTACTGATTTTCGACAGGGTGCTTGATATCAAGTTAGCAAAGCACCCAAAAAATCTTAGAAAACATTGAACGAAAAATTCGAAATTATCATTAACTAATTAACGGCAAATTATCCTCTAGATCATTTTTCGATTCGTCAAAGTTCCTTTGCAATAATTAATAATTAAACCATTGGCAAGAAAAGTGTATGTATTTTCGTTTGCACTGGAAATCACTTGGTTTCAGTTGGCTCCGCTAAATTAGACCCCAAAAGAAATAAAATGCACAAATGCACTACTGGGTCGACTTACTTGCTCTTATGTTCAAGAGGCTTTGAGGGTTGAGCTTGAGGGAAAATTGTATAGGCATAATGATATGGAAATTATGATAGAAAAATGTTTGAAAGCATCAAATACGATATTTCAATTAGCTTAAACATAAACAACTCTTTCGATGGTTTGAAGTGAAGTGAAAAGAAAAGAAGAATTCTTGATTAAATATGATTATGATTGATTGATTGAGTATGAAAAAAAAAATAAAATCGTTGGAGCGTTTTTAAATAAAATGCACGACTGGGTCGCACGTACTTGCTCTTATGTTCAAGACACTGCGAGTTTAAGAAAATTGTATATACAAACATGGAAATTATGAGAGAAAAATGTAGAGAAGCATGAAATACGACATTTAAATTAGCTAAAACAACTCTTTTTTTAAAGAATTGCAACATTAAACCCATGGCCCTACAGATTGGAGGTTAGTGCGTTGGGCTAACGACCCGACCACAGTAAAAAAAAACCAATTGTTATGAGAGAGCCGCGTGAAGCCTCGGATAACGACCCCCCTCAAATGGCAACCAGACCCGGAACGAAAATGGACTATAATCTACGAGTATGCACCTGGAATGTAAGGACACTCTACACACCAGGTGCTACTCAAAAACTTGAATCTGTCCTCTCGCGGTACAAGGCAGTAATTACCGCGATCCAGGAGATATGATGGATAGGATCAGGTATAACGAAAAGAAAAGATTGCGACATTTATTACAGCTGTCACCAAAGACTGCACATGCTAGGATGCGGATTCGTCGTGGGAAATCGACTCAGATCGAAAGTCATCGATTTTAAGCCGATAAGCGATCGCCTGGCTGTGATCCGCATCAAAGCTACCTTCCAAAACATCAGCCTAATATGTGCACACGCCCCTACCGATGAAGCTGAGGAGTCTAACAAGGAGGAGTTTTACAACCTCCTGGACGGAGCCTACGGAGCCTGTCCGGAGTACGATGTCAAAGTCGTGCTCGAAGACTTCAATGCTAAAGTCGGAAAGGAAAACATCTTTGGCGGATTAGTTGGAAAGCACAGCCTTCACGAAACGACAACAGATAACGGCTTCCGACTAATCGACTTTGCTGCAGCTCGTAATACGGTGATAAGTAGCACTAGGTTCCCCAGGCGAAGGATACACACAGCAACCTGGCGATCTCCAGATGGTCGAACCGCCAACAAAATCGACCACGTGCTAATTGGCGCAAGGTATGCATCGAACATCTTGGACGTGCGAACTTTCCGAGGCGCAAACGTGGACTCTGACCACTTTCTTGTTGTGACAAAGATCAGAGCCCGACTGTCCAACGAAAAGAAAACGAAGACCGCCCAAAGGAAGAAATTCAACATTGCATGCCTTAGCACATCTGAGAAAGCCAGAGACTACAGTGAGCAATTGACCGGTAAACTCTCTGCCGTACAGCCAGCCACAAGCGTCAAGAACCAGTGGAACCAATATCGCGACATCATTAAGGAGACAGCCGAGACCATCATAGGCTATCAACCTCCCAGAAAAAAGAACCCGTGGTATGACGATGAATGCGCGGTATTGAAGCAAGAGACGGAAAATGCAGGAATGCAAATGCTGCAACGGAAAACAAGAGCAGCAAGAGAGGAGTACCGTGAAAAGAGAAGGAAAGAAAAAAAACCCTGCGTAGAAGGAAAAGAGCATCCGCAGCCTCTCAGCTCAAGTATCTCAAAGAGTATAGCACCGCCACCAACACCCGCCGGTTCTACAAAACAGCCAAGCAACTGGCATCTGGTTATAGGACTCTGGCACGCAAGCTCTTCGAAACAGGGAAGGTAACCTAGTCACCGAAGCACAGGGAATTGTAGACATGTTTAAGCAGCATTTCCAGCAGCTGCTTAATGGGCATTATGTAGAGGAGGCAATAGAGGAACATAGAAGCATAAGACCAGTCAATGAAAATCCAGTCCCAGCGCCCAGTACCGAAGAGGTTAAGAAAGCTATCCACAAGCTTAAGAACAACAAATCCGCGGGCTCGGATGGCCTACCTGTGGAACTCTTTAAGTATGGAGGAGATGTCCTGGTAGGGTGCATGCACCAGCTCATCAACCAAGTGTGGGAGGAGGAAAGTATGCCCGACGACTGGTCAAATAGCTCCATATGCCCAATCGACAAATAAGGCGATCCTATGTCCTGCAAGAACTACAGAGGCATATCCCTACTTAATGTTGCCTGCAAGATCCTATCCAACTTACTATGTGAGCGTCTAAAACCTTTCTGCAACACTATGATCGGCACGTACCAGTGTGGCTTCAGGCCAGGCAGATCAACGATAGACCAAATCTTCACATTGAGGCAAATCCTGTAAAAGACCAACGAATTTCAAGTCGAGACCCACCACCTATTCATCGACTTTAAAGCCGCATATGATAGCATAAGTCGCCAAGAGCTTCTATTGGCGATGTCGGAACTCGGGATCCCGAAAAAACTGATCCAGCTATGCCGCATGACGTTACAAAATACGCGGTGCAACGTGCAAATGGGTAACAGCTCATCCGAGTTATTCCAGACGTGTACAGGGTTCAGACAAGGAGATGCGCTATTATGTGATTTCTTCAACCTAGTCCTGGAGCAGATAGTGCGCAAGAGTGGTGTTAACATGGAAGGCACTATCTTCAGCAGGTCTTCTCAACTGCTTGGCTATGCGGACGACATCGACATCATCGGCCGTTCCAAGAGAGCTGTACTTGAAGCATTCACAGCTATTGATGAACAGGCGAAACGAGTTGGTCTTGAAGTGAATGAGGACAAAACAAAGTATATGCTATCAACAAACAAAGCCTCATTTGTCCATCGCCTAGGACAAAACGTCACTGTTGGTAGCAGTAATTTCGAGGTAGTCAAGGAGTTCACCTACCTCGGAACAAACATCAATTCCACGAACGACACCTTAGTGGAAATCTGACGAAGAATTACCCTAGCGAACCGCTGCTACTTCGGTTTGGCCAAACAAATGGGTTCAAAACTCCTTTCTTGAAAGACAAAGTGCACGCTATACAAAACGCTAATTTTACCAGTTCTACTCTACGGCGCCGAGTGCTGGACGATAAGTAAAAAAGGGGAATTGATACTGGGCACTTTCGAGAGAAAAATTCTTCGGCGGATATTTGTTCCTATATGCGAAGAGGGCGATTGGAGGAGAAGATTCAATCGTGAACTGTACGAGCTGTACCAAGATGTGGATGTAGTCCAAAGAGCTAAAACACGTCGACTACACTGGCTCGGCCACATCGAGCGAATGGACAACAACGCTCCAGCCAAGAAAATCTTTGAATCCCAGCCCCCAGGTTCGAGACGACCAGGAAGACCGAACCTCCGCTATAGGGACCAGGCGGTCACAGACGCAAGAGCGCTTGGTCTCGATGACTGGAGGGAGCGTGCGAGGGACCGCAACCGATGGAAGACCGCAATATCTCAGGCAGAGACCCTTCATGGATCGGGAGCCGGATAAGTATCTAAGTAAGTAAGTAAGTAAGTATACGCTTTGAAGTTATTTAAAATTTGTAGATATTATATAAAAAAAATTATCTAAATCCGTTATATCGGTTTATCATGAGAAAATTCAAAATAAATAAAATGCACGACTTGATCTCACGTACTTGCTCTTATGTTCAAGTTGCTTGGAAGTTAAGAACTTTTTAAAATATGCAGGTCATTAAAGAACAAATAGTTATAATACAAAATATAAAAAAGAATATAGAAACATATATAAAAAGCGTTTAAATCGTTTTTTAAACCGTATGAACAACTAGTAAAATAGCTAAGTGCTCAAAACCAAGTATGCCATTTTATTACCTGAAAAAGAAATATATGCAAAAAAAAAAAATAAAAATCTTTGGAGCGGTTTTCTTAAGAACTAATTTTTATATATAAAATAATTTAAGTTATATTTTTAAAACAAATTTTTGGGATGCCAGTTTTGAGTATTTATTAATACATACATTTGAGGCCGTGGGAGCCATAGTGGCCTAACTGCAATTTGACCGAAATTGAGTTTATTACGCAAATTGAATCTGTACATAGATATTTACTATACAATATACCTGCTTTTAATTTTTTTAAATTGACGACTCCATGCCATAGTTAAAGGACTTTTTGCACTAAGAGGCCAACCACAAACAAATTAAAAGCTTGATTGCAAGAGTGGCCTATCTGATCAGTTGTAACGGTATTTTGAGAAATCATTAATACAAAATCAAAAACCATTTATTTTTTACCATAAATTGCAAAATAAAATCAAAGCTTTTATTTCAAAACGGCAAGTATTTGTCTGTCTGTCTGTCTGTTCGCCTACAGCCTAAACGGCTGAATCGATTTTCTTCAAACTTGGTACATAGTGGTTTTTGGTGATTCTGTCCACACGTATTTTTTTTTCATTTTTTATAAGAACCAAAAATAACGGTACCTGCCATACAATTTTTGTTGTCAATTTGACATCATCGTTTTTTTTTTTTTAAGAACGGCTCTACAACTTTAAAAAAAATGAATAAATTTCCTTTAGTACAAAAGCTATTAGTGGTAAAACAATCATTTTTTTTTTAATTTTCGAGTTTTTTCGAAACATTAAGACTGATTTCAATATTTTTATTTGATAAAAGCTTTCAAAAAACATAAGTAGTACTGTGTACCAGAATTTAAAAAAAAAATATTTTTGGATTTTTAAGAAATGTTTCAATATTTTTTTTTTTTTTAAATCAAATACTTCGAAAACGGCATGATCGATTGTTTTGAAACTCGATACTTAGGAGTTTTTAGTACTTTCTAAAATACTTTCAGAAAAAATTTCACATTTATGAAAAAATAATGTTAACTTCCATACAAAAGTAAAAAAACCACAAAGTAAAATATTTTTTTCTCAAAAACGAATCCTACGATTTTGATTAAATTTGTTTTCCATATACTTAAATTAGTTTACTACTACAAAAACTATAAAATTTTGCACTTAGCAATTATTAATAGTACCTTATTTTCTTATATACAAATTACAGATAAGATTAAATAATATTGCATATCAAAATTTTCAAAAAAAAAGTTTTTGGATTTTTAAAAAATGTTTCAAATTTTTTTATTTGAAAACTCGATATCTCCAAAACGGGCTGACACAATTTTTCCAAATTTTGTTTTTATATACACATAAATATGTAGGTACTTCAGATTTGCATACCAAAATTGGTTCTTAAAAATGTTTTAAGAATTTTATATAAAAAAAAAACGATTTTAGTTTTTTTCCCCGATACCATCATATTCAATCAAGAATTTAGATGGCATTCTTTTTTTTTCACCTCAAACTGTCAAAAGAGTTGTTTTAGCCAATTTAAATGTCGTATTTGATAATTCTCTACATTTTTCTCTCATTATTTCCATGTTTTTATATCAAAGGGCACGGTAGTACCCAGCCAAGTTCGCGGCACTACACTCTTTCTACAGGAACAAACTCAGGCGATTTTCAACCCCTCTCTAACTTCAGTACCAATAAAGTCAGAAACTTCAAATTCGCGCTATGACTAATATTGTTAAATGACTTTTTAAAGATTCTTCAAAGAATACCAAATTTCAAGCGTGGTAGTTTTTGGCTGTTTACTTCTTTCAACAAAAAATTATGCATGTACATTCGTGCATATAATTTGTCACCCTTTACATAATTCATATAAAAGTTTGTTTCCGAACAAATACATTCCAAAATAAAACAAGAATACGAGTGTTGTAAAAAAAAACTCTTTCTCTTCCTTTGAATTAGCATAAATATGCCTTAAACCTTCGACTTGTAAACAATATTTTGGATATAAACAAAGTTTCAAACACCCACTTGCCACTTCCATCTTTCAAAACTTCAATCTGATAAAATAAAAAGGAATGAAAGCTTTGACCATTTTTTTCATTTGTCCATTGACATCTTTATTGTTATTTTTGAAATGTTATTTTCATTCTTTTCCACAGTTTTGATCGGAAAAAGGTCAGAACAATCTAAAGTAATGTCCCAAGAGAATATGATAATCTGGATATGAAAAAAAAAAAAATACCATGCTGTAGGCACGAAGCAAGACTGATAAAAAACGGAAAAAGTTAAACAAAGAACAAACATAAACAGTTTGTTGTGAATTGAATCTCGATTTATTTCCTCTGTTTTTTGTTTATTTATGTATACACGAAATCCGTTACGAAGAAGGACCGACATTATGTCTTTTTCATCATTTTTATCTTAGAACTTACAAATAAATCGCATTCCTAGTAAAAATTGGAAACTATTTGCAATTCCCTAAAAAAGAAAATAGTTTTTTAATTATTAATCCGATAAAATTTAAGAAGCGCATTTTTGAAAACTCGTGCAAACATCACTATAGTAGCGCCAATTAAGCAGAACGAGAATAAAATTATTTTCATTTAAACCTTTTCGTAGGGCAATTTTAAGAATATTTGTTTTTACAGCCGCCTTATTGAAGCTTGTTCATTGTACAATGTACATTGTACATAATATTTATTTTTGGTATTTTTTTTAAGAACTTAGAAGGTGGTTAAGTTCGACATGTCAAACAACAATTTTTGTATAAAATCGTCCCTCGATAATGTGAATACCCTAAAGTGCGATTCTAAAATGCGAATAACAAAAATTCTACGTTGTCATCTCTTTAACGTGAACTTTGAAGTTTTCTTGCTATAATTGTAAAAGTTTTAATAATTCTCTTGTTTTTTTTTTGCATGCTATGTTTACTGGCTGTTAGTTGTCTAGACATAATCTTCAAAAGTTTTCAATAGAGTGCTGTTGGTAAGGGAGTACCATCAGCTGCTATAGTTTATATCTTTAAACTGTTAACAACTGTCTAGATTTGGTTTTGTTTATATTTTTAAATCAAAATGGTTGGTGAGTTTAGGGTCGAATACAACAACATTTAGGGGTTTAGGAAGATTTTTAGCTAGTTTTGATAGTATTTCGACTTCTTAAATGATCTCGATGCGCTATATCTGACTCTATCCAAAGAACTATTTGCCTTTATTCGGCATTTGAAATCGTTGTTATGGGTGATAGGTTAGGTTAGGTAGAAGTCTGTCAATACTATAAGTACTGACACACTTAGACCAAAATTGGTCCGTTGTGATACCACATGAATCTTAAAAACTCCTTCCTTACTCGCTAAACCACTATAAATGTCTGTGTTTGCCAGATCACTAGGATCGTTAAAGAAGTAAACTCCTAAATGGAGCCTACGTCTGTGGGAAAGAGCAGGGCATGTTCAGAGAAGGTGAGGAATCGTTTCCTCTTCCTCCTCGTCCATGCAGCTTCTGCAGAAATCGTTTGAAGGTACGCCAAGCCGCGCTGCGTGCCTGACTATTAAACAGTGTCCTGTTATGACACCTCCAATAGAGCTAATGTGCATTCTATTTAGAGATATTAAACACTTGGAGCGTTTCAGGTCAAGGTTTGGCCATACTTGTTTTGTCGCCAAACAAGTAGTGATGTTTTCCCACCTTGTGTTTGTTCTCTTCAACGCATCTTGCTTCAGTAAAAGTTTACACGTAGCGATGGGTATACCAATGTTTACCTATTAAGGTAAAATGGGTAGTAGTGTTCCACTTCTAGCGAGTTCATCAGCTTTACAATTACCTGGAATGTCACTATGACCCAGCACCCAACAAAGGTGAATATTAAACTGTTGCGCCATCTCCAACAGAGATGATCGACAGTTGAGGGCTGTTCTAGAGTTTGTACAGACAGAGTCCAGGGATTTAATGGCGGCTTGACTATTAGAGAAGATGCGGATATCCGAGCATGATATCACGTTTTCTTTGAGCCAAGACAGTACTTCACGGCGTTTTCTTTGAGCCAAGACAGTACTTCTTAGAAGTTCCGCCTGGAATACGCTACAGTGATTAGGAAGACGGAATGAGAGACTTAAATTTAGTCTTTCAGAGTACACTCCCCCACCAACCCCATCTTTGGTCTTCGATCCGTCAGTGTAGAAGTGAATTGATTGATCTTCTAAGAATTCCACATCCTCCCAGGTGGATCTGGAAGGTATGGTCACTTCAAAATTTTTATCGAAATTCAATAGTGGGATTGTGTAGTCAGTGTTACTAGGAAGTGTTCCGAATGAATTCAGAATAGCGGAGTGACCAATCTCATTATTGATCCACTGTGAAGAGGCTTTGAGGCGAATGGCTGTGCTCGCAGCCGTTTGTTTGCTGAAAATATCGAGAGGTGTCAGATGGAGAAGAGTGTCTAATGCAGCGGAAGGAGTCGACCGAAGTGCTCCAGTAGTACATAGACATGCTGTTCTTTGGACTTTGCTTAGTTTGTCGCGATGTGTCTCTTTATCCAAGGCAGTCCACCATACTGCCACGCCGTAAGTTAGAATCGGTCTAACTACCGAAATGTATAGCCAGTGAGTAATACGAGGTTGGAGGCCCCATTTACTACCAAGAGAAAAGTGCCACTGTGGCTTTTTTCACTCTTTCTTGTATGTTAGGTTCCCAGCTTTACTTCTTGTCTAAGATGAGACCCAAGTATTTAGCTTCGTCTGAGAATTTTAGTGGAACACCATTAATAATAGGGAGGTCTATTTGCTGAATTTTGTATTTCCTGGAGAAGAGGACTAGATCTGTTTTATGGGGGATAACTCCAAGTCCGCATCGATCTGCCCATTGTGTTGGCTTGTTTAGAGCGTTTTGTAGAAGATCTCTTAAAATGTTAGGATGTTTTCCTGATACTGCTATAGCCACGTCATCCGCATAGGCAATCACTCTGTAGCTCTCTGCCTCTAAGCTATTCAGCAGTTCATTTACTACCAAATTCCAAAGTAGGGGAGAAAGCACCCCGCCTTGCGGTGTACCTCTACTGACAGATCTTCTTGCCGAAAAGCCGCCCAGTTTTGAATTGATAACCCTGCTTGTAAGCATCTGATTAATCAGTTCACCAAGCGACCCATCCACATTCAGAGAAGCCAGTGCAGATGTGATTGCAGATGTATCAACGTTATTAAAAGCACCTTCTATATCTAGGAAGGCAACCATTGTATATTCTTTTTAATGGAGGGAATATTCGATGGTACGAACTAGTGTGTGGAGAGCTGTCTCCACTGACTTTCCTTTGCAATAGGCATGTTGAGCTGTAGACAGTAGTCTCGTATCAAAGCTTGACCGTAGTTCGATATCAATCAGTCGTTCAAAAGTTTTTAGAAGGAAAGATGATAGGCTAATAGGTCTTAAATCTTTATGGGTGATTCACCAGTTTATTTGCAAAGTATTCGATGTGTGTTTGAGCGTGTAATTTATTCACTCTCACGCACCCCAGGCTTTTTCTGGGAAAATAATTCAGAGCTGCAAAATTGAAATAAGTTATTGGAGAGAGTTGAATGTAAAAGGAAAAGCATTTACTTTGCTAATTTGTATGAATAATTCGTAAGTGAGAGATGTTTTGTAAGAGGTTCACTTTTTCCTTTTCTCAAATGTGCATTAAATTTCAATAATACTTTACTAAATGAACACCTTGTACTAAGCTATATATATATACTATATACTCATTCAATATTCTATATAAATAACAATAACGTTAGCACTGTAAATGAAACACATCATCCGTTGTCTATTCTTTTTATAGATTATGTACTACTTATTAGTCCAGGCAATCTAAGCAAAAAATATCCCAAACATGGGCAAATTGCAACAGAAGCTTTTTTGATGGACTTTTGTTCAGTATCCATTACTAAACAACATATCCAAAATCGGACAAAATCCGTCCATGGGAACACCCTCAAAAACGGATTTCAAAATGGCGGATTGATTTGGTTGCTGTTTTAGGTTGTTATTTTTACTACGCAGTTTTTTACTGTTTTTTTGTGCAGACATCAGTTGCTTATCCTAGGAGAGAGCCATTAAACTTACCAGTCATGATATTCCCAGTCACCCCCTCCCCTAGTCATAACCCCTCCCCCATATCCGACCCCCAGAGGAAATAATGGATACTTCGATACTATTCAGTTTAAGTCTAAGAAACTGAGGAAAAAAGACACCCCCTCCCATTTACGACCCCCCCTCTTTCAAAACCCCCTTCCTTTAAAACCCCCTCCAGTCATGTTTTCCTTTCAACAATGATCTCATTAGAGCCCAAGAGAAAATTATAGACACGACAAAATATTCTTCTATATAGTCAACAAATACTGAAGAAAAATACCACAGTCATAACGCAGTTAAATAGCCCCTCCCTCCACCAGTCATGAGCTCCCAAGCGCTTCTTAAAATTGCAGGGTCTTATTATAATTAAACGCGCACCTCTACAGTAAAGGACGTTTATCAAGAATGACGCGAAGCACGGTACAAAAAGGCCAGTAGAGATATTAAATTTGAGCTTTTTTTAAAAAAAGTATTTCGAGTCAAGACAACCAGTAAAGCTGTCCAAACATCAATATCGTATATCGACAGTCTTAGCTTCAATTTGGTACCCCAATAATACTTATCCATTCTTTTTTTTTATGCAGAGGGTGCCAGGACGAAGAGGCGGAGGAGGGCTCTTTTCACTTCCTCTGTGAATGCCCGAGCCTAGCCAGAACAAGGAAAACAGCCCTCGGAGAGTATTTTTTCGACGAACTGGGCGACGCGACGTCTCTCTTTTTCTACTAAGGAGCATCCTGAACTTCATTCAGAGCTCAGGATGGTTCAAGGAGGCACCCCATTACCAAAACTTCCACTAAATCCCTCCTCTCACCCCTCCTATTCCTGCATTATCCACATCCTGGGGAGCACAATGGATCCATTGAGATTCGAGTGAGGTGATACGGCTTTCCGCATCATCACCCCCTTCTAACCTAACCTTTTAAGTGGTTTTTTTTTACCAAAGCTAACTGAAAAAGCTAGCCCAATCCATGGTTTTGTAAATTTTTGGACAAAATCTACCGGTTGGTTTCCTGCTTTTCAAAAGCTACGATGAGATATGTACCTAAACTTACAGTTGCATCCCGGACTTAGTCATGAAGTTAGTCGGCAAATAGAACAGTTTCAAGCCTATCGAAATAACAAGCATCCTTTAATAATTGCCTTGTTTTGTTAATTGCTGAAGAAACAAGGATCTTCTGTAAGTAACGCAAATTGGGATGCTGATGTGGACATTGTTTGTACCGCAACTCATCTTCAGAACGTGTTCATACCACTGTGATAGAAGACGACATTGATCTTCTGATTTTGCTTTTTTACCATGCAAAGGACAATGAGATCAAACTAAATCATCGTAGTAAGATGTGGACCAACTTCAAATTTAGTGCACCTATAATATCCTTAAAGTGTAATCTCTATTAGGTCATAAAAGTCGCAACTTGTTTCTATTTCTATTTGCTTTCACGGGCCGCGATATCACAACCAGAAACTTTTCAGGCAGATAATGGGGCTTGTATGCGTATGCACAAAATAACTTCAATTAAATAGTTACGTCTCAGACGTCACCCCAAACCACTAATCCGTTATTCCCCCCACGCCCCTCCGCCTAACGGCACATTTACAGTTCCCACGCCATATTTGCAAACCTTGCAAAAACCAATCCCATGCGGATACACCCCTTTTCCCCTCCACCTACATTATGAAATATTCGCATATCATTCTACCTAAATGAAATATGAATATTTCAAAAACAATATACAGATACAATATAGACTGGGGAGGGGGGTAATAACTCGGGAATGTCATAGCGGATCTACCAGTGATAATTAAACATAATAAAAAAGGAAAAATCACAGCGTAGTAAAAATAACAACCAAAAACAACAAACCAATGAATCCGCCATTTTGAAAACCGTTTTTCGGGGTGTTCCCATGGAGGGATTTTGTCCGATTTTGGATATGTCTTTCAGTAGTGGTAACTGATCATAAATTAATTTAAAAAGCTTCTGTTGCAATTTTGCCCATGTTAAATCATATATTGCCTGAACTATATGTTCTCTTTAAGAATATTATTTCTATGATAGTTAGTTATGGTACAGTCCAAATAAAGCGATCGTTTAAGAAACATGTCTTTTTAATTTTGGTTACGTTGCGTTTTAAAGTCTTGCACCTTACAGTTTTGTAGACGATTTTGTTACTATTTATTAATTTATACATTTATAAATGAAATGTTAAGAAAAATCTATGGAAATCTAGTGCTTCCAGGAATATTTTGGAGCTGCACAAAAAAAGTAAAAAGCAACTTTACATTATTTGTCCATACAAATGAATCATTTGAATGACATTCCCCAGTGTAGGAATAGGGAACTTCGAGCACACCTAATAGTCCAGTAAATATAGGTAAAAATAGGGGGGTTACCCTACAAAAGGTCGGGTAATTCTAAATTTTTGATATGTTATATGGTATGGTTGGTACATGAAAAATCCAAAATTCCACAACCACGCCCCCTCGGCCCCCTTCAAAATCCTGGAAAACTACAAAAAAAAAACGGCACTTTTTTCAGTTTTTTGCTTATAACTTCTTTCCGGTATATTTTAACGGAAAAAAGTATGACGCAAATTTGTAGAAAATAAAATTTCCTACAAATATGACCTGGAAAGTAGTTTTTGTACAACCACTACAATCGGCGCTATGGAGCTCCCAAAAACGGCTAAAATTTTGTATTTTGTAAGATTTTCAGTTTATTCCCTCTTTACAGCACAATAACGCCTTAACCGTCAAGTTTAGGGCAAAATTTGTCATAATCAATCTTATAGATAATTTAATTGGCTACCAATTTCATGCAGCTACAGTCGACGCCCTCTAAGTAGAACTCCCCATAAGTCGAATGTCCCTCTAACAAGAATTTTTTCACCATGTTTGTTGTATACTACTCCTCTCAAATTTCCAAATTAATTTATTTATCTCTAAATCGAATTTTTGCAAAACTCTCTCTTACTCGAAGATTTCGACTTAGAGGGAGTTGACTATATTTTAATTTTGTGACCAATAAAATCGAGAATCGGGTGAGTTTTGAGAAAGTGTTTTATATTCAAAAGTTTTTACGAACTCACTTTCTTTTCTATCTGTTTTATACAGTACTGTAGTGTACTGGAGTCCCGTATAGAAATTTTATTACCGATTTGTCTAACCACCTAAATCGATTGAAGTATACTTAGGAGAGTCAGAAAACTTGGATAGACATCACGATATTCTGAACCCGGTGTTTTAGTCCTATTTTTTGGAGGTAGTGCCCAAAATTCCATTAAAAACTAAACCACTATAGGTAATGGTTTTGATGAAATTTATAGACATGATAATTGACGAGATGAAAAACCAATTGACGAGTGCTCTGGTGATGGCTTACCCTCTGAACCAGAGGTTCGATCTTCTTTATTGCCTTCAACTTGTTATTTAGAAACTCAAAAGGCTGGACCATTGTTTCCTATTCGCACAATCTAGTTTAGTCAAGTCGACGTATTTTGACTTTTTGGACTACATTGTCTTTGAACAGCTCATTGAGCTCACGTTTGTGCCTTCCCCTCCAAAAATCCGTCAAATAATGCGAGTATTACTTGCGAAAGGGCCCAGTATCAGTTTTCATTTCTGATTTTCATCATCCGAGAGTAGGAGTAGATTAATAGCAGTGGTTTCCAAAAGTATTTTTTCGATAAATATACACATATGTGGAATCCGTGGAGTGAATATGAGTATTGACTCCAAGGTAAATGAAATTCTAAGCTACTTCGAAGCTGATGCTAATAAGAGAGTTGTTTTGGCCTGTTCTTCAATCACCATGAAGAACTCTATATAAAGACCCAATGAAACACAAGATAGGGCATTCTGTGTTAACAGCTGCTGTATGCACTATCTGTTCCCAGAAGAAGATTAAAAAAGACAAAAATAATATCGCATTTCTTCGCCAAGTGCACTGTAGCTATTCTCTAGTTGCACATTGCATTTGGCATATTACACCTTGTGTTTTATAATGTCACGAGATACTGCTCTTTTTTCTCGAGATTTCGAGCTCAGTTATCGCTATATAGCGCTACTGACGATTAATATTCTTCCACAGGCGGCCTTGAAGCCAATGCAGAAACTGTGTGTCTCGACTTGAAGTTCACACACTTATACCAAAGTTGTGATACCACATGAATCTTGAAAAATCTTCCTCACTCGTGAAACCATTTAGAGCTCCTGACGAAGCGTGCAAGACTGTAAATGTCTTTGCTTGCCAGATCACTAGGATCGTTATAGTAGTAATCTCCTAAATGGAGCCAACGTCTGTGGGAAAGAGCAGGGCAAGTACAGAGAAGGTGAGGAATCGATTCTTCCTCCTCCTCGTCCATACAGCTTCTGCAAAAATCATTTAAAAGTACGCCAAGTCACGTTGCGAGCCTGCCTATTAAACAGTGCCCCGTTATGACACCTACAATGCTGATGTGCAGTCTCCTTAGGTGCCAGTTATAGCTATCATTGAAACTCATCATTGAAAATTTTAATGGTTGATTTTGAGACGTTTAAGAAGTAAAATCAGTTATTATTTTGATGGACAAATAAAGCTTAAGACTTAGTAAATATTTTTAGCCAAAAAAATAATTCAAATAGGCCCAACTTTCAAAATAAAAAGACTTTTCTTATTTCAATGATTGAACTACCTTACCAATGGTCATTGAAAAATCAAAAGTCAATTTTTGTGGAAAGTTGAGCCTATTTGAAATTTTTTTTTGACTAGAAATATTAATTAAGTCCTGAGCTTTAATCGTCCATCAAAATAATGAATGATTTCGATTTCTAAACGTCTCAAAATCAATCATAAAAGTTTTCAATGATGAGTTTCAATGATAGCTATAACTGGCACCTTACAGATATTAAACACTTGGAGTACTTTAAGTCAAGGCTTGGCCAAATTTGTTTTGTCGCCAAACAAGTAGTGATGTTGTCCCACCTAATGTTTGTTCTCTCCAAGGCATCTTGCTTCAGCAAAAGTTTACACGTAGCTATGAGTATACCAATATTTAGCTTTTCAGGTAAAATGGGTAGTAATGTTCCACTTCTAGCGAGCTCATCAGCTTTACAATTATCTGGAATGTCACTATGACCCGGCACCCAACAGAGGTGAATATTAAACTGTTGCGCCATCTCCAACAGAGATGATCGACAGTTAAGGGCTGTTCTAGAGTTTGTAGAAACAGAGTCCAGGGATTTAATAGCAACTTGGCTTGGCGGAGAAGATGCAGATATCCGAGGTTGATATCACGTTTTATTTGAGCCAAGATAGTACTTCTTTTATCGCTAGAACTTCCACCTGGAATACGCTACAGTTATTAGGAAAACGGAATGAGAGACTAAAATTTAGTCTATCAGAGAACACACCTCCACCAACCCCATTGCCGGTCTTCCATCCGTCGGTGTAGAAGTGAATTGATTGATCTTTTTAGAACTCCACATCCTCCCAGGTGGATCTGGAAGGTATGGTTACTTCAAAGTTTTTATCGAAATTCAGTAGTGGGATTGTGTAATCAGTGTTAACCAATTGTATTGGTCACAAAATGAAAATACAGTCGACTCCCTCTAAGTTTAATTCTCACGGGATATCAAAACTATTTCAAGTTAAAGAGTTTTGCGAAAAGTTGATTTAGAGAGAAATAAATAAATTTGGAAATTTCAGAGGAGTATACAACATAGTGAAAAAATTCTTGTTAGAGGGAAAATCGACTTAGGGGGAGTTCTACTTAGAGGGCGTCGACAGTAGTTGCATGAAATTGGTAGCCAATTAAATTATCTACAAGATTGATTATGACAAATTTTGCACTAAACTTGACGGCTTAGGAGTTATTGTGCTGTAAAGAGGGAATAAACTGAAAATCTTACAAAATACTAAGTTTTAGCCCTTTTTGGGAGCTTAATAGCGCCGATTGTAGTGGTTGTACAAAACTACTTTCAAGGTCATATTTGTAGTTATTAGCGAAAAACTGAAAAAATTGATGATTTTTTGTAGTTTTTCCAGGATTTTGAAGGGGGCGGAAGGGGCGTGTTTGTGGAATTTTGGATTTTTCATGTACCAACCATACCATATAACATATCAAAAATTTAGAACTACCCGACCTTTTGTAGGGTAAAACCTCTCTATTTACTGGACTATAATGTTTACAATTCTTCGGGGCTAGGCTATTCTGGGCAGTCAACACCCAAAAAAAGTTATGCCGAGATTTTAGCTGATTTAAATCACCTTGTTGCGGTAAAATATACCACAACAAGCTTCACCTGGCTATTCTCTTTCCTTAACCATTCTTAGCCTTTCCCTTTTCGTTGCGGCTCCAAAATGCTTGTAAAGTTAGTGGATACCTGTCGTCCATCAGCCAGAGACCTACTCTTACAGTAGGTATATTTGAAAAGTAACAAAAACAAATTTCGAATGATTTCTCAATTGAGTGGAACAGTTGGTTCCCAAATCCCACGAACTATAGCTAACAAGAAGACGGGCGGTCTCTTGTCGAAGGAGCCAGCGGATGAGCTGAAGAAGTAAGCGAGTGAGGCGGACTCTTACTTATATCTTTACAAACCAAACATCAAAAACATCCTCAATTTAATTTCAATTAACGTAACTTAACGTAGCTTATGATTTGGGTTGATATGGGTTGTTAACGTGTTTTGAAATTCTTAAAATTTAATATCTTAAATAGTAGATCTGTCGGAATTGACACGCGGAAAGAAAAGAAATGAGTATATCTTAGGATTAAAAGAAATGTGTTCCTCTCTCACCTCAAAGTATTAGTTTTGGAGAGATTGTTTCGCGCTTTGAATCACTCGCGATAATTTTAGAGTAACTATAGGAGAATGCTTAGAAGAAACTTTTTCTCGATTTTGATTCTTTTAAATTTTCTCGAATAGTTTAGTTGAAAGGGTTCTGTTCTGAACTCGGCCAATTGGATTCGGCAAGTTTTGTAAAGACATCCAACAACTTGCTGAATCATTGAATGTGTGTGTGAGAGTAAAGTTTCGATGAGATTCGACAACGGATGAACGGAGGTTTTCGAGGAGAGCACCTAGCTTTCCAGGAAGCCGTGATCCCGTGACTGAAGATCTCGAAAACGATTGGCTGGTTGTATGAATGTGTGAGAGACTGGAATGGCCAAGGTAGACAATAGCATAGCATCATTTGGAGAACTTTACAAGCGAGATGTTATTTTTTGAAAAAGTCGAGATAAATTTTGAAGAAGAAAAAAATTGAGAAAAAGTATTGTTTTTTTGAGGAAAAATGGTCGAAAAAGTTTGGAGAAAGAAAATTTGTGATTCTAGACGTGACGGAGTTTTGAGGTGATAGCAGGAAAGAGACGGATAGGAGATCCGCAGACATATTGAAAAGGTAAGTAGAGTTGTAGAAACCCAAGGATTAAATAATTTCACAACAATCTGACTCAGTTTCTTGACGAGCCAGCTCCAATTCCTGACATTACAGGTCAATAGACCAATACACTTCCAGACTATTGTTCTTTACTTCTGACCGTGATAAATAGACTATTAGAGTGTTATCAACTCTAGACACATCAGACCATTGTATCATATCTGCGTATTTCTTGTGCCAACAAAATCCAGTTAAAGAAAAATTCCCTAAAAAAACCATTTGGTATTACGAGAAAGCCAACTGGTAGATACGGTTTCAACAATCTCTTCAGGAATTTTAACTGGTTACCTTATTTGCTTGATATAGTGACGTTGACTTCAGTGCAGAAGAGAAAGAAATTTTATCCCATAGGATAAAATCTATCAAATCAAAGAGAAATCGTGGTTTGATTTTGTAAGGAGGTTATGAAGGGCAGAGATGTAAGCTTCCGATATTATAAAGCCAACGCCTTTGAGGAAAACCAGGAAAAGTTCAAGCAAGCTTGTTGGAAGGCCTGTAACGGTCTTATTCAACGAACCAAACATTTTACATAACCAGAAATTAAGGAAAAAAATACGACAACATCCCAAAGGAAGTAAACATTTTCGGTCATTTGTAAAAAATATATGAAATTCATATTCGTTTTTGGTTCCAATGCCTGTTTTCAATGACACTCCCTATGTCAGCTCACTAGAGAAAGCCAATTTGCTTGCAGCAAAGTTTGCTGTTAATTCGACGCTGCCAGAGAATTGAGAGCGTCAACGATTTTATGCGACGAATCTTCTTTAACACTAGTGCAGTTGCAAGAGTTCTAAAAGATCTCGGTATACACAAATCCGCTGGCCTGGATAGTATCCCGCCCATTGTTCTCAAGAGGTGTTCTTCAACGCTGGTAAAACCACTGCTCAAGCTTTTCCATCTATCCTACTCTACTGATCTCTTTCCGAGTGGATGTAAAACAACATTTGTTCAGCCTGTCCTTTAAAAAGTCGAAACTCCTCCTCCCTCTTACTATCGCCCAATCGTCCCTTCTTTCCAAGGTCATGGAAACGCTAATTAATCATCGGATTAAGAAATACAGTGCGGTTCATATTTATAACCCACCTTAAAAATCGTTAATTTTTTGGTCGTCTATACATGATCAAAAATAAAAATGATAGGGAATAATAGTAATGGTCATGACAGTTAATTACAACAACAAGTTAATTTCAAAAACGTAACAAGTGTATTTTTATTTCTTAGTAATACAAAAATTACAAAATTCAAGTGTTTCAAATTTATAACCCATTGTTTCAATAATTAATAAAAGTAAATGAAGAATCGAAACTAAAAATTGATTTGGGAACTTTTCGCAAGAATCAAGTCAAAAACTCTTTTTTTCATGGATTTTATCAATTTATCCAAAAGTTCTGGCTTGATTTTAAGCCATTCCTCACGAAGCTCTGATATCGTCTCATACGTCCTTCCTTCCGCGTATATTCTCCTGACAAGAACTCTCCAAAGATTTCCAATTGGGTTGACATCGAGAGAGCATGCGGTCAAAGCATTAAATCAATAGAATTTATTCGCAACCAATAAATTGTTTCGCTACTGATATGGATTCTGGCATTGTCCTGCTGAAAAATCTAATTTCTCTCCTGATGATCTCTCAAAAAAGGTACCAAACTGCGTCGGAGAACTTAAACATAATCTCTGCTGTTCATTTTTGATGAAGTGAATTGCATTTCTCCAGAAAAATGGAATTAAGATGGTCCTGATGGTGTGTACTCTTATTGGCGTGACTTACGGAAGGAACCGTGATATTTTTATAGGCGAAATTTTGGTGGCGGTTCGGCGATGATGTGGGGAGCTTTCTCAACGAAGGGGTGCGTGGAAATGCAATAAATTTCTTCGAAAATGAACAGCAGAGATTATGTTCAAGTTTCCCGACTCAGTTTGGTACCGGTTTTGGTAGATGACCATGAGATAACTTGGATTTTTCGTTAGGACAATGCCAGAATCCATATCAGTAGAGAAACAATTTATTGGTTGGGAATAAATTCTATTGATTTAATGAACTAGCCCGCATGCTCTCCCGATGTTAGGTAGGTAGGTAAAAATGGTGGCAAGAGCGTAACACTCGCTGTTGCCCAATTAGCACTGGATTGCGCCGTTTTGATACCATAACTCGTTTGACCTGTGTATGAAAGTAGATAAAAGCGTTCCTTGCTTTGAAATAGGACGGCTGTGGAGCATGGTTAATGTATCTTGTGAGTTGGGGTCATAGGACACTCACTCGATCGGATCGCATCTCGCCCGAGCTTGCCACATTATGCCGAGCTCGGCAGGTTGTAGAGTAGCAACGAAGCGATCGATCAGATCATGTGGTCATCATTGCCATTGAGCATCATGAAGCTCCTCAGAAACCCGGGTTCCGATTACTCGCGGACCTTGGATCTGGGGGGGAACATGATGCAGAACGCAACAGATTTCTGTCTCAGAACCATTTCGTGGCGTTAAGAAAAGAGATCAAGTCTTTGATCTTCATTTCGGAAAGTTCGTTTAGGTCGTCAAAAAAAGCCATTCCAAACGATTGTGCTCTCATTCTGGCTAGAGCTGGACATTTACAGAGAAAATGTAGGACTGTTTCCTTTTCTTGCTGGTCTCCACAACTGCGACAGTGAGTATTGTAAGGAATACCCAGCCTCGCCGCATGTTCTCCAATTGGCCAGTGTCCAGTGCAGGTTGCTACGACCCTGGCTATGTCCCGCCTGGGTCTACATATGAGATCAATTGTTCGGGATTTATTTAAGGCGGGCCAGATCGTTCTGGATATTTTGCAGTTGGTCAAACTGCTCCACCTACGGTTAAATTCTCTAAGGAAAATTGACAATATATTGCCCTTCACAACTCCAAGGGGAATGTAGACTCTTTCCGCAAGTGAGATGTGAAGGGCTGATCCTTGCCTGGCTAGTTCATCTGCCCGTTCATTACCCTCAATGCCACTGTGACCAGGAACCCAGATAAGAGTGACCTTGAGGTTAATGTTTAGACTTGCGAGCTCATCTCGGCATTGTTGGACCAATTTAGAGGATGATGTAGCCGAATCAATGGCTTTAACAGCCGCCTGACTGTCTGTAAGGATGGCTGTATTACGATTTTGGTTTGGATCTGCTTTTAGCATCTTGCAAGCCTCCCTGATTGCCAGTATTTCAGCTTGAAATACACTAGCGAAATTCGGTAGCCGAAATGACTTGGAGATGTTGAGAGACTCAGAGAAGACTCCTGAGCCAACACCGCACTCCATCTTTGAGCCATCAGTATAGATAGTTGTGTCGAAGTCTCTCGTCACGGCGTCATCATCCCAGTCCCCTCTGGATGGGAATAAGACTTTAAAATCTTTACTGAGGCTCATTGTAGGAGCGCGGTAGTCAGTGGGAGTCGAAAGTATATCAGCGGGAATCAAATTTGTGATATTGCTGTGACCATAAGGTTTAGCAACCCAAGAATTTGATTCTTTAAGTCTTAGGGCACTGCAAGATACTAGATATTTTATGTGTAGATCAAGTGGTAGAAGGTGCAGAAAAACGCTTAAGGCATCCGTTGGGCAAGATCGAAGAGCCCCTGTGGTACCAACACTAGCTGTTCTTTGAACCTTTTTTAGTTTGTCGATGTTATATGTCTTATTTAGTGCGGGCCACCAGACAATCGAACCATATGTTAGAATCGGCCGTACCACTGCAGTATATGTCCATAGGATCATCTTTGATTGAAGGCCCCAGTTTTTACCGAAGGTTTTGCTACAGGCGTAGAAAGCTATGCAGGCCTTCCTGACCCGTTCTTCGATGTTTAATTTCCAGTTTAACTTAGGGTCTAGGATGACACCTAGATATTTTGCACTGGTTGATAGTGAGAGTGTTTGGCCGTTAAGTCGGGGTGGAGTGAAGGGTTGTATCTTAGTTTTGGTAGTAAAAAGCATCAGTTCAGTTTTGCTCTGGTTGACTCCTAGACCACAACTCGTAGCCCAGTTGCTAACTTTTCTCAAAGCCATCTCTGTGATTTCGCTTATCACAGGAGTAAACTTCCCTGACACTAATAATACCAAGTCGTCCGCATACGCAACCGCCTTCACACCACATCTCTCCAGTTTAAAGAGGATTTTGTTCATGACTAAAAGCCATAGAAGTGGTGACAGAACACCGCCCTGGGGTGTTCCTCTCCTGACGTGTTTTGTCGAGTTTGCATTACCTAACGTGCCATGAATCTTTCTATCTTTGAGCATGGATATTATCCATTCTCTGATGTAGTCCTCTACACCAAAGTCAACGAGTGCCTCAAGAATAGATTCGGTTAGCACATTGTTGAAAGCCCCTTCTACATCTAAGAATGTAGCGAGGGTATATTCTTTGAAGTTGATGGTTTTCTCAATTGTACGCACTACCTCATGAAGGGCCGTCTCCGTCGACTTACCTTTGAGATATGCATGTTGAGAGTTTACTAGAGGACATTCCACAAGTATGTCTCTAATATGTGTGTCTAGAATACGCTCTAGAGTTTTAAGTACAAAAGAGGTTAGGCTAATTGGACGAAAATCCTTCGCGGATTCGTGTCCTCGCTTGCCTACTTTTGGAATAAAAACCACTTTTACATGTCTCCAAGACTCTGGAACATGGTTGAGAAGGAGGCATCCTTTAAAAATCATCTCTAGCCGTGGGACTACCAAATCTTGTAGCTTTTGAAGCATGATTGGCAGAATTCCATCTCGGCCTGGAGATTTATACGGGGAGAAAGTATTAATAGCCCAGGCTATTCTTTCTTTAGTTATAACGGTATTGATATGCTCTACACGAGCTAAAGGTAAATTATAAGTTCTATGCGTTTCGGGGTTGCTATTCTCGCAGCCCGGAAAGTGTGTCATCATCAGCAGTTCTAAGGACTCCGTCGGAGAAACTGTCCAAGATCCATCAGGCTTTTTCAAGAACGAAGGATTACAATGCTCCTTAGAAAGAACTTTGCTAAGCCTTGCGGAATCTTTTAAGCTCTCAATAGAAAGGCAGTATTCTCTCCAACCAAGTTTCTTCGCTGATGTGAGAGCACGCTTGTAGACTTTCAAACAGTCTTTATAAGGTTGGTAAAACTTGTGTCTGTGGCAGATATTGAAGATCTTCCTAGTCATTTTTCTCAGACTAGACAGGTCTTCATTCCACCATGGAGGAAGGGTTTTACGGCTATATTTAACTGGGCAAGAGACCTTAAAAGCAGTGTTCATAGACACTTCAATGGTTTTCACCATTGATTCTAGATCTATAACTGATTCTGGACTCAGATTCGGTATATTGCGCAGTTTGGAATTTACGATTTGGCTGAACTTCTTCCAGTCAATTCTTTTCGGGTTTCTATAGGGAGCAGGGGTTTCAGACTCGAAATTAATATTGAAGAGAATCCATCTGTGATCCGAAAAGGAATTAAGAGGGGATACTCTCCAATTCTCCACTGATAGCTTAAAGTTATTATTAATGACGGTAATATCAAGTATGTCCTCCCACCCTTCGTAGCTATCCGAGCTCGGAAAGACAAAAGTAGGAGTAGTACCTCTGTTACATACAGTTAAGTTGTTTTCAATAATAAAATTAAAAAGAGACTCACCTCGTTCATTAATCTCCGAACTACCCCAGAGAGTATGTCGTGCGTTAGCATCACATCCAATCAGGAGGTTTGTCCCTTTCGTGTTGACCTCGGACGAAAGCGTGCGCCACTCTTCCGGCGGTGACAGCCTGTCGTGCGCCGAGTACGCTGAGGCCACCAGTAAGCCGTCTGCATTTTTATCGTCCAATCTGACGACTGTCAGATCGGAAGTGCTAAGGTTAGGACACAAAAAAGCTTTTAAGTGTTTTTTAGCTAAAATACAAGTTCGAGGCTTACCTTGGTCTTGGTTTGCGGTTTTGTAGAACAGATCATACTGGCTGTCTTGGAGACCTCTCACTCTACGGCCGTTAACCCACGGTTCTTGTTAGATGCCGACGTCAATGTTCTCCTCACTCAGGAAAACCCTCAGATTATCTGATGCACATTTCGAGTGCTTCAGATTAATCTGAATGACCCTCAGCATCGCGTTTTTAATTTTGATTGCATTCTGCACAATCAGGGCCCGGCGGCTCGCTGGGGACCTCGACTCCATCGATGACATCGTCGAACTCGACATTGTCATCAACTTTGTCGGGGTCTGTACCCTGACTGGGCAGAATTTTGACTTTGGCAAACCTGATGCCAAAGCGGAGTTTGAAGTCAGCCTTCTCAAGTTCTCCTACACTTTCTTCGCTAATCTTCAGAAGATAAGAAGCGCTGTTCTTCTGCGGTTCCTCAGTCTTGATGACTGCCCAGTCCCGCATCGGAATCAACGGATTTAGCCTCTGAAGACCGCGGATCAGCTCCTGTCCGCTTGGCTTAATACTCATGAGGGGCAACCAGATACGCGCCTTTGGTTGTCTAGGGATATCCTTAGCTGGGATGAGCTTGAGCCTCAAGCCATCCCAGTGATTGCTAATCTTAGCAATGCAGCTACTAAGGAAATCCCTAGAGAACAAGTCCGCGCATTTGATAACCCTGTGTCCCCTGAGCATCTCACCAGAGTCAAAACTAGGGTAGGGTCCCTCGCTTGCCGTCACGGTGTAGGAAAACACCATCTCCGAGAGCTTGGCCTCGATGGAGTTCCACACTTCCAGCAGACCTCTGCTGTTGGTAGAGAGCTCATCCACAACCGATACTTGGAGGTCATCTCTGACGACCTCACTTAAAGTACGCGGTTGCGCTGCTCTGGGAGGTGGCACTTTCTTTTTCTGGCCATCAAACTTACTCCTTTTCGGAGGTTGGTTGGTCTCGTCTCGAGACCTATTTCGTTTGACAGCTTTTTCTTGGGTTGACTTTTCTTGCGTAGCCAGAAAACTGTTGTACTCTTCAACAATTTTCTGGTACTTGATTTTATCAGCTAGGTCTCTCTCAAGAACAGTCCCAGCTTCCTCATTCTTGGCAATCTTGTCAAGAATGAAGGTAGCCTTCCGGAACTGGAACTTGAGAAGAGTACCCGCCGATTTCTTTTTACTACGCCGTACAGCGCTGCTTTGGCTGGCATTGCTGCACGAAGGCTTTGGTTCGGAATTGGTGGTCGGTCGGGGCACAGGTGTACTATGGCTGGTACTACCAGTGCTCCCTGTGTTTGCAGGTTTCCCTACGATGGTCTCCTGACTGGAGGCCAAAAGTTCATCCTCAGTGTCAGCGGATGGTAAGTTAGTCATGTCTAAATCGTCCATTGTTGTTAAAAAAAGTAAATGAAGGTCCCACGAGTAGGTCGGAAAAGATGGTCAGCCCCGGCAGAGCCGATATACCGGGGTAAGGCAGTCTAAGACGGACCCTGCCAAGGCGCCCGAATGAGCTCGTTAGTGACTGGTTTGCCCCCCAGCCTTCCATTTCTTCGGCACGGATTATGAAAATCGCTCACACCACCACTGAAAATTAGGGACTCGCATCTATGGTCAGATCGAATTGCTGAGGGTTGAACTATTGAGGAGTAAAGGAACACCTCAACAGTTCGACCTGACCTTAGCTGATCCCCAATCTTGTCAAAGCACAAGATCAACTGTGGTGATCATTACCGCCCGGCACCCACTTGGAGGGTTTGATGCGAGATTTTTGCCAGGCTCCCGATGTTAACCCTATTGAGAATCTTAGGAGAGTTTTTGTCAGAAGAATATACGCAGAAAGAAGGACGTATGAGACGATATCAGAGCTTAAACACGTTCTTCTTTATAAATGGCTTAAAATTAAGCCAGAACTTTTGGATAAATTGATAAAATCCATGAAAAAAAGAGTTTTTGACTTGATTCTTGCGAAAAGTTCCCAAATCAATTTTTAGTTTCGATTCTTCATTTACTTTTATTAATTATTGAAACAATGGGTTATAAATTTGAAACACTTGAATTTTGTAATTTTTGTATTACTAAGAAATAAAAATACACTTGTTACGTTTTTGAAATTAACTTGTTGTTGTAATTAACTGTCATGACCATTACTATTATTCCCTATCATTTTTATTTTTGATCATGTATAGACGACCAAAAAATTAACGATTTTTAAGGTGGGTTATAAATATGAACCGCACTGTATCTTAAAGAAAGAAAGCTTCTTAATGACCAGCAGTACGACTTTCATAGCAATAGGTCAACTGGTGACCAGAGCTCCATTTTGTCTCCGACTCTCTTCCTTATATTCATAAATGGCCTTTTGTCTGGAACTTCTTATCAATTAAATTATTTTGTTGATGACAATACCCTCAGTTTTTCATATTCGTTTCTAGATTCATATCATTGTCCTTCGGCTGTGAAACTTCAGCAGCAGAGTATGATTAGCGCATTAAATTCTGACCATCACAGCATTGTCCAATGGAAAATTGAAAACCTACATGGATTTAATGCTTTAAGAACTCAATGCTATAAACTGTCGACGCAAGCGAAAAATTTTCAATTCTCGGTATGTGCATCAAATCCTCAAGAAAGACAATCCTCCGGACTGCCTAGCGTACAAGATCTTCTCTGCCGTACTTTGTGAACGCCTGAAGGCATTCGTTAACATCCTTATAGGTCCATATCAGTGTGGCCTTAGGCCAGCGAAGTCCACCATCGACCAAATATTCGCACTTAGGCAGATCTTGAAAAATCCCAGGAGTTTCAATACCCACCACGTTTTCATCGACTTAAAAGCTGCGTATCTATAGGAAAAAGCTATACAGAGCAATATCTAGTTTTGGCATCTCTCCCAAACTCGTCCGTTTGTGCAGAACGACGATGGAGAATGCACGCTGTTCCATAAAGGTCAAAAAAGGCTTAAGGCAAGGCGACGAGCTGTCTTGCGACTTCAACATCGTTCTTGAAAGAATAGTGCAAAACTCCCACGTCATCACTAGAGGCACAATCTTTCAAGCGTGATGTCAGTGGTGCTTTCATGAGTATTGAGAAGGAAGCCAAGAAGATGGGGTTTACGTATAATTAAGGCAAAACCAAATATAAGTTGTCAACAATATAGGACACCCAACACCGACATCTCGGACAGAACGTCACTATAGACAGCTATAATTTTGAGGTGGTCAGAGACTTCCACTATAAACTCAGCGATTGATACCAATACCAGTGCTGAGATCAAATGAGAATTACTCTTGCCAATCGCTGTTGGTCTAAGAAGGAAATTGAGAAGCAAAGCCCCCTCTCTCCCTGTATAAGACGCTTTTCATATTTCATCCCGGTCCTGGGGTATGGTGCAATGAGGACGCGTAAGGCTGTTGTGAGAGGAAAATTCTCCGGGTGATTTTTAGTCTCGTCTGCATAGATGGGAAATGGAGAAGAAGATACACCAACGAGCTGCACGGGCTGTACAGCGACACCGACCTAGCCACACAAGTGAAAAGTTAACGACTGAGATAACTGGGTCACCTAGAACGACCTGAGATCAATTTTCCGGCCTGGAAATTTTTTGAATCTAGTCTTGTGGGACAAGACAAGTCCACCCCGGACTGTTGCGCCACCTTAAGAGTAAGTATGTAAGTGTGTATGTAGTATGTAGTACCTCGTGACATGATGGTTAAAGCGTAGGACTGTCATACCGAAGGTGAGGATTCAATTCCCAGCCGTGGCACCTAAAAAAAAAACAGAAATGTTTTATCCGAGGTACTGCCTCTTGCGAGGAACTGACAAATCCTCCAAGAGTATACTTGTCATGATAAAGTGCTTCTCATTTAGCCGTTCGGACTCGGCAAAAAACTGAAGGTCCCCTCCATTCCTGCCAACAAAACTCGCACACAGGAATGGTTGAGAGTTGTAAGTCACTAGGTCCTAGTTCTCCGCACCAGCTGTTGTGCCACGCAATTTATTTATTTTATTTTTTTTTAAGTATGTGCATCACAGGCCACGTTTTGTGGAATTATCATATATTTGATGTTGCCAAAAACGTTGCTAAGTGCTAAGGTTTTCTCCGACGTTGATGCAAGAATTTCTTCTCCCCTTCGGATCTGGCTATAATCTTTAAAACGTTTATCCATTCAAAGCTCGAGTACATTTTTTATATTTGGATAGATGCTTCAATAACCCACATGAGCTTATTGGATAAGATTCAAAAGAGAACTTTAAAATTGAAAAATATATGGCTGACCAATAACAGAAACTAGTTAACCTTTTATCACAATCTAGGGATATTTGAAGTGACAAGTCACGAGTGACCTTGAAAAACTTTGACCATGGATTAAAAATTGTCTTAGCTGAACAATTTCTAAAGCATCTTATTGGTCAAAATAGGTCAATTATATTGACCAATAAGATGGCCTGGCCATGCCATGGTAAAAATTAAAAACCTTTAATTTATATATTCTGGCTGGTGTGGTCATAAACGCTCTCCTAAAGCAAGATTCTGGTCTACGAATTTGTCATTTCAACGCTTGTAGCTTACTCCCCAAAATTGACGAAACCCGAAAAATGTTCTCTGGATCTATTTGTGACATCATATGTGTCTCCGAAACATGGCTCAAACCTGAAATGTTAAATCCTTCGTTAGAAATTCCAAACTATAAACCCTTTTGAATGGATCGTGCCAAGGGACGTGGGGGTGGTGTCGTTATCTATGTCAGATCCTCTTTACAATTTCGTGTTGTGGCTTCTGACAATGAGGATGCGGAGTGCTTGTTCGGTGAGCTTAGGTCGCAATATGGAATATGTTTAATTGGCTGTGTTTATAAGGCTCCAAAACACCGTACCGTCGAGACCATCACTAAAATTCTTGAAGATTTGTCTCCATGCTACAAAGATATTATTATGTATATAAAGTTAGCAGGACACTTTTGGAAATTCATGTTAAAAACTATCCTATCATTAGTTGCTACTTAATTGCGAATTAGTTACGCAAAAAAAAAATTTATTGCTTTTTTGGTTTGCGAGAAAATGGGTGTCCTGCCAACTTCATATGAACTTAGCAGGACAACTTTCTCAAAAATGTGTATAAACGATTAAAAAAAAAAAAATTTTGAGAACTAATTAATTGCGAATTAGTTACGCAAAAAAAAAATTATAGCATTTTTGGTTTGCGAAAAAACGGGTGTCCTGCTAACTTCATATGAACTTAGCAGGACAACTTTCTCAAAAATAAAGATAATTGAGCTGAGAAAATTTGATTATTGACAGCTAATTAATTGCGAATTAGTTACGTAAAAAAAAATTAATTTTTTGTTCGTTTGTGAAAAATAGGCGTATTGCGAACTTCACGTGAACTTAGCAGGACAACTTTCCCAAAAATGAAGATTAATGATTTGAAGAAAGTTTGTTTTTGAGAACTAATTAATTGCGAATTAGTTACGCAAGAAAAAATTTAATTGCATTTTTGGTTTGCGAAAAAATGGGTGTCCTGCTAACTTCATATGAACTTAGCAGGACAACTTTCTCAAAAATAAAGATAATCGAGCTAAAAAAATTAGATTATTGAGAGCTAATTAATTGCGAATTAGTTATGCAAAAAAAAAATTTATTGCATTTTTGGTTTGCGAAAAAATGGGTGTCCTGTTAACTTCCTATGAACTTAGCAGGACACCCATTTTTTCGCAAACCAAAAATGCAATAAAATTTTTGTTTGCGTAACTAATTCGCAATTAATTAGTTCTCAATGATAAACTTTTTTTTGGCTCGATTATCTTTATTTTTGAGAAAGTTGTCCTGCTAAGTTCATATGAAGTTAGCAGGACACCCATTTTTTCGCAAACCAAAAATGCAATAAAATTTTTTTTTGCGTAACTGATTCGCAATTAATTAGTTCTCAATAATAAACTTTTTTTCAGCTCGATTATCTTTATTTTTGAGAAAGTTGTCCTGCTAAGTTCATATGAAGTTAGCAGGACACCCATTTTTTCGCAAACCAAAAATGCAATTAAATTTTTTTTTGCGTAACTAATTCGCAATTAATTAGTCCTCAATAATAAACTTTTTTCACCTCGATTATCTCTATTTTTGAGAAAGTTGTCCTGCTTAGTTCATATGAAGTTAGCAGGACACCCATTTTTTCCTAAACCAAAAAAGCAATTAATTTTTTTTTTGCGTAACTAATTCGCAATTAATTAGCAACTAATGATAGGATAGTTTTTAACATGAATTTCCAAAAGTGTCCTGCTAACTTTATATACATGATATTATTGTTGCTGGTGATTTCAACTTGAATTTTTTGGAGCCAGATAACCTTGTAGATACTTTCCAGATTAAAATCAACTCTGTTGCAATCAAAAGGGTGAATAACGAGCCCACACACTTTACAAGCACATCTTCAACACTTTTAGACATTTTCTTGACTTCTAATTTAAACAAAGTCCTTTTTTTTTAATCACCTTTCACCTAGTCTTTTCGCTAATCATGATCTAATAATTCTCATTTTTGATTTCGACACTTCTTCGGCAGTTTCTGAGAGCAATACATTCTCCTATTTCAACTATAATTTGGTTAACAGACCAGCTCTTGAATCAGCTGCAAGTGGTTTCTATTGGGAATCTGTTAGATATATGAGCAGTGTGATGGTCAAGTTGCTTTCACAAATGAAGCGATATCTTATTTGCATAGTAGTTTTGTTCCTTTAGTTAACCGCACTCAACCCAACCCTATGTGTCCATGGCTCACCGACAGGATCCTTTCTTTAATTTCAAATCGCAACCAAGCCTATCTCAGCTGGAAACGCTTTAGGATTTCATTATATTTGGGATAGCTATAAGAGAATTCGTAATCTTGTTAATTATGAAATTCGTATTTCAAAGAAAAAATATTTTGCTAGGTTCCTTGATGCTAAGCAACCAACAAAGCGATTGTGGTCTAATCTTAAAAAAATTGGTGTTCACTCACATAGAAATTATGATCAGTCAAACGATCCAGAGGAGCTTAATAAAAAATTTGTTTCAAATTTCATTTCCCCTCCTCTTTCAAATTTTATCCTTCCAGAACCAGCAGACCATCCACCTTCAGATTGTTTTTCTTTTGTTAACATTAGGCCGGATGAGGTTTATATTGCGCTATGTAGCATTAAAACTAATGCTTCAGGAGTCGACAAAATTCACCCTAAGTTTGTGAAAATGCTATGCCACCATTTAGCTCTACCGTTGACACATATTATTAATACGATGATTATTTCTTCAACATTTCCAACTTTGTGGAAAATGGCAAAAGTCATTCCCATACCTTAAAATGGCAACTCTAATCCACCTGAATTTCGTCCAATAAGTATCCTGCCTTTACTTTCAAAAGTTGCTGAAAAATTAATGCTTAGGCAGATTAATGTTTTCTAACAAAATCCTAAACTTCTTCATGAACATCAGTCGGGTTTCCGACCAAGACATAATTGTACGACGGCCCTTCTCAAACAAATTAATTCCTTACATAAATCATTGGAGGAGGATAAGCTTACCTTGCTCGTTATGCTAGATTTTTCCAAGGCCTTCGATTCACTTAGTCATACAATTTTGTATCGTAAGCTCTCGAAGTTTTAAATTTTCACACCAAGCTGCTAAGTTAGTGTACAACTACATTTGCGGCCGAAGCCAATGTGTGGTTTCTGGTGGTAAAATGTCCTCCTTTCTTCCTGTGTCTACTGGTGTTCCGCAAGGATCCTTTGCTCTTCTGCATGTATATAAATGATATTTTCAATTGTGTTTCGTACAGCGAGATAGATCTTTACGCCGATGATGCTCAGTTGTCACTTAACAGATCTCTTGGTTTAGTTGAAGATGGTATATGTTGCATTAATGAGGACCTTGAATCTATACAGCAGTGGGCCTGTAACACCTCATTGGTCTTAAATCCTCGTAAATCTTTAAGTATGATCATTTATAAAAGCATTATTTCTACGGACGAGTTTTCCCCCATATTGCTCAATGGAATTGTAGTTCCCTTTATAAAAAAAGCTCGTAATCTTGGGGTTACTATAAACTCTACTCTCACTTGGAACGACCATATAAATAGCATAATTGGAAGAGTGTATGGCGGACTTCGTTCCCTTTGGCGTTCAAGCGATTTTACACCTGCTTCCACAAGAAAACTCCTTGCCAGTTCCCTTTTGCTACCATTTTTTACATACGGTTGTGAAATTTTTGGAAGTCTTGATTCTGTGAACTCCAACAAAATCTCAATAGCCTTTAATTCCATCATAAGATACGTTTTTAGCTTGCGAAGGTTTGACCATGTTTCGCAGTATCGAACTTCACTGTTTGGGTGCAATCTATTTACCTACTTGGACTTTAGATCAGTGCTTCTATTGGTGAAAATAATTAAATATCGTTGTCCTAGCTACATTTTTGAGAGCCTTGAATTTGTCAGGTCACAAAGAACTTTCAATATTCTACTGCCACGATCAAATCTTCTGACCACTAGACGACTGTTCTTCAGCCATACTCTCAGACTATACAATACTCTGCCACATCAAATTAAAACGACCATCAACACCAGACCCTTTAATTCAATCAAACGCGACTTGTTTCGCTATTTCTGCAGTTCTTACGTTTAAAGAGCATACATTCTAATAATCTGAATTGAAAATTTGTTTTCTTCTCTTTCTCTATTTTCTTTCTTTTTTTTCTTTTTTCTCTTTTCTTTTCTCTTAAATAATTAAGATCTCCATTTGATATTATAGTTATGTACGTACATCCTACAATTTATTATAAGTTTGTTTTATCTTTTGGATTCATCTTGTAATTCCATGTGAAATCTTGCATACTCAAAAAGATAATCTTACATGTAATGATTTTTTTGAACAATAAGTATGAAATATGAAATATATATTCTATATACACAAATTTTAAACTTCCACATTACCATTAATTAGAAAGAAGCGACAAATTTTCTAAAGGTTATTTTTAAAATTTTCCGATTCTGTTAAAATTACCCTTCTTTGTTCACGTGCAAATTCGATATTAAAACTAAATTTTAAAAAAGGCTTATGACTTCTTGAATACCTTTAAATGTATACCATAGAATAATACTTCATGCAAATACCATTCGAGATGCGAATAAAATTGGTTAAAACATGAAATATTTTCGCTGAACAAACTCCCTTCCTTATAAAAAAAAAAAAAAAAAACACAAAAAAACAAGGAGAGGGAAACTTTGATGGTGGTAATGCACCATTTTCCGGCATTTATGTACGCAAAACTGGGGTTGATTTCACCCTGACCCACATTACACTGGAGTCACGTAAATTTCGCTGATTATCTTGTCGACCTTGATATTTGCATAGTTTCATGGGTATTTGTGTAAAATACACATAATGTCTGTATATGCGTGTTGTACAAACGCAACACACAGCCATCCAGAGAGAAATGTTTTCCTTTTACTGCAGAATTTAATATTTTGTTCGCTGAATAGGACGAGTTGAACTTTAACTGGCGTGTTATATAGTGTTGGTATATGTGTTTGTGTATTGTGTGTGCTGTGGACTTTAAGGGTATAACTGGATGCATCTGCGGGACCATTGTTTGCACTCAATTAAAATTCATGAAATTTTGATGCTTTTGTTAGGAAGGACGCAAAGTGTTGGTTTAGAAGAAGGAAGGAAAAATAGAATTTAGATTTTCTTCTCTCTAAAAAATATTGTGAGGTATTTTAAATATTATTTTTTTATTTAACAGAATTTTAAGGTGAAAAATAATTATTTATAACACAAAATTGCACGACTCTGTTGCATATATACGTTTTTATTTTATTTTATTTACCCGGATTTCCGGTATTACGTATGTAGTTGTTTTGATTTATGACATAAATATGTTAAGAAAAAGTGTGACCTAGACTTGAAATATTCTTGAAATTTGAAAATTTGAATGCTTCATACGATATCGACTTAAATTTAGAAATAAAGAATAGTTGAATCATTGAGAAGTAGTAAAAGAATTAATATAAATAAAGCAAAATTTGGTGGCGCAACAGCTCGTGGAGAACCAGGGCCTAGTGACTTACAACTCTCAACTATTCCTGGTGTGCGTGTTGTTGGAAGGACCTACAATTTTTCGCCAAGTCTGAACGGCTAGGTGAGAAGCACTTTTTCATGACTCATTGAGGATCTGTCAGTTCCTCACAAGAGGCAGTACCTTGGAGTAAACATTTCTGTTTTTAGGTGGTAGCGGTTGTGAAATGAGCCCAGAAGTTTGGCATGACAGTTCAACGCACTGACAAGTATGCCACATGGTATTGCATTGTGTTATATAAGTGCCAATTCTTTATTAATAAATTAAAGCAAAATTATCCACTCATAAGCTCATAGCTTAAGGGTACAACCTGTTTATAATGGATAGCAATATGTGCATGTAGTTAATCATCCAAGACTGATAAAGCTACATTCCAAACATTTATTACAACTGCGATGGTCGATTGGACTTGCTAGGATGCAGATTTGTCGTGGAGAATCAGTTTGGAAGCAAATTAATGATTTCTTTAAACTATCCAATGATCACCTGTCTGTGATCGTCATTCGTCATCATTCGTTCAGGAAATCATCTTTGGTGGATTAGTTGGCAAATTCATCCTTCAATAACGACTTCCAACGAATTGGCATGCAGGTTCCATGAAAGTAGGCAATGGAAAGAGGTTTCCAAGGCTAAGATTCCACAAATTTCTAGTTGTGGGCAGTGGCGGATCCAGAGGGGGGGCTATAGGGGCTGAAGCCACCCCCCACGGCTGATTCAGAAGAGAGTAAGACAAACAAAACTAAGATTGTGGCTACAAAATTTACATGTGAGCTGTGTTTTTCCAAGCCCTAGGGAAATTGAACGAATTATTAGGCTGAACCATATTATATGCAACTGTGTTTTTTTTCGAGGCCCCAAGAGAATTGGATGAAAATCGGCGATAATATAAAAATCAAATGGCTCTATTTATTTCAAGCCCTAAAGATATTAGACGAAAAATTGAAGCTTCGGGCTAAACCTTTACGAAGCGTTTTCCTAAACCTGCAAGGGAATCTGATGATAACTATAACACTGATAGGGATAACAAAGGCATTAAAGAAATCCGACGAAAATAAGAGGCAAGAGCTAAAAACTAGCATGAAAGCTGTTGTTGGAAAAAATGAATTGGGGCTTAACAAATTGTATGTGAGCTTTGTTTTTTCCAAGCCCTCAGGGAATCGGACTAAATAACACGTTTGGGGCTAGTAGGTATGCATACCTAAATGCTGCGTTTTTTTTCCAAGTCCTTACATTGAAACTAGTGAGGTTGACCTTCATGGTAACGGGTGATTTTTTAGCTGGTTTGGTTTTGGCAACACTGGTTTTGACAGCTGACGTGTGTTTAGTACCTTGTGTCACTGTCAAACAGCTTCAGTTTGGTTTGCAATTTAACCATGGATCGTCTTACAAATGAACAACGCTTGCAAATTATTGAATTTTTCTATCAAAATTCGTGCTCGGTTCGAAATGTTCATCGCGCGCTGCTTTGTGTTCAGCGATGAGGCTCATTTTTGGTTGAATGGGTACGTAAATAAGCATAATTGCCGCATTTGGAGTGAAGATCAGCCAGAAGCATTGCAACAGCTACCAATGCATCCCGAAAAAGCCACTGTTTGGTGCGGTTTATGGGCCGGCGGCATTATTGGGCCATATTTCTTCAAAGATGATGCGAATCGCAGCGTTACTGTCAATGGTGAACGCTACCGAGCGATGATAACAAACTTTTTTTTGCCCGAAATGGAAGTTCTTGACTTGCATGATATGTGGTTTCAACAAGACGGTGCCACATGCCACACAGCACGCGAAACAATGGCGCAATTGCGAGGCGAGTTTGGTGAACAGTTAATTTCACGTTTCGGGCTGGTCAATTGGCCGCCTAGATCGTGCGATTTGACACCATTAGATTATTTTTTGTGGGGGTATGTCAAGGCTAATGTCTATAGGGACAAGCCCGCTTCAATTGACGCACTGGAAGCCAACATCCATGCATTCATTCGTGAGATACCGGCCGATATGTGTGAAAGAGTATGCCAAAATTGGACTCAGCGGATGGGCTACCTGAGACGCAGCCGCGGTCAACATTTGCATGAAATTATCTTTAAACATTAAATTGCAAGGTTCAAACTATCGATTCAAATAAATATTTCATTCATTTTTTCGAATTTTTTGTGTTTTTTTTTTTTTTTTAAAGTTCTAAACCTCTTAAAAAATCACCCTTTATTATTGTTACCTAGATTTCCTTGGGTATCGATATTTCTTAAAGATCAAATGAAGTTTGACAAAATAAATCAAAAAATACAAAATAAATCAAAATTCAGTCTGATTCGCTCCACAGCTTATTCGACGGATGCTATAGGTAATCTTTGATATCAATAGTTTGCATGATAACATCAAAATATTGTTTTAGAAATTGAAACTTATGTTTTTACATCAGATTGTTTTCGTGTGCCGAAGGATATTTTGACGATTTCAAAGACTGCTTAAAGATGAAGCGATTTTTGATCTAAGTTTCTCTTGTGATTTCCTTCGTGCTCTAACGAAAGATTAGAGAGCAATTTTCATTAAATGAAATGAAAAAGAATTTCAATTCACTTCGAACTCGTTTTCGAAATGTAAAAATCAGCTGTAACTGTTAAGGTTTTTTGTTATTTAAAAACTGTAATATAGGTACATTTTTGTTTTAATATGAACGAAATACTCGTACTACTATAACTATATATAAATAGAAATTGAAGGGCAGACAAAATTTTTAAAATTTGAACTCAAATTTTTTTCAAATCTTCGTCAAACTGTAAGATTTCAATTGACAAAAAATATGAATGGAATTCACTTAAAATAGTCAATGATCGGAATGTTGAACACAAATTTTTATGTTCGAAATACCAATCCACATGGACTAAAGTCATTTTAGATGGAATAGATACAGAACATCCAAATTCATTTTTTTTTATTGAAAAACATGATTTAGCTAATTTCTTAGAACAACTACTTGTACACAAAATTTGCAAATGTCTTCTTTGTGGGGAGCTTAATTACCTTTCTTCTTTGACATAGCATTCTGATTCTCTTCTTTAAGAATTAAATATTAAGATTTGGATAGGTGAGATACAAGGGCGTACGCCGGATTTCGATTAGATGGGGGCAAACTTATTCAAAAAATAGTTTTATTACAGAAATCTTGCTTTAAAATGTTTTCAAAAGAATAAAGATTGAATAATATATAAAATATATTCTGATTAGGGGGGCATCTAGCTGCCCCCCTTGGCGTTACGCCCTTTTGTTTCAATTTTGTCCATATATTTTTGGCACGGATCTTACGTTAATGTCAAAACAGACAGTCTAGTTCATCAAATCTTGGACAGCCAATTCCGTTGTAAAAGTTAAAAAATTTTAGGACAACAGAAACCTACAAAGTTTGTCAATAACTTTTCGTAGGTAGACGGCTGTCTAAAGTTAGACAAAGTACTGTAGGATGAGTATTTATAAATCTTAAAAAAAATATTCAAATTAAAGAAAGGTAGCTACTTATTTAAAGTTCCTATAAACATATCCTAACAACTTTTTTATACGATGTGTCTTTGTGGAGAAACTGGTTAAAGCGTCTTTTTAAAATAGCAGCTGAAGCTCAATAATTCTTGATGCTCCATTTACAATCATAAAATATTGCAGAATTTTCGTATTAAGTACATATATTTTTGCATTATACAAAATCTTTTTAATTCAGCTGCCGACTATACTACTTTCTGAGAAAAGAAAATTTGGGTTGGTAGGGCATTCGTTTATGATTAAGAATATTTTTAAAAAGATGTGTCTAAGGGAACTCCAAGCCCCCCCCACATCCAAATCCTGGATCCGCTACTGGTTGTGGGTATGTCAAGAAATCGACTATCAAATGAAAACGCTATAGCGTTTTCTGTTTCTGTTGTCTACTCACATATCACGGACGCTAACAATCAGTAGTCCGAAAAGGTAGCCGAATTGATTGTGAGTTACTAGGTACACAAAGGACAGAATCTGCATGGTATAGTGATGATTTCATACTTACTTACTAACTTAAGATGGCGCTACAGTCTGGGGTTGATCAGCGCCACAACCAAAAAGTTTCTTCCAGCTGATTCGGTTTCTAACTAAATACATATCTCCAGTTTCGTACGCATGGGCGCCCGCAGAGGGGGCATTTGCACCCCCCCTATAATTTCAAGTTTTTTCTTTTGTTCTGTACACTAATTTAATTTTAATGTTCAGGACTACAAGGTGGTTCAATAGGACTACAAGGTGGTTCAATTTTTAGAATCAGAAAAAGGTATATAAAATATGAAGGTATTCTATCAACCTTCCACTAATGCAATTCAATTTTTGTCACTCAATATTTGAATATCCAACAAAATATGTTTTTCTGTCTCTCATGAAATTATTAGCTAAAGTTGACGTAGGTAATTTTTACCTTCCTTAGCACATGAACATGTTTCAGAAAACATAAAGAATTAATCTTCCGCATAAAGTTTGTTCTTTTTTATATTTCCTTCTACTCGATAAACAGATATCCTTAACAAAGACTACAAGCTATTACTTTCTTTCTATTACTTTCATAATATGTTAAGTTACCTACTTGTATTTTTTCTTTCATAATAGAAAGGAATGTTTTTGAATCATGTCCCTGCAATGGGTGAGCAATGTTCGACTCAGTGGCCTTTGTATACTTTTTTCACATAGAGATCGGTTATCTACTTAAGCCGCAAGAGCATTATTTGAAAAAAAAAATGTGCTAGACAGATTTTCTAGTGAAGCACCAAGAAGGCTACAACTTCTCTTGCGAGAAAAAGAATAAATTCAATATTTCGTGCAAGGTCTTATTTTTTAAGTCTATTTTATAAATTTTTGTCTTATTAATTAGCCCTTAAAAACGTTTGTCCTCATTTATTTCGCCACTATTTAAAAACGGAAACAAGTACAATATATCCAATTATAGAGGCATTGCTAAGTTATCATGTATACCAAAATCGTTCGAACAAAATTATTCTAGAAGCCATTGCAAAAAGATACAAAAACGTTATTTCGCCACATCAACATGGATTTATGAAGGGTAAATCTACCGCAACCAACTTGATGGAGTTTTGCTCGGATGTCATTGTAAAAAACCAAAATGGATTTCAAACAGATGTCGCATACTTGGATTTTTCAAAAGCTTTTGACCGCGTTTAACATGGTTTACTTTTAAAAAAGCTAATGACCATTGAGCTCCCTAAATGGTTTAAAGTTTGGTTGGAGTCATACTTATGTTGCAGATCACAGTTTGTCTATTTTAAAAACAAAACATCAAAAAAGATAATTGTGTATTCCGGCGTTCCTCAAGGAAGCCATTTAGGTCCCTTTCTATTTATATTGTTTATAAATGACTTACATAGTGCAATCAAATATTCTAATCTTCTTATATTCGCCGATGACGGTAAGCTTCGCTTATCTTACAAAAATAATGATGACTATAAACTGCTGCAAATGGATTTGAATAGTGTTTTCCATTGGTGTAGTGTCATAGTGTCAATGATATGGAACTAAATGTATCAAAGTGCAAGTGTATGTCTTTTTCACGCAAACTTGTGCCCTTCTTTAATCTCTTTTTCCTGTTTAGTCAACCACTTGAAAGGGTTGATAGTTTTTGTGATCTTGGCGTTATAATGGACCCAAAATTAGACTTTAACAAACATATTGATCACATTATTAATAAAGCCAAATGCATGTTGGGATTTGTTTGTCGGTTTTCAAAAGAATTTCGAGACCCATATATTTTAAAAACTTTATACTGCTATCTTGTGCGAACAAAAATCGAATACGGTAGCAGCGTTTGGAGTCTGAGCTATCAAACTAATATAAATAGACTGGAATCTGTGCAAAAACGATTTCTCATTTATGCGCATCGCCATCTTCCGTGGAACGTAAGCACTCAAACACTCATCTACCACCATACAACCAGTGCCTAGCCTAGATGAATTTGCCGTCAGTGACTCATCTAAGAACAGTCTCTAAAACTGTGGTCACAAGCAATAACCGCTTAAGTCTGAAAATTAACTTTTTGGGAAATGCACTTTAAACTTTCAATTTGAGATTTGAAAAAATTCCGACCATCTATGTAACAAATTGATACATATTTTTAAAATATAGTTTTACTATTAATAAATAAACATTTTTTTGTTTATAAATAAACCAATTTGCAATAGTTATTGCCAAAAACGTGTTTTAAGCTGTTATTGCTTATTTAAATAATTTACTCTCATTCGCTTACATCACTTAAGCGGTTATTGCAAATCAAAATTTTAGTTCACTGGCATCTTATAACGACGCACGTAAGCTGTTTTTAAAAATTTAATTTCTTATGTTATTCCGATATAAGCTATTTTTATAGAGAGGATATTAAAATTAGTTAAAAATTAGTTTTTGTTTGTTAGAAATAGAAAAAAATTGTTATATTGCTTAAATGAGTTTCATAATCAATTTTCATAGAAAGTAACGGACTCTTAATCAACTTCAATACATAAATACAGTTTGGAATATCCAATAGATCCAACATTATAAATACTTTACGACACACACTTTACTTCAACACGACAGTTTTTTATCTACGCCATTCACCTCTGGAATTCGCTTCCACGTTACATTCGAAGAATGAATAATGTTTTCTTGTTTAAAAAAGAACTAAAGCAACGAACTTTAAATTACCTTCTTTCAAATTCGTTTTCTAATTAGCAGTTAACTTTTCACTTAACAATATTTCTTTCTATAGGATAATGAATCTATTTATTACATTTGAATTATTGAAATAGATACATTTATAATGATTAATTTAACTTTCTCTTTGAATTATCTTTACCTTGATTTTTAATATTTTCCTTAGCCTTAAGAAAATACATTAATTATATCGTCTATGAAGCTTTCACTATTTTATAAGATATTGTATCTTAAAGTGTAAAGCATGATCAATTGAGTAAATAAAATAAAAATAAATAAAAAAATAAATAAATAAAAAATAATAATAAATTGCCATAAATGCATAAATGGTGCCGTGACATAAGGCCAAGTGACATAAGGCCAAATTTGAATATTTGGCCTTATGTCACTTAACAAAAGTGACATAGAGCCAAATTTTAAGAGTGTCGCTTTTACAAAGTGACATAAGGCCAATTTGGCCTTGTGTCACTTTTAATACTAGCGTACCTGTTATTTTTTCATTGGAAAATTTCATTAAATCCAGTTTCTTTAAATGCATAAGAAACTTTGCATACATCCAAATTTGCACCCACCCCAAATCCTATCGTGAGCCCAAGCAGGGGGGTTGCATCCATACCTCACTGTTTACTTGAATATTTTTATATTTCACAAACCAAATAAAGGAGAGGTTTTATTAGGTTTGTGAAATTTAAAAATTCGCAATTAACAGTGAGGTATGTAACCCCCCTGCTTGGGCTCACGATAGGATTTGGGGTGGGTGCGAGGTTGGGTGTATGCAAAGTTTCTTTTCCATTAATTAATTTTTTTTTTACAAAACATTTTATGTTTGGCCTTAAGTCACAAACAAATTTGGCCTTATGTCACTTTGTAAAAGCGACATAAGGCCAACTCTTAAAACTTGGCATTAAGTCGCTTTTGGAAAGTGACTTAAGGGCAAACTTTTAAATTTGGCCTTATGGCACTTGGCCTTTTGTCACGGTTCCTGCATAAATACCACGTTTGGGCATATTTAAGGTGAAGGGAGTACGCAAGGGGGTAGGTAGAGGCACTTGCCCCTTTAATCAAGATAATATTACTAACATTTCATTCAATTTGTTTTCTTTTGAATCTCAAAGCTAGATTTCTTTGCTAATATGAATTTTTGAATGAGTTTCGCCCCCTCCCTGATTGACATCATGGGCTTTCCCTCTGTTAGAAGCTCAGGCTATTTTATTTACATCTAGATTTATTTGATAGTAGATTCGGCTTACTTTTGGTTTGCTGTATCTTGCAAATTTATTTTTGCAACACAAATTTTTTTGAATCTACATTTCCACCATAATTTTGATTTTTTAAATGAACAGGAGTCGAAAAAGCCTTGGCTTTATTAAGTCTTGGCTTGATTATGGTTTTATCTTTTTCAACCCGATAACATAATGCCAGTTAGTGACAATGCACAGTGGTTCCACTGCCGAACAAAGGCGGCCATAATTATTTGCTGGCATAATATCAACCTGAAATATTTGGTCATAGTTTAAATTGGGCTCTCTGATCATGAATCTGAAATCAGTTTCGCTCTATCTTCTTTTGTTTCAGAGGTACCTTAGGTAAAAGGGTGTGATATCGGACTTTTTCCAGAAATACGTAAGTTTTTTGCAAAAATATACGATTCTAGTCTCCAATTTTGTATAATCAGCATTTGGAACGTTTTTTAAAGGTTTTAAAAAGACGTCTAATATGGAACGGGACTTGTCGCTTTCACTTCCAGAAGCATTCAACCAATGCTGAAGAAGAAATAGTCTTGCAAATGAAACTTTTGTGAAAGGCCCTGAAATAAAAACAATAAAACGTATGGTCGCTTAGAGCTCAGTTAAAAGTGCATCCGCAAGGTTCCGCAGTTGATTAAACTTGCATTTAAAAGTAAATAAATTAACTTTTCTGGAACTATAAATTTTGTTGGGGCATAACGGGGCATAACAGTTAAAAGATTAAATCAAAACACAGAACACAACCTAAGTTTAATTTTATTTAAACCTCATTTTATATACAATTTAATAATGGATCACAAAAAATATATAACGGAAGTCACCTTCAACTAATATTTCCATCACAAAAAAAAATTTCACAAAATATCAAAGTAAAAATAATAAATAAATGCAAGCACGCTTACTCTTGGGCCACTAAACCTCAAATGCCATGTTTTTGCAAAGTGATCACTTTGAAGATAAGAATCTAACGGTATTACTTAAGTGCATTATTTTTTTCTCATTTATAATTAGTTTGGTATATTCTAAGCTTATTTAAATGTCTTTTTATAACAACCGTTACAATTAATTTTTGGGATTATGGCCTACGGTGGCGGTGGAACCACAGTGCATTGCAGAAAAATGATCTTCTTTGATTATGTGGATTCTTAATTTACATACATAAAATTATCATATTTCATGAAGGGTTTTCACTCCTAAATTTTATTTATTTCACAAAAAAAAATTATGATAATATCAGCTCTTAATTATTTTTGAACACTTTAAGGCAAACGTAAATATATTTTGACAAAATCTGTTCCAAAAATCTACTCGTATTTTAATCGTAATCGCGGTATAATTTTCATTTGAGACAGCATTTAAGGACTCATAAAGACTGTTTTAAGGTTTAATTTAGGAAGAGGACTTATTACTTTTAATTCCACAAACTATAACCCATGCTGAAGGACCAAATATATCAGTAAATGGACATACTCAGACAGATTCTGAAATAAAAGCAGTTAGAGGTAGGGCCCTTTAAAGTTCAATAAAAAGTGCATCCGCAAGCTTCCGCAGCTAAATCAACTTAAACTTAAAAGTAGATAAATGTACCTTTCCTGCAGTATATAATTTTTTGGGGGCGTAGCGGGGCGTAACAGTTAAAAGCTTAAAAGAAAACACAGATCGCAGTTTTATTTAAGTTTTTTTAAAGCCCAATTTCGCAGCCACACCATTCTTATATTTATTCGTATAGCGGCTCAAAAAAATGCATAATGGAAGGCTCACTATCTAATAATACCTCCAAGAAAACAAAACAATTCACAGACAATGCTAACAACAGCAAAAACTAATTGCAGTCACCCTTATTTTAATGAACTAAAACTGAAATGCTATATGTTTGTACGAAGTGATCACTTTACAAACAAATATCTAACGGTATTGACGAAAAATATAATTTTTTTTATTACTTATATTGAGTTTTGGTTTTTCTAAGCTGATTTAAAAGGTTTTTGGAAGAAACTGTAATAATTTTTTTTTTCGAATTATGGCCTACTGTGGAACCACAGTGCAATGTATCTATTCCATTATTTATCTCCTTCACGACTGCATGATCTTGAATCTTAGAACTTATTTTCTATCACTTAAATGGAAAAGCTAGCGTTCGGTAAGGCCAGAAATGCAACTCACAATTGAGCTTGTCTTCCAATTTTAAAGAAAAACAAAAAGACATAATTTCCACAGATTTACCAACTATTATACAAGTAGCTGTCCCAAAGAAATTTGAATATTTCTTTGGAGATTTAGTAGAACTCATAAATAATTATGTCCAACGACAGATATTGTATTAAACTATTTGCAAGTACCTAGTATCAGTAGTAAAAAGTCGCTTTCGTTGACTGGACCGTTATTTGTAAGGGCTTTCACACTGTCCGAATTACTCCCAAATATTTTTCCAGCAGAAATACTCAGGATACTACCGATCTTGTGTGAATTTCTTATATGAAGCTATATGCAACTTCTTTTTCATAAGTAATCTTAGAAAACAGAGTGGATACGCTATCTGACGAACGAAATGTTCTCACGAGGACGAGTTCTTTAATATTATTCGTTAGAAGCGAAAATCATCGAAACTATCTTAATTGAAGTTGAACAAGTATTGTTCTGGACTAACATTTCCACCAAACATTTCAAAAAATATTAAGGTTTGTTGTATGTATATTGTTGTTTAGTATATCCATACAATCATATGAGATATGTCGATAGAAATTTGTTTTAATTATTTTCTTTTGTTTAACAATAAGCGGTTGTCCCCGTTTTCCAGACATCTTTAACTTCAATAAAAATTGCAACCTGTTTTAAATTTAAGAAAAATCAAATTTATGATTCACCATTTTGAGAACATTCAACTCATACTAATTTATACATTTTTGTTTGAGGTAATCAAAATTTGTTTTAAATTTTTCAATATTACAATCTGCAAATCAGTTTACTATTTCCTTCAAAAAGCACTTAAGTTCATTGAAAACTACCTCACGCATTGGAGATAACAGCTTAAGTCCATTTAATTCTCTATATGTAAGAATTTTCAGTTTGCAATAGTAGCTTAAGTAACATAAGATTTCTCAAAATACAAATAAAAATTTGCAAAAATGACTTAATTCATTTTTGTAACAATGAAAATATATTTTTCGTTTTGCAATAAGCGCTTAAATCGAAATAGGTTGTTTTTGACTCCAATATACATTTCTGGGTTTGAAGAGGTTTTCAATTTAGAAAAGCAGCTTAAGTCGATATAAGCCGTTATTGCTTGTGGCCACAGAAAATATTATTTGTGTATGATGATTCTGAATATCTTTTAGAACAATTCAACCTCACGATCCTTAAGATCTGTAGATTTTTTAAATCAAAGATTTAATAGAACGAATTATGGAAATCATGAACCTTTGCTTGCTGCATGCCCAGCTTTTAATAAATATATTAATGTAATTGATTTTAATGTTTCAAAATATTTTTTAAAAGAAGAACTTAATAGATCTTTTCAATCTCAAAGCTAATAATTTGTAAATTTGTAGCTAAATAAATAAATGAATAAATTAAGTGCAGTCGTGAAAATTTGAATTTTCGTCATCGTCGCTGGGCTTTTTAGCACTTAGCTATTGATTAGGGTGTCCATAACGTATTTGAAAAAAAGAGTACATTTTCGAAACTCCAAACTTCTACTGTTAACCCACCTCACCATCATTAAAATAATAGATAAATAATATGACCAAAAGTTTACTTTAAGTTTATTTTATAAAAATATATATTTATGCAAGTAATGTATATAGGTACACAACACAAGAAGCAGCTGTCTAAATTTTAATACTAATAGGTAGTTTATTTTAACATCTTTTTTAAGAAAACATATCTGTGATATAAATAAGTATATTTTATAAACACTTATTTGCGCTCCAAACTTATAAAATTAAAATACATAAACACCTAATTGAATTCAAAATATCACGGAATTTTAGTAAAATGTAGATAAAATAGACATTAATTTTCTTCCTCATCGTCTCAATTCCCTGAATGAATAATTTAAATTTTCACTACACAATTTTGAATCAGAACTCGAAAACTAAATTAGTAACAGGAACTAACTATATCAGGGACCCACGCGTATGCTGAAACTGACCTATGAGAGCAACGAGCGGAACGCGTCCGTCACACTGCACTCACTTCGGCTTATTATATGAAGGTTACATGGTCTTAAGAGAGACAGAACATTCCACATGCAGATCCGAAGTTCGTTGTCCTTATTTCTTTTGCTTGGTTCGTCAACAGTTAATCCGTCCGTATCCGAGGCTTATTGTTGCTTAGCAGCTAAATAGCTTTATGTGGCCGGGAAGTCACCTCGAAGGCACGACCTCTAACCTAAAGGACCAGGCCCTTAGTATAAAACCAAGAAGGGAGCTGGATTAACCACTCCTTATAGGCCTGGGTTCCAAATAAGTCGTAATAGCCCATAAAAGGTGTTCACTAAGTTGTTCATCCTAACTGGAACTGTAGACGTTTACCGTTGATTTCATCTAGGGAATTCTACGGCCGCTTTGATGAAAAGAGAGGTGTCTAAGTGGGAACGCTCCTGCCCTCTCTCTCGTTTGCTGCCCCCAACAATCGTCCACAGGGATTAAAACTCCATCTTCGACTGTGGTACAAGGCACCCGATGTTCACCACGGGGGGCGCTGAGGAGTTAATAGACAGAGGTTGATTTAAAAAAATACCTATGAGCGCATGTGTCCTCTTGTGTGCACATGTCTGCCCTTAGAAAATCTCTCCAAGAATGACACCTAAGGCAAGTGACGACTTCGGTTTGGTGAAATCAATGGGTTCAAAACTCCTTATTCCAATTCCAATCGCCATCAGTGTAAAATATGTTATGAACGTTTGACGCTTAAGACCAAAATGCCTCGTCAAATGACTATTAATCGAACTGTCAGCTTTTCACCAACAGTTCCCGTACGAGAATTGCTCATGACCTAAAACTCTCAATGTCAAACTACTTAGGTTTTATTTTATTGCTTCGAGCTATACGTAACATAAAATAATTGACTTCTTTTAATTTTGCAACAATGCTATACATACATATTTCAATAACTCCCCTGATGATGATAAGAATTTTCAAAATTCCTTCCTTTTAGTCGCATAGCTATTTATGAATTGGGAACCACAATTTTATTAAAACCCAGATTTAAAATTAATAATGATATGCCAATAAAACATCATGTCCCTTGTTGCAGGCTCCCATCAGGGTCTATAATGTAGAGAAATTTGATAAACCTCATGTTTTCTCTTCTCGAAGCAATTTACATACATAACTAAATTTTAATGAAATTCCAAAAAGAATATGATACCCGAAGCCGAAGCTGAAGCCAGATCTTGTCTGCCCTTTTTTTTCTTCTTTTTTTTGTGTTGAATTATTGTGAGTTACCACACAGACAGACAATTCCTTGTAACATCAGCATCCTCCGTTTTGGCCATTATGTGTGTGTATATAGAATCGCTTGGCCGTCTTGTATAGCAAATTTAAGTGTTCTCCATTTTTTCAGCTTCGCAGAGTGCTCAATAAAATGTGATCCCATAATTTCGCTCTAGGCTATATGGAGTGTACGAATCACTTAGTAGGTTTATAAGAAGGAACTGAGAGTGTATTTGTGGGTTGAAGTGAACATAATTCCTTTGATTACTTCCCATTCTTTATGGGTCGAGAGGAATGATGCTTCCAGGTTCTTCGTTTCAATGGCCCAGCGCAGCGCCCCATCAGACATCTTTGATAAAGTTCAACGAAACACATTCTCGTGATGAATAAACGAGAGCCTTTAATATTTTGGCATTAATTTCGTATAAGCAAGGGGGAAAAAAATCATTGGAAATCAATAGCGGGTCGAGGGATATTTCTTGCTGTAAAGGATAAATCCCAGCTATATGTAGATAAATTGAGCCAGAGGGTTTGTTTTTTTTTTTTTTTGCTTCCAAGAAAAATAATGATAATTTAGGGCTACTGATGGAATTCTGAGAAGGCCTTTGATTTCTATGTATTTTCTTTAATGGTAGATTAAATTTTATTAAATTAAAGCTTAGGGTTTATTAAATAATGGTTTATAAGTAAAGCATTAACTTTATATGAATTCTTATCTATGCGCTAGCTTAGCAGGAATGGAGGAAGTGAGTTAGAAATATAATACTTACAGGGAATGTTGGAATTGTTATACGAGTATTTAGTAAGTTTTTTTACAATTACTGAAGTATTTTTATACTTATCAAAGACCTGTTTATAACAGACTATTTGAAGCTTTGCAATGGGAGTTGCATCAATTATTGCAGGTACCTACTTTATATAAAGGCTTCTTGAGACTTGAAGCATTTCGTAAGGGCATTACTCAGTTCTGCTGAAGGTACAGTACATTGATAAGGAGAGAGAATGACAGACCTACACTGTTTCTAAGAGAGTCTGTACCTACATGTCTGCACAAACCCTTTATTCTAGATTTTTTTTCCGTTGCGTCGGTTGCATTGCTTCGGAGTAAAAATTCAAAATCAATCCATCTTCCAGGAAAATCATTTCATCTCACGTCGATCTGGAAGAAATGGTTAATTCAAAATTTCTATAGAATCGAAATTAAGAGATGTGGTAGACAATATTCCTTGGAAGTGATTTAAATGAATTCAGAATAGCGGAGCGGGCTATTTCAATAATAATCCACAGTCAAGGGTTTTTAAGATCTCAATAGCGATTGGACATTGTAGGACGAGGGTAGTAACAGATTGGCGTCAACATGGCAACGTCCAGTGATCCAACGACTTCTAGACGTCAATTATTGTGCTTAATTTACCTACAAGTGGTAATCATCGGATACTGGTCTCGTTCATCCGGACTAGACTTGTTAAACTAATAAGCGCGAGTGTTGAAAAAAAGACAAAAATAGCAACACTATAATCTTCTTTCGGAAAAGGCTGGAAGTATGATTCGCCTGAAGTCTTGAACGAGCCTATCAGAAGGATGAAGTGCGGTGAATGAATTTAGAATAGAGAATAAATGGTTACTCCGACAGTCTTGAAGACAGAAACCGAGAGGATTTTTCCCACTAAGGCCTCACTTCTCCTTTTATCAAGGTGGCAGCGAAAGAATTCCCCAGATGGAATTATCGGTGGTGTCTATGGTTCCAGACAGGCTGAACAACTTAGTGAACACCTTATACGGGCTACTACGATATATTCACAGCACTGGCTTATAAAGACCGGTCCGGCTCCCTGCCCTTGAATTAAATTGTAAGGGCCTGGTCCTCTAGGTTGGGAGTGTCGTACTGTCAGGGTGAGTTCCCGGCCAAGTAAAGAAATTTTAAACCTTGGACACATACGGATTTATTGTTGACGAACCAAGCAAACGAAATAAGGACAACGAACTTCGGATCTGCACTTAGAATGTTCTGTTTCTCTAAAGACCAGGTGCAACCGAACTTTTAGTGGAGGCCCTAGGCTGCCTCAAAGCAGACATCACCGCACCGCCATCTAAGAAGTGCGATGGGATATACCGGGCAAAAGAAAACTGAAAGACTGTAATATCTACTACGTTGACTGTTACAGACTACAAGGGTAGCGGGTTTTTGGATGTGGATTCGTATTAAGAGGCAGACTTAGGCAAGAAGCCTTGAGTTTCAACTCGAGCTTCTCATGACAATTCACATCAAGGTGAAATTTGCCAACACTAGCTTCATATGTGCGCATGTCCGATAGAGGAGAAAGATAATGACAACAGGGACGAGTTCCTAGGCAAGACATAATGATATGAGCAATGCCCTAGTTATAGAACATTAAAACTGTCTTGGTTGGTTTTAATGTCAAACTAGGAAGAAAAGACGTTTTCGGTGGCACATTCGGAAGATATAGCTTGCACGACACTACTGCTGCGGGGCGAAACGTTGTGGTAGCAAGTACGCAGTTCCCGCATCTCGATATACACAAGGGCTCATGGCGAATTCCTGGTCAATCAACCGTCAACCAGATTTTACACATAGTGATCGACGCAAGGCACTCCTCCAGTATTTAGAATGTCCGAGCGTTCCGAGGAGCCAACGATGACTCGAACCACTACGTCGTTGTAGCCAAAGTAGTGTTGCGGATATCCAAAAAGAGGAAATACTGTGAGTAAGTTCAACGTTGGACAATTACAGTCACGAGAAATAGTCAGGTTCTTCCCCTAATGGGTTTCTCGCGATCTTTTAAAAAGACCTATGCCACCAACTTCAAGTATCGAGAAGCAGTGGTAGAATTGACAGGAAACCATCAGAGAAGCCTTCCTCGCATGACCACCAAAGCCAAACCCCTGGTTCGACGAAGAAGGCTGGCAAGTACATCAGCCAAGCAACAGGCATACAAAGTGGCGCTGCATAGAAGGACCAGAGTTGCTCACGAGCTCTACGAGCAGAAGAGGAGGGAGGAAGACCGGCTTCTCAGAAGAAAAAGGAAGAGCATGACAAGGATGAACTAAGTATACGTCCAACGCGGAGTTTAAAAAAAACACAAGTTGCTCCGTTGAAAGTTAAATAAATTCGGAATTTGTACCAAAAAGGGATACAAGACCCGAATCGAAGCCTACAAGGATGATCAGGCGAACATCGTGATAGAATCGCAGTCGGTGCTCAGGATATGGAAAAATCATTTCTGCAAATTGTTTAACGGCGATGACGAAACGAGTTCCGCTACCATGCATATTGACCATTCAGCCTAGACACCGAAGGCAAACAAATCCGCCCAACTGATCTATATCAAAACTTAGCCCCAATTACGCTGCTGGAGCTGATGGCCTTGCGGCTGAGCTATTCAAAGCGGCTGGCGGTAAATTAGTTAGGAGTATGCACTAGCTCAGAATATGGCCGAGGAAAGCATACCCGATGAAAAGAACCTCAGCATTGTTGGCCTAATCCTCAAGAAAGGTGATCCTTTGGACTGCACCAATTACAGGGGCAACAGTCTTTTTGACATCGCGTACATGATATTCTCTTCCGTACTTTCTGAATGTCTGAAGCCATTCGTCAACAACCTGATAGGTCCATACCAGTGCGGCTTTAGGCCAGGGAAGTCCACCATCGACCAAATATTCGCACTACGGCAGGTCTTGGAGAAAACCCAGGAGTTTCACATCGATACCCACCACCTTTTCATCGATTTCAAGGCCGGGAATGACAGTATCTATAGGGACGAGCTATATAGAGCAATATCTAGTTTTGGCATTCCTGCCAAACTTGTCCCTTTGTGCAGGATGACGATGGAGAATGCACGATGGACTAAAACCCCACCGATACATTTGATGTCAAAAAATGTTTTAGGCATCATGGCCACTTGAGGGAATAGTGCAAGACTTTTAGGTAACTTGGCGAGCGAATCTGGAGACAGCTAGCTAGAAACCAACCTGGCTACAAGAAGCTTGTTGGTTGAGGTCCTGGTCCACCCCGACTGTAGGGGTACCTTATGTAAGTAAGTAAGTGAGTAAGCTCGTTGAAGTTGTGAATTTGATGCCTAGGTATTTGGCGCTGCGTTTGCCTGATAATATGGTGCTAGGGTGATGTTTCTGCGGCTTCCAATTGAGCGACCAAGTCTGCCCACTGGTCCTTGGATGCGCAAATGTTCCGATTTGGATGAGTTTATCCGTATACGCCAACTCCATTTTTCGTAAAACTGGATAAGTTAACAGATGTGGGTCTCAATTTCTCGGACAGCTATCAATTGAGAGAATGATGATGTAAGTGAGTCATCAGCGAATATTCTCTTGAAACTAGGTGGTCAAAGGCCATCATCTTAAAGAAAAGTGTTTCCAATTTCAACCCCTGGGCAATTACAGCCCTGATGCTGTTCACTGTCAATTTGTGGTACTCAAGTTACACGAAAAAGTTCCTGAAAAGAGAATAAAATGTTGATTATTTCTAATAGACAGATAGCCCACAGCAGATTTTTCGTGTGAGTGATAGATAAAAAAGGAAGTATAGGCGTTGAAAGCTTCAATAAAGGTTATTCCAAAAATCGAATTCTTGCAGTTCACAACTAGGGCCTTTGCAAGAAACAGTGCATCGAAAAAAAATATGAATGCAACTTCGAGGATAATCGTGTTAGCCAAAATTGGTTTTCACTCCTCCCCAGATAATCTCCTCGGATCACATATCATGGAATCTGGGACCATTTGAGTGTATAATTTGCTCTACCGGACAATTTAAAAAATTCAAAATTCTAAGTGAAAAACGGTTTTTTTAAACAGTCTGGCAGGGCGAATTAAACGCTCAAATGATCTCAGATTCCGTGATATGGGATCCGCGGAGCTTATCAAGGGAGGGGTGAAAACCAGTTTCGGCTAACACGATTATCCTCGAAGTTGCATTCATATTTTTTTTTCGATGCACTGTTTCTCGTAAAGGCCCCAGTTGTGGACGGCAAGACTTTGATTTTTTGAATAGCCTTTGATGAAGCTTTCGATGCCTATACTTCATTTCTTGCTATCACTCACACCCAAAATCTGGGGTGGGCTCCTTCTATAAAGGAAAGCCTATAAGTGGTGTGGAGTTTATTGATAAAAGCTTCAATCCATAGACTGTCGAATGCTTTCTCATGCTTTCTCGACATCTAGGAAGCATCCTAAACTGTGGTTATGTCATGTCGAAACTTCAGGATAAGATGCAGGGTGGAATGCTTTTTCTGAAAACCAAACTGCATGTCCAGGATGATGTTGTTTTCGCCGAAGAACTTCTTGAGCTTCCTGAGAATCAGCTCTTCCTAAAGCTTACGTTTGTATATTTTCAGGTTCTCTGCATAGCAAATTTCTTGCTTGGTATGAAAACGGTTGTGGTTTTGTATACAAACAATAAATAAAATCGGTGGCGCAACAGCTCGTGGAGAACCAGGGGCTAGAGACTTACAACTCACAACCATTCCTGGGTGCGTGTTGTTGGCAGGAATGGAGAAGACATACAGTTTTTTGCCGAGTCCGAACGGCTAGATGAGAAGCACTTATTCATGACAATGTATACTCTTGGAGGATTTGTAAATTCCTCGCAATAGGCAGTACCTTCATATAGGGCCTGATTAATGTGATATTAAATTTAATTAAATAAAGCTTATTTCTAACTGCTTAAAACTACTAAGACACTTACTTACAAGTCACACTAGTCAACCTTCCGAGAAAATTTAAAAAATACCTACGGCTGCAATAATCTTAAATCCCACTTTTTGGTTTATATAAATGTTATATTTAATATCTTCTAAGTTTCAATGCCATGCCACGCAATAAAAATACTTTATCACCATACTAATCCAACTATCAAGCTTTAAAACTAATATCCTAAATCTTTACTATGCATTCGATGTAACATAAATATAAATTCATTCTAAAGCTATTATTTTCATTATACTTACACACTTACCCATGAAAATGCACACTTTTTAGAACAGAACCACTCACACATACAAATACATATGTATAAAACGAATGTCCCTGCAATATCATCCATTACAGGAAATGAACTTTAACAATGAAACTGCCATCTTTTTTACTGCCACAGGGCTTAGTTTCGAATAAAGAAAAACTTTAAATTGGAACTGCAACTCTTTTAAGTAGTTTTTGATACAAACTTTATTTGTGTCCTCTCTCTACCATGACCATTAAGAATTACACCGGACAAGATAATACCTTTCGTCCTTTTCTCAATCCTGTTTTCATTCAGTGTGTATAGTTACACAAAGCAGACACAAATCATCCTCCGAATTATGTCTAAGAAGAAGTAGGAGATTCATTGATTGCAGCATAGGTAAAGGGTCATCAGGTAAGTATATTATATGTTGGAACACTGACAACTTTAACTTTACAAATGCCACCATAAAGTGGGATAGTAAAACCTAAATGTTGGAATTTATTCAATTCCTGTTGATGAATTCAAATTTTTCTTTTTTAACTTGTTTATTAATTTTTAAAGAGGTTTTTCTAGAGAAAGAGCCTTAACGGTTAGACCGATTTGCTAAATAGTATTTTCATATGATTTGTTCTAGCTCATCGAGAACGTGGATCTGCCGTACAACATTTTTGATTATTTTTTCAAATTTTCTCAGAAACAGCTCTATAATTGATTTAAATTTCTTCGCTGTTATATTTTAGATGATTGAAACAAAACATCATTATTTTAGTTTTTGACAAAAAATGCACATAACGAAAATATAGAATATTGACGTTTTATTTTGACAAAGTTTTCTCATTTTTAATTTATAACGTGAAGAGTAACAAGTCTAACGTTCAATTAAAACAACATCGAACTTTTTTATATTTTTTTCCAATTTTGCCATATAAAATGTCCCACAGTCTACTCAAACCTATGTAAGCCAAGAATTCCGCAAATCTTTGTTTGAAAACCTCTTTTGAATATTTCATTAATTTGAATTCAAGCTTACTTCAAGTAAGGATTAAACCTTCTTACCATTCCTGCATTTAAGGAATATTGAAACGTTCTATACAGGACATGGAAATGAAGTTCCAAAGATAGATTTTTTTCTCTAAATTACTTCGATGCAAGTCATCAAATTTATTAATTTTGAATAAATCGTTAAAATGAATCTTATCTCAGTTGCGTCGTTGGTTGACCATGACTATACCAAAAAAACAACTAAAAATTATGCTTGAGTTATAACCACAGAGATTCTCTATAGAATTTATGAGTTTCATTTATTATTGCTGAAAAATGCTTTAATTTGAGAATATTATTTTTAATATAAATATTTTTGGTTTGGACTGACTTTGAAATGCGGTGTGTGCGGTTAGGAAATTTACAATTTGAAAGTGAACATTCAGGATTCGGCATATACAAACAAAAAAAATCACTTTGCAATAACATTATCTCGTTCCACTTCCCATTAATCAAAAAATTTTGCGATGTCCTGTCAGAAATCAGAAATTATGTGTACAGTTAAAGGATGTTGAATTTTTTGTTTGTTTCTGGGTTTTTGGAGCACTATTTTTAATGTTTGGAAAAAATAAACAATCAACAAAAACTATGCTTTTAACATAATTCAAAAAATATTCATCAATGCAAATGGATTTTAAGCTGGAGAAAAGTGTTGCCATATTGTTTTTATTAAGCATATGGGAGCGGTTTTGAACATTCGTATTTTATTTACTGTATTTCAACAAAATGATAACTGAGATTTTCTTCGAAGCTTTTGAAGAGCCTATACTAGATAGTGAAACTGGCTTAAGAAGAAAGTAGGTTCTCCAGCTATTTCGAACTCGAGAGAAAAAGAAATATTTAAAAAATCCTGTCGAAATGAAGGAGCTGATATTGGAAAAAGAAAAGCTTGAAGAAAATGGCAAGCTACGAGATTTCCAGACGATAAGGCAGTTTTAAACCGTCTTATCATCGTGTCCTAAAACCCCGGCTGGGGCATAGGGCGTTAACAAAACGTCTCCATCCTTCACTGTCTGCTGAAAGGTACTTTAGCTGTGGCCACGTCTTTCTCTGGGATTCTGCTTCCGCTAAGACAGTTGATTTCCATGTTGTTCTTGGTCTTCCAACCCACCGCCGTGCACCCTGAGGATTCCATTCAAAGGACTGCTTTGCAATTTCATCGTTTGGTTTCCTCAGTGTGTGACCAATCCAACGCCATTTACGCTTTCTTATGTCGACGTCCAGCCACTCTTGACTTGTCCTGTGCCACAATTCCTGATTTGATATTATTTGTGGCCAGCGAATCTTTAGGATGTGGCGAAGACAGCGATTCACAAAAGCCTGCAAATTCTTAGAAATGATAGACGTGACTTTCCAGGTTTCACAAGCATATAAGAGCACGGATTTGACATTGGATTCGAAGAATCTCAACTTAGTGCGTAAGGAGATTTGACTTGATTTCCAGATTGGGGCAGAGTACCGAAGGCAGCACGAGCTTTATTGATTCTACTTTTAACGTCCAGATTCGTACCACCGTTTGCAGAAACAATACTGCCAAGGTAGTTAAACGGTTCCACTACTTCAACTGGCGTCTCCTGTAGAATAATACGATGCTGTGTGGAGCGGCCTGTGAGCATTATTTTTGTCTTTTTGTTGTTTATTCTTAGATTACTCGACTCTCCCTTCACTTCAGTGTTTGGCACATCCCGTTCAGCCCACTGATGTTATTTTCCAGTAGACATATGTCATCGGCATAGTCTAAATGACTGAGCCTTTCGAACGGTCTCCCTTGAATGCTCTGTCGCTCAGCTGTACCAACACTGGCCGCCAATACGTCGTCCATTGTCAACAGGAAGAGAATAATTGGCGATAGAACATCCCCTTGTCTCACACCCAATTGCACTACGAAGGAGTTGGATAGCTGCCCATTGTGCAAAACAAAGCACCTTGCGTTGTTATAGGACTCTTCAACAGTTTTTGGTGGAATTCCTCTACCAAGCAACGATCTCCATATACATTCTTGGTTGACTCGATCAAAGGCCTTCTCAAAATTCACGAACATAAGGTAAAGCGGTTATTGAAATTCCATCGACTGCTCGAGGACGATACGCAGGGTGTTGATATGGTCGACACACGATCGACCACTCCGGAAGCCAGCTTGATGCCTCTTGAGTGTTGACTCGATTCTATCCTTTATTCGCTCGAGAATGATGGTTGCCATTAGTTTTGGGAAAACGGACAAAACGGTGATACCACGCCAATTGTTGCAATTCTTTAAGTCACCTTTCTTTGGCAACTTAACAATCACACCATCCTTCCAATCCCTGGGGTAGCATTCGTTTTCCCAAATGCTTTGTATCAACGGATGCAAAATACTAGCCGCTGTTACGGGATCGGCTTTCAGGAATTCAGCTGGTATTCCGTCCAGTCCAGCTGTCTTGTTGTTTTTGAGGAGATTTATTGATGTTTGGATTTCCGATTCTGACGGGGGTTCGATGTCAATACCCCGATCTCTATAGGACCTGCGCATCTTGTTTAGTTGGGGCACTTCAGCACTCTGCTCAACTTAATCCTCATTTAGCAGGGCACAAAAAAGGCCCTTCCATCTGCGTAGCTGATCCTCAATTGATACCAAAAGTGTGCCATCCGCATTCATTACTGGATGATTGGTGTTGCTTTTTTTCCCAATAACATCTTTGGCTATTTGGTACCATTCTCGGATATCTCCTCTTCTGGCAGCGATTTCCGCATTATCTGCGAGTCCATCTAACCTCATCCTCTTGTCACGTCTCACACAGCGATAGACCATCTTATGTGCAATGCGGTACTCTCTTCGCAATTCAGCCTTTTGTTGTACATCTGCTTCGGTAACGATTTGATAAGTTCGATCTTATCCCAGGTGTCTTGGGATATCCAAAAGTCTCTACGTCTCATTCGCTTGGGTACAGTTTCGGATCCAGCCTCCACAAAAACATTTTAATTTCCCCCCGCATCTCATCAATTGTTGAATGTTGAATTCCGTTTAATGACGAGGCTCTGTCGTAAAGGGTGGTGACATAGAGTTTCGACATATGTTGGGTTCATTTAAGGCATTCGTAATGAATTTTGAGCTCCTTGCTGCATCCTGTGCTGGATTTTGTACGGCAGTAGTCCGTAGTTTGAGACTCATCAGAACCAAATGGTGGCCGGACATCACACATTGACTTCCTCCATCGCTGCTGAATCATGATATGATCAATTTGATTTTCGGTTTGACCATCCGGATGCATCCAGGTAATTTTGTTGCACGTCCTATGCTTAAATACAGTCCCACCTATCACAAGACGATTCGCGTTACAAAAGTCACCATTTTCATTCCGTGACCCCAAGCCATTTCTTCCCATCACGCGTTCCAGGCCGTAATTGTCTGAATCAACGTGGGCATTTTGGTCTCCCATAACGACTATGATGTCGGCTCTCGGAACACTCCTGTAAACCGAGTTAATATGATTGTAGAAAGCGGTTTTGTCTTCCTCGGTCGCTTCATTTGTGGGGGCGAAGCACTGAATAATTGTGAGTTTACGAATTTTTGAACGAAACTGTTGAATCCAAATAAAGAAGTCCAGTTTCCGAATTTTAAGCAATTTTATTTACTGCTAAAATTTCCTAAATAAGTACAATATTTTTAATTCATGATAATTTATAAATATAATTATGATAATTTATGAAAATTTCTAATTCTTACGTTTAGTATTGGGACTTCGTATTTAACAAAATAGGTTATATAAAAATGGATTAGATCCATGCGCTTTAGTGGCTTCGATAGAAAAAGAATTTTTTTACTGTACTTTGAATTTATAAAAAGGAAAAGTTCACAATAGTTAAATAATTCAAGTTAAGTTATGTTATATATACGCCATCTATTTATCAATAGCACCGGTGTTGCCGTCATTCTCAACAGAAACCTTGTAATTGCCTCGCTTCTTCGTTCAACATAATTCCGACATCAATGCTTCTTTGGCCACCCTCTCTTTCATCTTCCCCGGAATACAGCATTCTCGTGTGTCCAGTGTCTGATCTGTATTCAGCTCTTCCTCTCCACTTAGTTTCGCTTATGCCCAAGATACTGATCTCTAGGCGAAGCATTTCACGCTCAACCTGCTCGTATCTACCATTGCTGTACAAGGAACGAACGTTCCATGCTCCGATTTTCGTATGTATGCGGTAGCCCAAAAGTAACATTTGCGCTTGTTGAATGACTTCTTCTATTTGTCAACGATTCATTTATTATTATGGCGTCTTGATGGATGCTCGTACATGAAAGATGCCGCACCCCCAAATCCGATGTGCGGTTTACTGCAACCGAAGCTGCAGAAGGAATTTCCATAAAAAGATTACATCTTGGGGACTCATTTCCTTTTGTTGTCATAGTTCATGTATTTGCATATATCATTCCACCATGGTGTTTTTTGAGATATGATTAATAGCTCGAGCCCGCCCATTATGGGAAAACAGACGCCTTTTGTAGCCGCCCAATATGGGTTACAGATGCTACCTGCTGCTGCCGTTGGCCTTAAAAAAAAAAAAAAAAAAGAAAGGACAACGGATGCTTTAACCGAATACTCCCTATCCTTATGGAAAACAGCTTATCGCCTAAAAAGACCCCAGACACACAACCCGCCATTAAATTTTCGAAATGGTAAATGGGTCGGAAGCTTACTTATTTTACTTTAGATAGCGCTAACAGCCCAGGGTGGATTACGGCCTCAACCAACTAGCCCCACCAGCCAGCTCTTGGTCCCTAGCTAGCTACCTCCAGCTATGCATTTCAATTTGGTTGAGGTCGTTCTCCACTTGAGTGAGCCACCTATGGTGGGTTCTTTTTCTGCTGCGCAGACCATCAGGGGTAGATTCGAGGACTCCAAGCTATCTCAGCCGCTGTATTTTCAGCTTTTTGAACAGGTTGACTTCGTTGTAAAGCCCGTAAGACTCGTTGTTAAATCTTCTCCTCCACACTCCATCGATACAGACTGGACCGAAGATCACGCGAAGAATTTTCTTTTCAAAGCACCCATGCAGATTCTCATCCGTTTTTGACAGGGTCCATACTTCTGCCCCATATAGCAGGATCGGGATAATTAGGGTGTTATATAAGGTCTCCTTTTGTTTTTTGATAGAGGCCTTATTAACTACTCAAATCCCGTCCAAACAAACACCAGTTTGCAATAGTAATTCTTCGCTTGACCTCTGCACTAATGTCATTTTGCGGTGTAATAGTGGAGCCCAGTCCATGGCGACTTCGAAGTTGTACCTATCCATCGTGACGTTTTTCCCGAGTTGAAGATGTTGAGCTTCCTTTCTCGATGATAGCATAAACTTCGTTTTGTCCTCATTAACAGCCAAACCCACTTTCGCACCTCCGGTTCAATACTTGCAAACGCACTGGTAACAGCTCGCTTCGTTCTCCCAGTGATGTCAATATCATCTGCATAAGCAAGTAGCTAAACAAACTTTTGAAAAATTGTGCCTCTATTGTTGACTTACGAGCTGCGTTCATTTGTTTTAAGAACGATGTTAAACCAAACAAGGTAACGCGTCGCATTGCCTTAGACCTTTGTCGACATCAAAGGGTTCGGTGGTGTTCTTACCAACTTTGACGGAGCAAAGTCATTTTTGTGTATAAACGGCGGTGCCACTTTGCCATGATTGCAATAGTCTACTGCACTTTGATTTTTCGGAAAAGTAAATTATCATGCACCAAAATTTAGTCCCCTAATTTTTCATTTCTATTCTTACGGCTTCCGGCTATTGGCTTGCTTTTATAACAATCGTAACAGCATAATTAATTATATAATGCTATTTTGAATTTCTTTTGTCCTTCTGTTTTGGAAAATAAAACTAAAAATTGGAATATGCAGATCTTCTGTGAGAAAACTGAATATACTGCATTTTTTTTTTTTTTTTTTGAAAACATTCTTCGGAATGTTTTCAGTTTAGTGGCAATGTTGTGACAGGCACTGACCACCACGATTATTGGCAGTAGTTGAAGTAATTTGCTCTCTCATTGCGCTTTCGATGCAACTTTTTTGAGGTAAACAGGAATTTGTGACAATTTGTGAGATTTTGTGAAAATTTGTGACAATTTGCAAGAAATTTCACGATAACAAACAGACCTATAAGGACGAAATGTCCAAGGATGGTTTGCATCATGTGCGTCACCAAACTTCAAATTCAAAATTACAAGTGATAGCAGAAATGTACAATGAGGCATTGACCATTATATGTAGCAGACATTTTTTATCGATGGCACATTATACAATAAAATTTCCATTAAACATGCCAATTGATGAGGCACCAACTTGCAACATCGCCAAAAATAACGCAATGGCTAAGATTTTTAAGATATGCAAATTGATTGTTTAGGACGAATGTACGATGGCTCACAAAAGGTCGTTGGAGGCACTAGACAGAACTTTAAAAGATCTTCGTGGCAAACAAAAGATTTTGGGTGGATCCATAATACAGCTGTGTGGTGATTTTCGTCAAAGTCTTCCTATAATTCCACGTTCAACTACAGCTGACGATCTAAACGCATGCTGCGTCATATTTGAGGTGGCGTGTGAAGATCCTTTGATTAACGACTCACATGAAAGTTTTTTTTGCAACAAGATGGAATTGCATATGAATTTTCGAAGCAATTGCTGGACATCGGTAATGGGAAAATTGCAGTTGATATCTTGACCGAATTCATCACATTGCCGATTAATTTTTTCAAGCTAACAGAATCGAAGGAAGAACTCATTCGATGTGTTTTTCCAAGTATAATGCAAAAATTCAAAAACCATAATTGGCTGAGCACACAAGCAATTTTGGTGGCGACAAACAAAGGTTTTGATGATCTTAACGTTACAATTCAAAATTCAATTTCGGGATAGCTGTTTTCTTTCAAGTCAGTTGGAACAGTTATTTACCAAGATGAATTAGTCAACTATCCTACAGAATTTTTGAGTTCTCTAGAATTGCCCAGATTACCATCTCACAATCTGCAATTTGTAGTAGGTGCAGTAGTTATAATGTTGCGTAAAATTTATCTTGGCGACGATAATTCACGGAAAGTATGAAGAAAATTATGTTTTGATTCGCGCATCACGATGCTTTCAACGGACTTAGCCATTTGAATCCAAACGGCTGCGATTTCCCGTGCGCCTGGCGTTTGCAATGAAAAATAATAAATCACAAGGCCTATCGTTAGAAGTTTGCAGCATAAATTTGGAGTTTCGTGTTTCTCACATACCCAGCTGTATGTCACGTGTTCGCATGTACTTTGTTTGTTTGTTTACGCACCGCAAAGTTTAACAAAAAATCGTTGTTAGCCACAAAATTTTGTATTGAAGCTCACCTCATTTCATTATGAATAAAAGATATAGAATTCATTTGAATTACGAACAAAGTTTCATTTACATATGTACATTTACCTTTACATTTACATACACAGTGTGGCCAATATTGTCGATTTTAATGACTTGGAATTCAAAGTCAGTTATCAAAGGCTAAGGCCAGATCTATTTTAGGTGGTACGCCGAAGTTCACCGGGTCAGCTAGTAAACAAATAAAACACAAATATTTTGTTTAAAGTTTTTAGTGGCAAATAATTTTCACAAATTTACTTTTTATTTAAATTTAAGTTTCAAAGTACGAGTGTACTAGTACCTCCATCTTGGGTTTTTTCCAAAATCTGTCGGAGCGTGAATATTTGATCGACCGAAGGCTACCATTCTGGCCTTAAAGCCCTGGGTAGATCTTCTCAGCCTTCGATAGAACTTTCGAACATCCCCTGCCGCTAAAGTCCTCAATAGACCCGACCGCCCGCTTCGCATGCTCTCTCTTTTTCCTCCTGGGAAGTCGGCGTTACTCCCTTTGTTTTTCCCCGTAGAGCTCCCGGGCTGCTCTCTCAGTAGCTCTGGTTCTAGCCCAGGAAAATTAGACTTTTATTTCGGAAAAAATCCTATAAAGCTGAATTTTGGTATACACTTTCCTTATACCCAGCTTCATATAAATCCTGAAAAGTCCCTATCGATTGGTTGGGTGCTAATTTCTTATAATGTTTTTTTTTTCACAAAAAAATAACGTTTTTTTTCACGGTTTTTCTCCAATTTTAACATGTTTTCGTCCAAAACACTTAAATTCAAAATTAAAAAAAACTTTTTCACTTACAACTTTAGGGTAAAAAGTATGTTAACATTAACTGAAGAGAATTGAATTTGTTATAAATTTGTGCCAACTTTTTTCTTCTAAGACTTTTAGTATTCAAGTTACCGCGGAAAACTTTTAAGAACTTCTTTTCCAATATGGTGGCCAAATTGTGGGGCTTTCAACACCTAGAATCGAGTTTTATACTTGCACTGAACCCCCTTACACATCAAAAGAGAAAATCTTTGTCCAACTCAAATCGGGAAGTTATTGTTACATTTTTAATAGATAAAATTTGCGAAAATGTTAAAAGTTGCTTTATTAGATTAATGACAAATCTTCTTGGTTATTTTTTTAACACACAAACACAAGCATGTGTTACACCATTGTGGAAAGTGCATTGAAAACATAACTTTTTTAACCAATTGACCTTTCATGTTCTCATACAATTTTTATTTCTTAGAGATGTTCAAACTTTTTGAAAATAAATATTTGTACTGAAAAAATAATTTTAAAAATTATAATAAGAAAAATGCAATAACTACTATTAAATTTAACCACCTATCTATTATAACAGTTATTCTAGAATATTAAAAAATAAAAAAAACACTGAAATTTGTTCTTCCTGGTCGTAGCGTTCACGTATTTGAGGAAAATAGTACTTGTTAACAACTTTTGGAAAAAAAAACTTCATAACATTAGCTCTGGGAAAATATTTGTTTTATATTTTTTTTTCTGGAAAGGTCATAAGGCCTGTTATAACCAGTTGCAAGGTTTTCCATTATTTACAGGATACCCCGTTTATACATAAAAACATATTTATCGAACAAAAACAAGAACATCGAACGAGAAAAAATAGGGTAATGATGTTTTTGTGACAAGTATAGAAAAAAACCAAAATCCTTAACAGTCAATTGCTCGGCTACCATTACTTCTATCAAAAAAGGTTACACAGAATTTTGTATTGAGAATTTTATTTACTTTAATTTTGAATTTTTGTGTTTTGAACGAAAACCCGTTAAAAATGGAGAAAACCGTTTTTTTAATCGTTATTTTTCTGAAAAAAAAAAAATATAAAAATTAGCAGCCAACCAATCGATGGGGACTTTTCAGGATTTGTAATGCTGGGTATGGAAGGTGTATACCAAAATTAAGCTTTATAGGATTTTGTCTGTAAGATCCCAAATATTGACTAATTTTCCTGAGCTATTCACAAAACCACAAACAAAAAGCCCCTGACCCCGCTCCTTGTAGATTTCATCTTTCGTATGCCCTCTCCATTACATCGCACTCCATGGATGGCAGTAACTTGGTAGAATTGTGTTCAAAAGAATTACCACCCGCACCATTTGAAAAGAATTTTTTGTTTCTTCTTTTTTTCCCTCGAATGTTCCACGCTCGTCCAGACAAATAAGTGTCCATTATTAATGGCACTCCATTTAGGTTTTATAAGTAAGGATAACGTGGGGCGAATTGAAGTCATCAATTTGCCTGGACATTTTACAGAGATTGCCTGTCTTGAACTTAAAGAAGTTATTTAATATTTTCTTATCCTGGTGCTGATAGCGTAGGTATATGTATACTGTATATCCCTGTTTATCACTGATGGCATATAGGCAACCACAGTGTTATAATTTCAATTTTATAACAATGAATTATACCGCAAATAAAATAAATTATTCAAGGAATCAAGGTTGAGTGCTGCGGCAACAAACATTGGTTAGCATAATGGGACCTATGTATATTACCAGATATCCCAGAGAGTGAATAAAAAAATGTAAACAAATTACATTACATAGGAACGCGATGTTGAAGTGTAATTTAAATGGATTTTTATTATTTGCCTGGAGTTACTTATGTTTAGTAACAGTAACAAAAAAAGGACATTTATTACCTTCCATAAAACATGACACACAACTTGTCTGGACTGAGGCTCTGGAATATAATTAATGAGTGTAAAATGATTTTATTTTTAAATTTTATGTGTGTTTTTATTTTGTTCTTGAATAAATCGAACTTGAAAATGATTAACACAATTACCTATTAAAAATTAATATCACATTAAGTAATGACAAATAATATTATTTAATGACATTATTATTATTATTCTCTGTAGGTGTGTACCTACTTGAATAGCGTAAGCTTTAACTTTAAAGTGAAATTACGTAATTTTGAAATTTTCTAGTGTGCAATGAGTATAGGTTTTGTATAAATGTGGCAGTGTGTGATACCATGCCAGCCAAAGGCGTAAGTAATAGGGACAGGTAAACGAATTTCTATTCAAGACTTCATCGAGTTTAAAATCGCTGATGAAAGCATTGATCGTCAGGAATTTTATATGGTGATTGATGAAAATGGGATCCCGGGAAAACTAATCAAGTAATGTCACGTGACATTGGAAAATTTGCGTTGCAATGTGAAAATAGGGAAAAGCTAACCCAACTATTCCAAACATGCACCAGGTTATCGGTAAGGAGATGCGCTTTCATGTGATTTTTGTCGATATGGTTCTGAAGCAAATAGTGCGCAGGGCAGGCGTTAACACTGATGGCACTACTTTACTTTCAACAGATCTGTCCAACTTCTAGGGTATGACAATTATGTATATCGAAATCATCACCCGCTCCCAACAGCAGTTTTTTGAAGTCTTTCACGGCACTTGAAGAACAGGCAAAACTTGTTGGTCTTCATGTTAACGAGGACAAGACCTAATACCTACATGCTATCAAGCTTCGAAGTAGTTAAGGAGTTTATCTACCGTCTACCGTGGAGTTAACATAAATCCCCTGAACAGCATTTTAGTGGAGTTCCATAATGTAGAATCACGCAAGCAAACCGGTTCTACTTCGGTTTGGCGTTACAAATGGGTTCAAAACCCCTCACACGAAAGACGAAGTAAGCTCATTTTTGGGAGATTAGCAGAGGCTGGGGGGCTCCTGTGAAGAAACATTTTTGACGGACGTTTGGTCATGTATGCAAAGAGGGCGAATGGAGGAGAAGAACCGTGGTTTCTATGACCTGTTTCAAGATGTGGATGTAGTACAGAAAATCAGTCCATTTCGACTACACTGGCTCAACCACATTGAGCTAAATGATAATAATGCTTCAGTCAAAAGAATCTTTGATTCCCAGCCCCCAGGTTCGAGAAAACGGTTTTTGGGGGCTATGTATTTGGCAAAGAGTTGACGTTGTACCTACCTTTTCGCAGAATCATACCTTGAGAGAGTGTTGGGAGTTTTGCAATTAATTCATACCTCAGGTTAGTAGAAAGCTCACCATTACTTCTCAAAATGCAAGTGAAGACGATGAAACAGTTGGTTCAGATTAATTTGAACAATGGTGTCCTGGAAGTAAACGAACTACATCTTTTCTCTTTAATAAGCATCGCTGAAACGCTGACCAAAGATCATCATGGCTTTTACCTTCAGCGTTCCTAATTTTGGTAACATGTCCCCAAACGTGGACAACCTCACATGTAGTCAAAGATTCAAGAAGAGCATTTTCCTTCAAACTTGGTACATAGTGGTTTTTGGTGTTTATGCCCACACGCTTTTTTAATTTTTTTTTTAGAACCAAAAATAACAGTACCTGCCATACAATTTTTTAGCAATTTTACATAATTGTATTTTTCTCAAAAACTGCTCGACAACTTTTCTTAAAAAAAATTCAATAAATTTATTTTAGTAAAGGCTTTTTTTTGGGAGGGAAAACCATTTTTCAAAAATGGTTATTAATGGTACCTCCCAAAGAACCATTTTTTAAATTTTTGATTTTCTTCACCACCGATTTCAATTATATCAAAGGGCACGGTAGTGCCCAGCCAAGTTCGCGGCATTTTCAACCCCTTTCTAACTTCAGTACCAATAAAGTCAGAAACTTCAAATTCGCAGTATTTGCTGAGCTGATCCAACACAGGTGACTCGCCAAATTTCAACTCCTTAGCATTAGTAATTCCCGAGATATAGGACTTCAAAAATAGCAAAAATCGTAACTGACTGACTCACTGACGCACTGACTCACTGACTCACCGACTCACTGACTGACTGACCCACTGACAGATCATCAAAATTATGGAGCACTTGCCGACATCGTAGAAACTTGAAATTTCGCACAACGGTAGGCCTTGTGGTGCATACAAAGGAAAAAATCGAAAATCTGCAATTTTTCATTCAGGGGGCGTGGCATCCACCCACTTTCTAAAATATTCATATAAATTATATGGAGCACTTCCGATTGTTGTAGAACGATGAAAATTGGTAAGTCAGTAGGGCTTGAGGTATTAAGAAAGAAGAAAATTGAAAAACTGGATTTTTCCATTCAGGGGGCGTGGCATCCACCCACATTCTTAAAAATTTTTATTAATTATATGGAGCACTTCCGATTGTTGTAGAAAGATGAAAATTGGTAGGTCGGTAGGACTTGAAGTACTTAGAAAGAAAAAAATTGAAAAATTGGAATTTTCCATTCAGGGGGCGTGGCATCCACCCACATTCTTAAAAATTCTTATGAATTACATGGAGCACTTCCGATTGTTGTAGAATGATGAAAATTAGCAGGTCGGAAGGGCTTGAAGTACTTAGAAAGAAAAAAAATTGAAAAATTGGAATTTTCCATTCAGGGGGCGTGGCATCTTTCACATTCTTAAAAATTCTTATAAATTATGTGGAGCACTTCCGATTGTTGTAGTACGATGAAAATTGGTAGGTCGGTAGGGCTCTTGATGTACTTAGAAAGAAAAAAATCGAAAAATTGGAAGTTTCAGTTCAGGGGGTGTGGCATCCACCCGCATTCTCAAAAATTTCTATAAACTATATGAAGCACTTCTGATTGTTGTAGAACGATGGAAATTGGTAGAGCAGTAGGGCTTGAAGTACTTAGAAAGAAAAAATTGAAAAATTGGAATTTCCCATTCAGGGGGCGTGGCATCCACCCACATTCTTCAAAATTCTTTTAAATAATGTTGAGCACTTCCAATTGTTGTAGAAACATGAAAATTGGTAGGTCGGTAGGGCTTGAAGTACTTAGAAAGAAAAAAATCGAAAATTTGGAATTTTCCATTCAGGGGGTGTGCCATCAACTCACTTTATCAGAATTGCTATTATTTGTATAGAGCATTTTCGGTTGTCGTAGAATTATGAAACTTTGTAGAGCGGTAGGGCTTGACTTTCACCTGGCAAAATAAATCTTTGCAAAAAGGAGTGAAATCACAACAAAAACATAAATGTTAAAAAAGAGCCAAGTTCTTATATCTACAAGAAACCTGTGCGTAAGAAGTCTGCCAAAAAAAGTAATGAGATCTTAAACATATGCCAAGTTTTAAGTTCATGAAGTTTAATATTAAATATCTTAAGTAAAGTAATATCGAAGCAATTCCAAATCATGACAGAAATTTGGTATTTAATGATTACTGATTAAAATTTGATGGATTTACTTGGCAAGTTTTCTCTTAAGTACTTACTAATCACAAATTTAACTTGTATGAAAACTTGACCAGTGAACTCACCAAATTTTAAACAGTAATCATTAAATACCAAATTTCTGTCATGATTTGGAATTGTTTCGATATTACTTTACTTAAGATATTTAATATTAAACTTCATGAACTTAAAACTTGGCATATGTTTTAGATCTCATTACTTTTTTTGGCAGACTTCTTACGCACAGGTTTCTTGTAGATATAAGAACTTGGCTCTTTTTTTAACATTTATGTTTTTATAACTTTTAAGGCTTTCGCGGTTGTTTACATTCGACATTTTTAAGATTTTAGGATTAGCCGCGTATAAATATTTAATATTTAGCGAGTTCAATACTGTACTCACCCCGAATGAGTATTGCGAATTGCATCGAGCGTGGTCACCGGGAAACTGCCACGCTCGATGCAATTCGCAGCGAAACGTTCGGGGTGAGTACAGTATTGAACTCGCTAAATATTAAATATTTATACGCGGCTAATCCTAAAATCTTAAAAATGTCGAATTTATGTTTTTGTTGTGATTTTTTTATCCAGAAGCTACCAAAAAATATATAGTTTTGTGTACCAACATTTAAAAAAAATATTTTTTGGATTTTTAAAAAAGGTTTCAAATTTTTTTTTGGAAAATCAAATATTTCGAAAACGACATAATCAATTTTTTTTTGAAACTCGATATTTAAGAGCTTTTTAGTACTTTTTTAAATATTTTTAGACAAAAAATTACATTTATACAAAAATAATGGTACCTTCCATACAAAAGTTAAAAAACCGCAAAGGAAAATATTTTTTTGCTTAAAAACGACTTCTACGATATTGATTAAACTTTTTCATATACTAAAATTAGTAATATCTGGGTTGGGTAAAATCCACAAACCAAAATCCACAAATCAAAATCCACGAACCAAAATTCACAAAACCAAAATCCATAAAACCAAAATCCACAAAACCAAAATCCACAAAGCCAAAATCCCTAAACACAGATTACTCACTATGTGTAATTTGTGTTATTTTTTTTTTGTAGTTTATGTAGTTTGTAAGAGTACATAGTGAAAAAAATTTAGGCAATGAATTTTAGGAACTCAACTTTCCCGATTTTTGATTGTGTTGATATTGTCTTTCTTGTTTATTTTAGAACATTTTTTGGCCATTATTTTTTGTTTGTTTTAAGTACCTCTGGTTATTTTTTCATGGTAGTAGTAACAAAAATCATTTCCTTGGATAGGTTTCAATTAAAGAATAAAGCCCAGAGTATTTTTTTCAGCAATGGCCTTAAGGTGGCGGTGGTGGGGCCAGGCTTCAATAGAATTTTGTGTACAGGGAGAGTTGCTCCTTAGACTGTCAACAACCAACCAAAATTCTGGATCGAATTCCAACATATGCCACAAGTAAGCATAGGGAATTTTACGAATCTGCCAATTTCAAGAGTGACAGCTTTCATTGTGGTGGAAGTGTCAAATTGCGAAGTGCAAAGCGATCAAAAACAATTCCACAGTGCCAATTTTGACGTTTGTAAATGAACGAGAGAGTGATATATTTGTTAGAGAATTCTATTGGAGATTTTGTTTTGTGGATTTTGGATATATGTAGATTTTGGATTTGTGGATTTTCTATTTATGGATTTTAGATTTGTGAATTCTGAATTTATGGATTTTGGATCGGGGATTTTGGTTCGTGGATTTTGTGACTGGGGATTTTTAAACGTGTGGGGATTTTGGATTTGTGGATTTTGTTTTTGGAGATTATGTTGGTATCCCATATTTTTCATTTATTTGCATCACTCAATGAGTGATATATGCGAATGTGTATCGTTATATAATTTAAAACCTCCTACTTTTTTCTTATCTATTAGTTCGAAATGTCGTTAGATTTAAAACTTTTTCTATGTTTGGATGACTTACGACTGGGTCACACGTACTTGCTCTTATGTTCAAGAGGCTGATGACTTAAGAAATCGTATATAAAGACATGAAAATTATAAGAGAAAATGTTTAAAAGCATGAAATACGATATTTGAATTAGCAAAAACAACTCCTTTAATATTTGAGATTAAAAAATGCCATCTGAATTCTCGATCAAATATAATTGTATGGTAAGAAGAGAGCGATATTCTTTAAAAAATATTTTTTTTATATGGGCGATTCCGCTGGAGACGGTTTTCAGCATAAATTTTTAAAATACAATATTTTTTACTTTTTTTGATAACAATGCATAGTAGAAGGGCTCTATTTATCAACGAAAAAATTGTTTTTTACCAAATTTAAAGAAAACATTTTTTTTTATGCTTCGCAAAACTATCATACCAAAGGTCGGTGCAAACTGCAACTATCATGACTGTTAAAAAAAGCGCGAAATAGATATTACCGACAGTTTGAGGTAATGATTCACTTGTAAGACTTGTGGTCACAAATGTGATTTATTCGTTTGTCCAAAAATATTGAAATATTTGTTACAACTTTTTAAGTATTATTTATCGCAAAAAGGCATTGTAGGATTGTTGCACCCGCGATAAAAAAGATATAAGAGTTTGTTTTTTTCACAAAAATAAGGTGCTTTCGTTTTGAAACTTTGTGAAAGTAAGAAAAAAACAAAAACAAAATTAAATCAGTCGTATCAGGAGTAAATTGTAAATTGACCTTTGAAAAAACATTATTTCAAATTGGTTGCACCCGCGATCGTGAAATTAGAATCGCGGGTGCAACTTACTGACAACTACCATTATTGAGTGATGTATTATATTTTATTTTAAAATATGCTTTGAATTATAATTTTTGTTGTTCAAGGTTGATTTTGTTTAACATTTTAATATAATATTTTGTTCTTTTTTATAAAAATATAAGTTTAATGGCAGGGAAACAAGGAATTTCACAACCTGGCACGAAATCTATCAAAAAACATCTAATTGATACTTTTTTCTGAACAGTAAATTGAAGAAGGGAAAGACGTGTTATTTGATAAATGGGAACGATTGAAAAACATACTGGGCTTTAAACCAAATTTTTTTTTAAATCACAAGACTGAACCAACATAGCTGTGACACGAACCTTACTGCCTCGTTTCAAGAGCACAGATATTTTGAAATCTACCGTCATCGAAACAGATAGTTTTATGGAAAATGATGATTTGAAGCCACTTATACGATCAATGCACAGAGAAATTCTGTTTCTGATATATGTATATCTGCTCCTTCTTCATACGTTCATATATCGGGCCAATCGCTCCTCATTAAAAAAAAAAACAAAAACTGCGCTATTCCGATATTTTTAGTGATTCAGAAGATTAATCTCCAACAACCTGTCTTGAACTTCTTATATTACCAGCAGAGGCATGCCTTGAAACCTGTTCTATTTTTCCTGCAATAGTCTTGCCAAAAGATATTTGCGCTGGTTTGTATCTATGTTCTCTTACAGTACCCTGCAAGTTCGGCAGAAAAATAACACTTTATTGTTACGTAGGGTTGTGTCTTATCGATATGGTTGAAGAGGAAGTTGTAAGATCACAATTTATCTAGCCAATTGAAGACATGATCGTAAAATTGCAAGCACCACAAAAAAATCATTGATGGCAATAATATATTCCCAGTATTTTCGAAAAATATTGACAAATTTGATAAAAACTTGGTAATAATTAATAGAAAAGTGTACTAGCTAGCATTATATGTCACTTAATCTCTAATCCAGTTCCGTTATATCATTTCTTTTATATAAATATTCATTAAAGTTAGACGCGTTGCACCCGCGATAATTTGATGTTGCACCCGCGATTGCTTTAAGATCGAAAAACTCGTTATTTAATTTTGCTTTCTAACTTTATTTTTATTTCTTTTGTTGTTTGGATATACGTCGTTCAATAAAATGTAAGAAGAATATAATAAATGTTTCTCAATTAACAGACTTTTGGGTTTTTCGTACTATGATCCAGAAATGTGGGCCAAATTCGTTGCACCCGCGATCGCACTTTGAAACCTTTTTTCCGAAAATCTATTTATTTCATTTAAATTACATAAATGAACCCAAAATTAATAGGTCAAAATGATACCCATCAAGTAATAATTTAATTAAAATAAGTTTGCATTTTACTATAAATATACTCAAAGTGAGTCTAAATGTTGCACCCGCGATAATGGAATCGCCCATATATCAAATTCTTAAAACATTTTAAAGGAAATAATGTTGGTATGCAAATCTTTATTTGTTTGCATATAAAAATAAAATTTAAAAAATTGTTAACCCGTTTTTGAGATATCGAATGTTCAAAAAAATTAAACTTTCTTAAAAACTCAAACAAAATTTTTAAAAAATTTGATATGCAGCATTAGTTGATATTATTTAAAATTTGTATATAAAAAAAACTAATTAAAATCCGTTCAGCCGATAATCAGAAATTGAAAAAAAAAACGTTTCTATGAGAGGTACTATTAATTGTTGCTTAGTGTAAATTTGTATAATTTTTTGATGCAGATCACAATCATGTCGTTTTCAAAAATTTCTGATTTACAAAAAAAATATTTTTTAAAAACCAAAATATATTTTTTTTTTTGAAAATTTTGGTAAGAAACAACTATTTTTGTTTTTTAGAAGCTTCTGTATAAAAAAAATTGAAATCAGAAACACTGTTTTGAAGAAAATCACAAATAAATAATGGTGCAACTAAAAACCATTTTCTAAAAATGGTTTCCTAAAAAGGTTGGCTTTATTAAAAGAAATTTATAGAATTTTTGGAGCCGTTTTGAGAAAAATTAGACTTTGTAAAATAGGTAAACAACATTGTATGATAGATGCCGTTGTTTGGTTTTAAAAAAAATTTAAAAAAAACGTGTGAGTGGCATCACAAAAAAACTACTATGATCAAGCTTTAAGAAAATCGATGAAGCCGTTTAGGCTGTAGCCGAACAGACAAACAGCTATACATCAGACAGTCAGGCAGACAAAACAGACAGAACTGTGAGACCCACTATTTACTTGCAATATTATGTAGGTACATTACGGTGGTCCTATAAAAAAGGTCATCCTGGATGGGCCCAAATCAGCTCTAAATGGAGAAAACAAAATTCCATAATTTTGTCAGACTTTTATTTTCATCCCCTATAGTCGTTGTAGGGGAAAATTAAATTTCCCCTTTTTTTTGCATACTAGAAAATTCGCGTAAGATCTGACAAAAAAATTCAGAGCATATAGGTGGGAACTAGACAAGAAAAAAATCTTATAGTAGGGGGGTAATATCTCCCCCCGCTAGGATAGGAGGGGTGATTTAGTAAAATATTTGAATAAAATAGAAAAAAAAATAGTTTAAAAAATAACGGCAATAGTTACAGAATGTTTTGTAACTTTTTGGAAAGCCAGTCCATTCTTACGGTTTGTATTTAAATTAAGTTTTTTTGATGAACAGTTTTGGCAAAAATTGTCTCAAACTCAACATTTTGAAGAAAAATTATTATTGTATTTTTTAATTATAGGCTTGGAAACAGATTTTGCAGAAATTATTTATTCAAAGAACTTTATTTAATAAACAACTATTAAAATGGACTTCTGGCTTTCCAAAAAGCTACAAAACAGTACTGCAAGTGTTGCCGTTGTTTTTTAATTATTTTTTTTTCCATTTTATGCAAATATTTTATTAAATTGCCCCTGCCTTCCAAGCGGTGGGAGATATTAAACCCCTCCGGTAGGATTTTTTTCTTGTCTACTTTTCACCTACATGCTCTGAGTTTTTCGGCAGATTTTAAGTGAATTTCCAAAAAAAGAGGAAAATTAATTTACCGCTACACCGTCTATAGATAGGGGATGCAAATAAAAATCTGCAAAAATTAGGGATTTTTTTTTCTTCATTTAGAGCTGATTTAGGCCCATCCAAATAATAAAACTCAAAAACCCCATTATAACGACCACCCTAATGTAGGTACATAGGTAACAATAGGGCAAGTTTTGGATGCGTGCAAAAAAAATGTTTGAGATAACAATCAAAAATAACATTACGATGATAGAGAACACGAAAAAAGTGGGTGGCACAGTTCTGTCTGTCTGTTTGTAGGTATTTGGATTTTCAGCCTAGGCCAATGATGCGATTTTCTTCAAATTTTGAACTTAAGATTTTCTTGCAACTCTCCAGGGGGAAATTGAAATTTCTTTTCATAAAGTGAAGCGACAGTCATCATACAGTCATCATAGAGTCATCATCGAGTCATCATAGAATCATCACAAGAACGTAACAGCCAGCGGTCAACCTCAACTTATCTCCTGTTATATTATTCTCGTTCTTAGATCAATAAAGTCTAATTCTTTTTAAAAAACCTTTTAATAGAACGCATTTTGTAAATTCAATATTTCGAATACGGGTTGATGAATATTTTGAAACTAGGTTTTTAGATGTATTTTAATATTTTCTAAGAACGTACACCCCAATTTTTTTTAATGTTACTAACATTTTATATATAAAAAATTTATTTTTAAGAAAAAAGCTATAAAATTTTTTTTTTAAATATATTCTATTTATTTTAATTAATAAAATGCATACATACTTGGTTTTAAGCGCTAAGCTATTCTACTATTTGTCAGCCCCGGATCTTTACTTTTTCCTTACGGGCAAAAGCTTCATTTTGGCGCCCCTTCAGCTATTGACTTAAATAAAAAAAAAGGCATACTTAGTTGGATTATTTGTAACCGGGAGAATAACACTGCTTAATTAATTTTGTACTCGATATTACCTACTCAGTTACTTTCTAACTTTATTTATGTTAGATTATTCAATAGACAATGCTTGACACTTTTGACAAAGACTATAGGTTACCCACACTTTAAATCATTATATGTCGTCATTGGCGTAGGAAAATTTTTTTACTAAAGTGGGCAGCCAATTAGTGTTTGAAACCATCAAACGATTTTCATTAAAAAAAATCGCGTTCTCTACTTCCTTAATAACTTTATATTTGGGCTTGACCATTTATTTAATTCCCACTTTGTTTGAAAGTGAATGAAGCCAACGGTAACAATGCAACTCTCATTAGAAGTGCTACCAAACTCAACTCTTCAGCAATGTCTTATGATGTATCTTAATTATAAACTTTTACGGGAAAAGAACATATAATTCGATCCAAATGTCACCCAATTGCCCTACAATCACTTTTTTCCAGAGCAGTAAATAAATCTCAAAAATGTTTGATCTTTTATATAAAAAAAAAAAAAAAAAAATTGGGTGGCGCAACAGCTCATGGAGAACCAGGGCCTAGTGACTAACAACTCACAATCATTCCTGTGTGCGTGTTTGTTGGCAAGAATGGTTTGATCTTTTAAGGTTTTTTAATTAGGCGGCATCGGAGCTACCCTTCAATTTGAGTTTGAGAGTTGTTGATGGCTCGGCAAATGGGGACGAACTATATTTTGACGAAGAAAGTATAGGTATTTCGATCCGAAAGTCAACCAATTTACCTAAAATCACCTTTTACCAAAGCAGTTTTTCAGATTTTTTGAAGTTTTTTAATCCATACACAGGCGTTAGGTGAAGACAACTTGCTTAAGATTTTAATTAGGTTCCAATTATTCGGTTTGGTTCGACTGTTAGAGAACAAACAGTCGGTACTTTTAGCTCGAGCCGATGCCAATTCGAGTTGATACATACTTAAACAGAACCGCAAGCATTAATTTTAAACAGACCGAACTGAATTACTTTCTGGTCCATGTTCCTGGCTTTTCACATGTGGGTGACTAATCATTTGGCGACACGAAAATCCATTCCCCAAAAAAGGCGAGCTTTTTAGCTTTTCTCAGTTTAATTTATTTTAGTTGAGAAATCCTTCTATTTTCTAGTTTTCACTGACATTTTATATTTTTTTAATTGATTTTTGCTGAATGCTGAATAAAGCACCCAAAAACTAAAAATCGATATCTTTCCTATCCTTTACCTTAGATTTCTATGATTTTTTAATTCGGTTATTTATGGAGTGTAAATTTTTTTAATTTTACGATTTTTGGTAATACATTTTTTTTTCGTTTGGTAAATCCCCTTTTAAACCTTGCCAGTAGGTTAAACTTGGTTTGAGAAAAATCTAAACTGTCCAACTAGGTTTTTTCTTGACTCGGTTTAAAATAAACCCAAATTAAAGATGTGGCACAAAAATGAGAAATTATTCTGAAAGCAGGAAGTTTGAAATAATTTTTAGTTCAAATGGTGAAATGGTAGAAAAAAAATCTAAAGGCTGACGGAGAAATATAATTTGAAATTCCATTTCCGCATATCATTTAAATAAATTTTGGCAATTCCTTATACCTATTGTTTCTTAGGCACATGGATTTGGCGCCCCTGGAAGCTGCCGCCCGGGGCACAGTCCCCAGTTTGCCCTCCATAGATCCGGGGCTGCTAGCTTTGTTTACACAATTTAAAGAAAGATTTATATGCTTTTTTCACATTTGTTTATATTTTTTCCATAATCACTTGCATATTTTAAAAGTTCTAAAGTTCCAAGCAAGTTTAACATAAGAGCAAGTAGGTGCGATCTAGTCGTGCATTTTATTTCGTCTGCCCTATCATCGTAATAAAAAGTCTGATCAAAATCTCGAGTTGATTTCTTTTTACGAATGCATAACTTGCCATATCTATAGTTTTACCTTTATATTGCAAGTAAAAAAGCTTTCATCTATTTATAAAAAAAATAAAATATCCCAAACCTAAATGAACCACCTAAATTCAATTTTAATATCGAAATTCCAGGTTAAAAATATCTATGTACATCTAGTACTCTATAAATAGCTAGATCAATACGTATTCATAGTGAATGCTTCATTCAAAAATTGAATTTTAATCAACTTAAAGGATTTTTGACTTCCTCAATATATTTCCAAATGCAATGGCATTTCAATTTCCTCCGAGCAACCTAAATTTTTTGCTCCCAGTGACAGCTATTGCTATTTCTATTTGCAATACCTAACACAATTATACCACAACCAACAACAGAACAGCGCATTCAGTTCATCAGAGATGTGTGGCCGTACTAACAGTCATTTTACCCTCATTCTAATGCTCTGGATCTCTCAAATAAATACAAAAAAAAAAATTCAACCGACAAAAAAGGACATTGAACCACTGATTTTTCATTCCACTCGATTGGCATCCAGGCGGCCCCTTTTTCATTCTATCCATAGCAATAGCATAGCCAACCTTTTAGTTCGTGACTCGCATAAATGAGCTACACTGCAGCACAGAATGATGAAATCAACTCCATTCAAACTAAATGCCCGCCGAACTGAACTCCGAAAATAGTAACAAAGTCCAATTCAATGCTCCAAGCTCCAACCAAAATAAATGACAACGATGATGACGAAAACGACAACGACAGCGACAAGGACAAGGATGTTGCTGCGCCACGCCAGCACCGGGAAACTTAATTTCGAGGACTTACTGTGTAAGGAACATAATTGAATTTCACAAATTGCAGATGACAATTTAATTGAAATTCGCTGCTACTCGTATACTTTTAGTAAAAGTTCGTAGATTATTTCCTCGAATGGAATGCTGTGCTTTTCAGCGGTTGTGTATACAACTACAACAACAACTACAACAAACTGTGGATTCGTTTTCCTCGAAGGCGCATTTTGTGCGAGAGAACTAAGTGAAAATAATTTTGTTCTGAAGCAATTTCTTAAATTCTATTTCCAAGAAAAATTCAATGGAAAAACGATGTTTCCATAGTTTTTTTTTTTGTATGAAAAATAAGATATTTCAATCTTAAAATTACATTATAGTTTACTTTAAATTATAATATGACTCTTCAAGTGGATTGTAGTTGATGTTCGAAAGTCAAAACCTATATACCTTCCATCCGTTTCCTTTGTGTATTTCTGTCTACCTACCTATAGGAAGGGGGCTGCACAAGGACTCTCAAATATCATACAAATTTGAAGGAAAACAAAATTATTCAAAGCAATTCTCGGAAGCTTTTAAGTCCCATTAACTTTAAAGGCCAGAGGCATTAAATGAGTAGTTGCATCTTTTGCATATTAACATGTGCATAATACTGTAATACAAATCTCCATTAAGTGGAACCGGCTCTGGAGTCTAGAGGCGATTGTCCTCTTGGTTTCTTCATAGATATGTAAATAGTCTCAGGTCTTATAACTCTATAGATGGTTCGGTACAATATTATTTTGTTTGAGTTGTTCAGCTGGAACTAATGCCTATGCAAGCAGCTCTGAAAATATTCTACATATTTAGACTGGCTTGGTTGACTTGTATAAGGAAGAACTTGATGTTATATACCTATACCTACATTCTACATATTTCGGAAATTGCTTATGTAGGCAGAGGATTCTTTGTACAAATTGAAGTGACACTATAAGCTGCTACAAGCAATTTCTCAATTAAGTGAAAATATTTGGAGAAAATTAAATGAAATTTCTTACAAAAACAAAAATATTTGTTCATAAAATTTGCTCACAAAATACAATATCTTTATAGCTTACTTGCTTTTAATTATTTATGAATAAAGTCAGGGATTTTAAGTGTTCTGGATTCTCATTTTCAGTAAAAAGACTTTGTAGCCAAGAACTTAGACAACAATTATTTCGTTAATTTATGTACTCTTAAAATTTAAGCTTTTTTAATCCTTTATGGTAAAGTTGAAAATTTTCCCAAAATCTAGTTTCTTAATAGTTTGTATAGCAGCTATTTGTATGGCCTACCGTCTTTAAAATTTTGCTTGAATTGCGTGGCACTATGCCCTATCATTAAAACAAGTAGAAGTATATCGCTAAAAATTTTGTGTGGAAAAGTGATTTGAGAATTATTATTGAAATTTTTTTTCTTCAAAAAGCAGACTTACTTAAAAAGAAAATAACCACTACCTAGAATCTAAAAAATTATAATAAATTTCATTTTTCATTTTTTCATTTCATTTATTTATTTAGTTTGTCTATAAACATTAAGATATAATATCTTATAAACTAGTTTACAACTTCGAGGTTTGTAAAATAAAAAGAAGAAAGCCTACCCTAATAAACGTCATTTAGACAATGATTTTATAAATGTACATTCATTTAAAAAATTAAGAATCAATTACAATTTAATTCAAGTAATAAAAAAAAAGAATTTTTAAAAAGAAAAAGGAAAAAAAAAGAAAAAAAAAATACTTTAAGAAACTAAATATCTCCATTTATTTATTTTAATTAGTAAAGAGAAAAAAAAAGAACACCTACATTTTCAGCTAGACTGAAAGTATACAAGTAACTCTCTCCGAAACATAGACTCGCCCCTCAGTTCCCTAACATGCCGTGGCTGAGTATTCCACAGGCGAGTAGCATTAATGAAGAACTGCCTCCTAGAAGTTAAATATTTATATCGCGGATGAATTATTGTTACGGATCTCTCTGAGGAACCAAATCTTAATCTATCGAAAAGATACCGAGGCTAATGTGTTTGAATTACGTTGAAGAGTAATATGAGGGTTCGAAAACGTAATAGATTATCAAACGAAATATTAGAGATTTGCCTTGAAAAATTAGAGACGCTCTCATATCTTCTTAGTCCATAAATGTAACGGGCAATGCTATTATAAGCCACATTAAGCTTCCTCCTGCTAACAGAATCACAGTCACAGTAAATCTCGCACCCGAATGATAAAATTGGTACAACCAATGTTTTGGCGAGCAATAAACGAACCCTTAGGGGTGTAAAATACTGCGAAGTCCATAACATACGGAGAGCACCATAAACTTTTCCTACCGCTGCGTTGATGTGCCTATCCCAAGTTAACGTTGTATTAAATAACCCTAAATTTCTAGCGGTTTCTACATATTCAATGGGGGAATTATTGAGAAAAATAGTTGGGAAATAAGAAAAGTTCAAAGGATTTCTACTAACAACTATACATTTGGACTTAGTTGGATTTAGAAACAGACCATTCCTTTTAGACCACAGTGAAATCCTTTCCAAATTCAAGTTGATAGTGTTTGCGCAGTCTTCGATGAGTCCAAGCGGACAGCTTTTAAACAATTGAACATCGTCAGCGTACATTTGGATGGATGAGGATGAAATAAGTGAGGGGAGCTCGTTTATATAGAGGGAGAACAGCAAGGGTCCTAGTATTGATCCCTGGGGTACCCCTCTAACAGTTGGTAGCAAACTTGAGACATTAGTACCTATCACAACAGCTTGCTTCCTATCAGAAAGATAGGAAAACAAAAGGTTAACGGCTGAAGGAGAAAACTTATAAAGCATTGACAGTTTATTACAAAGGATAGAATGGTCAATCGTGTCGAAGGCTTTAGAAAAATCTAAAAGAACCAGGAAGGTCACGTGGTCCTCATCCAAGGCCAGTCTCATATCATCGACAACGTTGATAATAGCAGTGGTACAGCTATGTTTTTGACGAAAACCGGATTGCATAGGAGATAAAATGTTATTTATTCGAAGATGGACTTCAATTTGTTTTTGCAGAACTCTCTCAAAAACTTTGGACAAAAATGGAAGAATAGAAATTGGGCGAAAGTCATTACCTATACGCGTTTTGGGAATCGGTATAATTTTAGACAATTTCCATAGGTTAGGAAAAATACCAGTCATTAATATTGTGTTAAATGCATGTGTAACATAAGGCAAAATAACAGGTAAAATTGCTTTTAGGAAAACTGGGTGTAATCCGTCGAGACCAACAGCGTTTGACTTAATAGACAAAAGACATTCGACTAAGTCACTACTATTTATACAAGAGAACTCAAAGCCAACTTCTTGTGGTTCAACAGGACTCGTCGGGGCTTGACACTGAAATGGAATCGGTAAGGTCACAAACTGACGATTAAGTGCTTCAATATCAATATTTTCCCTACCGGCATTATTTTGCTTACCTATTCCCATTTCCCTCAGATTTCGCCATAAATCTCGGCCACTCATGGACGGTCTCAGCCGGTTATTGTACAAACGTGATTTTGCCATTCTTATCTTAACCACGGCCAGATTACGCATTCTACGATAAACTTGATGGTGGACATCCAACCTGTAATGTTTCCATTGCTTGTAAGCTTCGTCTCGTTGTAGTAAAAGCAGCCGAATTTCGTTTGTAAACCAGGGACGAGAACCATGGTGGGTGGTTTTAGATCTAAGAGGGACATGAGTTTCAAAAAGGGTTACAGTATTGTAATTTATAAACTCAATTTGGTCATTAGGAGAGGTTAAATTGTAAATGTGGTCCCAATTAATGCTTCGAATATGCAGCTCTAAAGCATTGTAATCGATGTTTTTAAAATCTCTAAATTCGAAAGTGGTATAAGGGGAAACAAAATCAAAGTCAAAAGTAAGATAAATGAGATCATGTCTTGAAAAACCTGGCGCAGAAATTTGATCGTAAAGCAAAACACTATTTAAGTCACTAACGAAGAAAATGTCTAACAGAGTACTAGTATCTCTTGAAAAGTGAGTAGCACAGGTGGTATTGACTGGGAATAAATTAAATGACCTCATACTTTCAGGAAGGTGGGTTTCCAGCAAAATATTACTGTTAAAATCCCCACAAATAATGATTTTCGTCGAGCAAATTGACTTTTCTTCGAGAAGTGTAATCAAGGGGGTAACATCGATATATTTATTGGGCCTGTAAACAGACCCGATTAAGACACTATCATCGGTATCAGACATAATATTTACAAATAAGAAATCGATTGAGCTCCCCACTTCCGATCTACAATTAAATTTACATTTAATGCCTTCACGAACATAAATAGCTGTCCCACCACCTTTTCTCCCATCGAGTCTATCTGCACGAAAAAGCTTATACCCACCCACACCACACATACCATCATTAACATCGTCATTGAACCATGTCTCTGTAATGCAAATTATATCTACATTTGATCCCTCAAACAAATACCTCAACTGATCAATTTTTGGAAGTATTTAAGTGACAAATACGTAAGCCACTCTTTTGACGCACTAAAACACGAATCATAGTACGAAGCGTTCCATTAATCATATCACCTGCGAGAACTCTACCAGATTCACCAGATTCTGAAATCATCATATAATAATAAAAAAATTGGTAAATGCATGTAAAAGGGAATGAGCGGCGGCGATGTAAGTTTCAAAAGCACATATCTACATTCAGTCATTCTGATGAATGAAAATTTATTAAAATGTAACATAAATAAATGGAAATGTACAAGAGAAAGAAAAATAGTCATTTTATATTACGAAAAAAAAGAAGTAATAATATACCTATAAATAATAATAATTATAATAGAATTTTAGGTGAATTGAGTTTTTAAATAACAAAAAACAAAAATTTAATAGGTATTTTAGAACCCAGGAGGAAAAAAAAAGAATTTAAAAAGAAAATAAATTAATTATTCAAATAAATTAAGTGTTCATAGTTGGCCTGGCAATGTCATCCAAATAGTTTTGGCTTTTGATGTGTACAGCATCCTCTTCAGGGCGAAGCTTGATATAAACAAGACCTCGTACCGTAAACACAGATGAGATTTTTTTTTGTTTTTTTAGTTCGAGTGACTGGCGCAGCATCATATTGTTTTTTTTTGTAAGACATTCTCGCATGTAAATAAACGATTGAGCGTTGGAATTGGAACTCTTAAGTCCTAAATCGACGAGGGAAAGTTGTTTCCTTTTCTCGTTTCGGTACTTTGCAATAGAAGAGAGAACATAATTTTTTTCATACGCTGATCGGAATTTGACAAATATTGTTGTGTTATTATTGTTATTTTTTGTTTTCGGGCGCGTGAGTTACATATTTGTATGGTGACCTCCGTCACCATTAGTACAACAACCTTTTATTTGTAATACGAATATGAATAATAAATCAATTCGTAAAATGCAAAATAAGCATATAAGTATATTTTCATATTGTAAAATAATATTGCAAAATAAGCATATAAGTATATTTTCATATTGTAAAATAATACATTGAGCATAATAATAATCAAAGGGAAATAAATCTGATTGAACAAAATTTAATGATATATCTAGACTAACAGTCGTTAAGATACCTCGAAGAAATAAAGTCGTCGTTCGAACTACACTAAAAATAAAACTCTTTTTTTTAACTGGCGCAGTCGGAACGGAATCGAGTAAACGCGGAAAAAAAAAAATTGTAACTACAAATCAGTTACAAACATTTTTTTTAAATTGTTTTGTTTACCGTCCACAACCCCTCCTCCACCCGAATAAAGTACCAACAACTATTTGTCGGGAATTATAAAAAAAAAAATATATTAAGTTACTGTTGTAGACTACAAATCAGTCACAACAAAGAAACACAAAATAAAAAAAAAAAAAAAAAAGAAGAAGAACAAACAAGTGCAGTGCGAACTAAAAATCAATAGTGCTTTTTTGTGCGAGTTTTATTAAAATACATTTTTAAAAATTTCGCGACAAATTCTTCACGACTCCAGAAGGAACTTGCAAATAGAGGATACAAACGAAATGGCAACCGACCAAACAAATCTTTTAAACACAATGGCACGAGTTTTGTTGAGATTAGAGGCGAATTCTCAACAGCAAGCTGATAGTCGAGCCATAGTGATTATGAAAGAAATTTCATATATTAAAGAATTTTCCGGCAACAGGCAAGAGCTGACTCAATTTATAAACGTTGTCGATAATCACATGAGCTTGACTCCAGAAGACAGAAGAGCTGCAATGTGGACTGCTATTTCACAGTGTAAGGTGATAGGTAAGGCAAAGGAACTGCTACTTACCAACAACATGAGCACATGGGAAGAGGCGAAGAATATACTGAAGCTGTCATTCCGGCCAAGCATCGACCAAGGGGAAGTTACCCGCCGGATCAACAATCTTAGAGTGAGTTCGGTATTAGATTTAATTAACAAAATTGAATATTTACTAACAGATATTCATACTATTATTATGTATGAGAATAATAAAGATAGTCTGAAAACAATGTTATATTCACTAATAATTAACAAAATAAGAGAACTAGCTGCAGGCAACTTAGCAAGAGAAATTAGGGATGAATATGATCTACTTAAAGTCAAGAGTATATTGTATTCTTATGTAGGGTTCGATGTAGGTAACGTCCTTACTAACGGAAATAATACTAGAAGAAACCATGATTTTAGGCCCGCAGAAAGGACATACCGACAGAACAACCAACAGTTACGAAACAATACTAATAACAACTCTAGACAGACAAATCAGCAACAACAAAGTACTGATTATAATTTTACAAGAACAAACGACACAGAGAGACGACATACATACAATAATTCTGGCCAGACAAGCCAAAACCAACTCAATAATACCATACAAAATAGCAACCGAACACGGAATAACTATAACTATAACAATAACAATTCCAGACAGACCCATAATAGACAGAATGTGGAACCAATGGATATTAATAATATAGATCAAGGATCTTCCGAAGTGGTTCAAGAAGAAATACATTCAATAGAAGCTCCGGTTTTTCTGAATGTAGCCTCTCTGGTAGGAAAACACAGGTAGTATTTGCGTTGAGAAACCAGAAACACATATGCTTACTAGATACAGGGTCTACAATGAGTTTAGTAAATACAAGTAAGATAGACTGTAGTTCCTATAACGTACTCGAAGAGCTGACTTTAAACTTGTCTACCGTAAACAGCCAAAGTATAGAAACATTAAAAATTTATCAGGTCCCAGTACCTACAGAATTTGGCTACCCAGAAAATGTCTTCGTTAGAGCATATGGAAAGCCATTAGGAGAACAAAAATATAGTCTCTTGTTAGGAATGGATGTACTAGGAAACATGGTCGAAAGCATTAACTTTATAAAAAAGGAAGTACTTCTACAAAACAAAACTATACTCCCAATGGTCATTGAAGTAGAACCATTCATAGAATGTTATGAGTTAGAGGGTAGTACTGAAGTTAATTTACAAGATTTGAAAGTATTCGAGAAACAAGAAATACAAGATTTGCTTCAAAAATATAAAAATCTCTTATATAGAGATGGAGATCAGCTTACTAATTGCGAAAGTATATTTCATGAAATAAAACTATCCACAGACCAACAAATAAATGCTAGACTGTACCGTCTGCCTCAAAAACACGAAGAAGAGGTAAGAAACCAAGTTAATGATATGGAAAAGCAGGGCATAATACGAAAATCAAACAGTCGATACGCTTCACCAATCGTAGTGGTCGCCAAAAAGCCCGATAGCGAAGGAAAAGTTAAGTATAGAGTATGTGTCGATTATCGAGCTCTCAATGATATAACTGTAGACGATAAATATCCATTACCAAATATCGAAAGTATTCTTGATAAGCTAGGAAGGTCTCAGTACTTCTCAACCCTTGATTTAGCCAAGGGATATCATCAAATAAAGGTGCATCCTGATGATATACATAAGACTGCATTTGTTACACCAAACGGTCTATATGAATATACCAGAATGCCCTTTGGGCTGAAAAACGCCCCAGCGACATTTCAGCGTCTAATGAATGAAGTTCTCAGAGAGTACATAGGCAAAATTTGCATAGTTTATCTTGATGATATACTTATTTTTTCGACCTCATTAGAAGAGCACATAACATCGTTAGACAAAATTTTTCAAAAATTAGCTGACTACAATCTTAAGATACAACTAAGTAAATGCTCTTTTCTTAAGAAAAATACAGAATACTTAGGTCATATCCTTACTGCAGAGGGAATGAAACCTAACCCAAATAAAATAGAAGTAATCCAGAAATATTCACTGCCCCAAACAATTAAGCAGTTACAAGGATTTTTAGGTAGCACTGGATATTATAGGAAATTTATTGCTGATTACTCCAAAATAGCGTACCCGATGGTTAAATATCTAAAAAAAGATATGAAAATAAATAGTAAGGACCCGGAATACATTCAAGCATTTGAACGATTAAAAGAAAATCTTATCAGACATCCAATACTCAAATTTCCAGATTTTAACAAACAATTTTCCCTATACACTGATGCAAGTAATTTTGCGTTAGGAGCTGTTCTAACTCAAGAAGGGCAGCCAGTATGTTATGCCTCCCGAACATTAAACGACCATGAAAAAGATTATTCTACAACAGATAAGGAATTTTTAGCAATAGTATGGGCTACCACATATTTTAGACCATATCTTTGGGGTCAGAAATTTAAAATAATCACTGACCATATGCCTGTAAAATATTTAAATAAAAAATATAATGGAAAGGAGTTTAGTCAAAGAGTCCAAAGAGGACTTCTTAAGTTGCAAGAATTTGAGTTTGACATTGAGTATATAAAAGGGAAGGAAAATAAAATAGCAGATTTCTTAAGTAGAATCCCAGAGGAAATAAACGAAACATCAGAAACTGTACATTCATCGAATGAACAACTTTTAGACCATATACAAATCAAAGAGGGAATTGTTAACATTTACCAAACTCAGCTAATATTGACTTATTCTGTGCAAAATGAAATAATAAAAAACAGCACACTAAAACAATAATTCAGGTTGATATGACGAAAAATGACAAATACTGGAAAGATTTATTTAAAAGAACTATTAAATCAGGAACAGTAGGAGTTTATTCAGAAGTAGATGATGCTGAATACAATAAAGTACAAAAAGTTTTAATTGAAATGTATGGACACGACAAAGAAGTAAAATTCTACAAGCTCACTCAGAGAGCAAGAGATTTAGAAAAGGTTGAAGAGGCCCATAAACAAATATCCTTATATCACATAGAAGAGAGTAATCACTCAGGTATAGTTGAGACATATCATAAATTAAAAAACAAAATATATTTTCCAAAACTTATAAAAGAAATTTCTAGAGTAATAGGGAATTGTCAGACTTGTCAAGAAGGTAAATATGACAGAAAGCCAATAAGACCAAAGTTCAGACTAACAGAAACTCCAATTAAAGGAAACGAAATTTTGCATATGGATGTTTATCATTTCAATAAACTAACATACCTGACATTTATTGACAAATTTACGAGAAAAGCTTATGGATACAATTTAAGTAGTAAAAATTGGACAAGTAAATTAGAATGCATAGACGAACAATTAAGTAAATTCGGAAAACCAAGAAAAATTATCTGTGACAATGAATTTAATTCAGAAAATATTAAAGAATACTTTAGGAAGGAAGGAATTGAAATGCATATGACAAAACCAAATTCGCATACTGGAAACTCAGATATAGAGAGATTCCACTCTACATTACTTGAAATTTTACTAACAATTAAAAATACAGACATTTCCACCAATAGAAAAATTCATAAAGCTATTCAGATATACAATAGTAGGTATCATTCAACATTAGGTATGAGTCCAAACTCAGCAGAAAAGACAAATCAGTTAAATTTAAGAACAAAAATAGTAGCTAAAAAGGAAAAAATTAGAAAAAAGAGAAATATTTCTAGGGAAAATTATGATGAAAAACGCAATGAAGGCTACATAAGGAACTATAAACATTTAAGACATAAAAATGAAACATATTATAGAAAACATAATTTAAAAAATGTTGACCCAACAAATATTAAAAGACCAAATCAATTCGCAGGTAATCTTTTGGCTGTATCAGGTGATCTCCTGGCTGATAATAATGCAAATAGCGGAAGCAACACTCATAATAACACCGATACAAACCAATAAGGGATATACTACATTAAATTTAGGATCAGTAGAAATAATTAATAATAGCCAGACCATATTACACATAATAGATACTAGGGATTTATTTTCAACAATCGGAATGATAGAAGTTAATCTACAAGCTTTACAATTAGAAAACAATACCGAAATAAGTAATGAAATTTTTAATATAAAATCTAAACTTCAAGCAATAGTTCCACTAAGAAGACAAAAAAAAGGACTTATAAATATTATAGGAACAGGACAGAAATGGTTGTTTGGGACAATGGATGACAACGACCGACAAGATATTATCGGACATATGAACACAATTGATACTAATAATCATGCAGCCATAAAAAACCTGAACCATCAAATACAAATTAACGAAAAATTTATGGACTCTATTAATAAATTTAAAAAAACAATAGAAACAGATAGAGAAGTTTTATCCTATACTTACCAAAGTATTGCTTCGAACCAAAAAGACATTATTAGAAAACAAATTATTACAGACCAACTACTAAAACTTCAAATATTAGAAAGCAAAATTGATAGCATTCTAGATAACATAGCATCTGCTAAACAAGGTAATCTCCATCCAAGCATATTGACAGGAGAAGAAATAAGGACATTAGGGATAGACTTTTATAAACTTGAAAACGCTAGAATAGGACTTATGAAACTCGACCAAGACAGACTTATAATAGCTTTGAAACTACCAAAAGACTATATTTTGACTCAGTTAAAAATGATTATACCAATGCCAAATGATAAAAAAAAAGAAATAGATATGGAAAATTTACAATTTATAGAAATAAATAATGTACAATATGAGTATAATCCAAGAAACATTTACTTGAAAGATTTAAATATAAGTAATTCATGTATAATAAAAGATTCATGTACTTTTCGTTACAATAAAGAAATTAAAGTAATAAAAATTGACGACGATACTTTGATCTGCAAAAATTTAGAAAAAGAAAATGTTTATAATCACTGCGATGATAGAAAATTAATTTTAACTGGAAATTTCATGTTAAATATTAATAATTGTTCAATAAATATATTAAATGTAACTATTTTTAATTATCAACTAGAATTTATTCAAAAATTTCATTATGAAGAAGAAACAAATTTAAATGTAACTGACAAATTAAAGTTTGAAGAAATTTCAAAAATGCAACAAATTGAAAATTTACAAAAAATTAATGAATTAACATATCACAGAACTATAAGTCAAATCAGTAATATTACAATGTTCTTAATAATTATAATTATTCTTATTGTAATATTTTTCATTAACAAATCAAATCGTAAATTGAAAATTAAAATAAATAATGTTACTAAGCCCCAACCAAATGTTAAAATTATGGAAATTCCAACGATTCAGGAGAATCTTAAGAATAAGGGGGGAGAAGTTACATATTTGTATGGTGACCTCCGTCACCATTAGTACAACAACCTTTTATTTGTAATACGAATATGAATAATAAATCAATTCGTAAAATGCAAAATAAGCATATAAGTATATTTTCATATTGTAAAATAATATTGCAAAATAAGCATATAAGTATATTTTCATATTGTAAAATAATACATTGAGCATAATAATAATCAAAGGGAAATAAATCTGATTGAACAAAATTTAATGATATATCTAGACTAACAGTCGTTAAGATACCTCGAAGAAATAAAGTCGTCGTTCGAACTACACTAAAAATAAAACTCTTTTTTTTAACTCGTGCGAAAAATATCGTATAAAGCCGGTGGTTTAATATTGATAACATGACAAAGGTGGTTAAAATAGCTTCGCAGATTTTCGTCGGGAACTTGGGGAACTCCAAGCAGCACAGCATCCCCTGCTATCCTCTTGTTATCATAATCTTCTTGAATGTTTTCAATTTCGAGTGTTTTCGTAGAAGTGATGGAAAGTTCAGATTTTATTACAGCCAGATTTTGTTTATTATCAGATAGAGATGATTTAAGCTGAGCAATTTCGGATTTGAGTGAATCAATGACAGTGTTATAAGTGGTGTGTGAAGATTCAAGTTGTGTAACTCTGGCATTAATTTCAGAGATATTTTTGTTTATATCCGCAAATTGGTCTTGCATAGTGATCACAAGTTTAGCATTTTCTTCTTTTAATTGAGTGGTTAATAAAGAAATAATGGACTCACTTTGTTGTTTGAGTTTCTCATCCATAATTTTCCACATGTTGTCATCCAATGCCATTTTGGGAGCTTTTTGTTGCGGCGAAAATCCAGGTGAGTTTTGTTGTAAAGGTTTGAGTTTGAGTTTTGGGTTTGAGTTGGGTGGTATTTTATTTACTCCTGATATTAAAAAGTGTGTGTGAGAGAAAAAAAAAGTGTTCGATGAGGTTAAGGCAACACGAACAAAGAAATGTCTTTTTTCTATATTTTTTTCTTCAAACTTAAGTTTTTTTTGCTTTATTTTAACAAAAAATAATTTCAATTTGCACTTAAACCAACGATTTTTATGTTCCTTATCTTTAAAACAATGGATTACTTCCTATCACTTTACTAAATTTATACTTGGTTATTAAATTTGGATACAAAATTGCCCGCCAAAAGAAAAAAGACGTCTATACGGTAGCTATCTTCATGTCTAATGTTTTGTTAACAATAACAAAGCCACTAAATATTTATTTTTAAATGTATAACGTTTAAAATTACTTTGGAAGTCAATATGATTACCATCTTATTTGGAATCTCTGATTATAGTTTCTAGGTTGATTGAGTCAATACTTTTCTCTACAAAAAGGTTCAAGGAATACACTATGGACTCATAGATCCCTCGCTGGAGCATATTAAATTGATATAAGGCCCTGAAGACGAAAAGAAATCTATTTGTTTTTTTTTTTTTTGAAAATCCGTGATAAAATTTATTGCAAAATATTTTCCCAGAATTTCCTAAAAATGGGGGTCAGTCAATTTACATCTTATTAAAAAAAAAAAAAAGTATTCAAACATCCCAATGAAGTCTATAAATAACTACGTCTAGTAAAATCATGCTAGGATCTTTTCAATCTGCTGATTGTGGTGAATAACATAGTAGAAACTTCAAATACGAGTATTAGAATAAATTAATTATGTACTTGAGAATGTAGGGACATAAAATTCCTATGAGATTCGCAGAACGAGGATTTGATTTAATAATAACAAAATCAATATGACATCAAAACATAAGATAAGGAGATGGGCATTAGTCTTTTTATTTGCGATATATACATTATGTATGTATTGTTACGGTAAAATTTACCGCAACAAAAACAGGTCTTTTACGTTTCCCGGTCCTCGGTTCCTTTCTTTCCAATTTTCTTTTCAGGTATTTCTTTCAACCTACTGAGAGAGAGAAGGGCAGCCATGGTCCATCCGCCATCGGTTCAATCTCTCAGTATCTTGAAGAAATAGAAATCGATATATCAATTTTGACAGTAAGAGTGGATGTGTTCCACTCACCGATAGACGGGCGGTCTGTGTTGATCTTAAGCCAGGATGACAGTTGGTCCCCGAGTACAAGTTCTAAAATTGACAACCGGGTGGGCGCACAGTGCGTCGAATGTATGAACATGGTGGACAAAAATCTGTTTTACAAAAAATATGGCTTTTGTGTGTAAAATAGGTCTTGAAAACACAAAAGAAAGTGTAATTCAATCAGCACAGAGAATTTAAGTGCCATATGATAATTCCAAGATGACTATTAAGCTTAAAATAGAAGAAAGAAGGTTGATCTTAAAAAATGTAAAATAGATTGTTTTACTTAAATTTGAATTCTTATTTTCCAGATTAATTCTTATGTTAGATAATTGAACGTTTTTGACATTAACATTATGTGTTTTGTTCTTTTATTAGATGATTTAAGTTAATACAATGTCAATTTTTGTCCAAGCTTGAAGCTTATAAAATTTAAATTAAACTGACCCATAAGATCGTTCATGTTGGACGCCTCAACTTGAACAAGTTTTTAACATTATTTCATACACAAAAAATTTAATGGTCTGCAATCAAAGAACAACAGGGACTTTTCCATAGCTCAATATTAACCAATTTCAAAGGGGATAACGCTACCAGAAAAAGGAATTCGTCTGTGTTTTCAGAATCAGTAAAGAGTTGTTTATACTGACTATGCCCAGAACTACCGTTAAAGCCCCACTTGCAGATTAAAGTAGCAGTCGTGGCATGTTGTATTTCAGAAATGTCTGCAATACTTTCTCCAGTCTTATTTAGGAGTTCTTGGAGGTCAACAGATGCAGTTGTTTCTGTTACCTCCCTCTGCCTAGGAAGCATTTGTTTTTTAAGCTTTCTCAGTTTGTATAAGCTGAAGAAATAATCTTTATGCAACGCATTAACAACTGATTGTAGAACATTATACTTTTTTTCTGAGAGATCCAGGTCTCTTGTGGAGTGTGGAGTTGCCTCTTGTGGAGTTATAACTTTTTTTTCAGCAAGATCAACTCTTTTGCCAGATAGTTCTGCTGCAAACTTAAGCTCTTCACTGGAGTTTGAGAGGTAACGATCCTCTACTCTACGTTTTTTGGTCTTGTGGGAAGCAACTTCAAATGGTTTTTGAGGTCTTCCGCGACTAGATCCCGGTGTATCATTTAAAGCATTCTTGGTCATAATATCTAAAATACAGGCAGGAAGTATAAAATCACTTTTTAACCACACTTCATGCCGTTGGAAAAGTAAACCGCGGTTTCGTCAGCATTGTTTCCACCGATTATCAAGATTTAAGTCAAAAAACTTGACATTTTGGCTTAAATCACTTTTTATCGAACTAGAACAATTTGTTATTTTTAATTAATTTAATGTAAAGCTGGTAACTTCTTCAATTCTAGAGCTTTTAGTAAAAGAAACCCATTTTTCAAATTTTTTTTGTTTTTTTATCGGTTGACCTTGTTCTACAAAAAGTTAAATATTTTGCAGTTAGCAAAAATTAGCAATGAAAGTTTTTATTTTTAGAAAGTTCAATAATGGACAAATACAATGACATACAAAATGTTGATATACTTTGATATATATTTTTTTAAACTCAACCTAAAAGAATTGTTCATTCCTCAAAAAGGACTCTTTTTGATAAATTAATAAAAATACTAATTCCACCAAAAAATAAACTAAAAAATACTCATACCAGCTCCAAAGGTATCCATAATTATTATTCACAAGAAAAAATATTGATAATAGCTGTAATTTTTCTACACGAGATCAATTATGGCACAGCAAAATCTAATTCTAAACTGGAACTGAAGCTTAAATTACCTCCACTGTTGATAACAATGCCGCTAATCGACCAACAAGATGTAACGAAATCCCAAAAATATACATATAATCACTACCGAGTAATGACAGTATATATAAAAAAGGAATTTCCCTATACCAATTCGAAAAATGATTCATAGATTTTTGTAAGTTTTCCAAAGACTTTCTAAAAGACACAGGAATCCTGCAGAAAGGTCAATTTGGTCGAATAAGGTAGGTTGCTTGATTTGTCTAGTGCGGCAGGCATGCTTGCATATCCTAGGTCTAGCTCGACGGAGGGGTGGGATCTTGCACCGACTTACCAAGCAACGTCACTCTACATGCCTTCATAAAAAAAAAATTAAAACACTACAAGAAAATTATATGAAAAATTATAGAAAATCGGATTTGAAATCAAAAGAAGAAAAGAAAAGGAAATTGGGAAACCTGAAGATGGAGTTGTGGTTTCCAAGAGTGATTAGCCCTCCCACAGACTTTAAACATATTAAAGACTGCCTACGCCACTGCTACACTCGATATATTTGCAGTAGCCCCTAACAGGAACCGTTCTAACAAAATTAAAACTGGTATCTCATCACCACTATCACTACAATTACACCCTCAGCATTCACTCACACAACACACTGAAAAGAAATTTAACCCAAATACATCCTAAATATCTTCATTCAGGATTAATAAGTAATGAAAAATATGTTGGTTTCATTTTGAAATATCAACAATAACAAATTTATTTGTGTTATCTGTTTTAATTCTAAATTAACAAAAAAAAAGCGTCTTTTAAATAAGAAGATTAAAGTAGTTAAGATAGGTATGTAAAGTGAAATTAATTTAATTAAAAGAAAATAAGTTTGTTAAGTTAAATTTAAGACAAAAAAAAATAAATTATGATAAGTTAGTTTTTAGAAATATTTTTAGATTAGGTAATACAATTAAAGAAAAGTTAATGAAGAAAAGTTAAAAAGTTAAGATTGAATAGATAATAAAAAACAAAGTAGCTTAAAAGTGTTAAAATATTATTTGATTATAAAAAAAAAAAAACAAGAACTAATATAACCAAGTTATGCAGTCTTCACTTCTTTTTATAGTTCTGGTAGGTATTCCAGAAAGATATATACATATATATGTAATTTTTTTTTAATTTAATGAATTTGTCAGTTTGTTTCGTTTAAAATATAAAAATAGGAAAATTTTGACTCACCATAAAATTTGTAAACTTTTTATATATTTTTAAAACTTGAAACTTTATTTAATTCATCAATTCAACTCTTGGTTTATGATTCCATAAAAGGATGTGCACAACCTCCTGGTCTTGAACCTGTTGAACCTAGTTTCACACACAAGGAATAAAGAATTTATTTTTATATTTAAACGAAACGATAATATAAAAAAAAGGCTAAATGAAAAAGAGGAAGGAAAGATAGCTGAATAATTTTGGTATACTTAGCTTTTTGTTTAAAATAAAGAAATTGAAATCAGTAGACGCCAAAAAAAATGTTGATTGAAGAATCCAGGTAAGATATTGATGCAGCTTCCTTCTTCTTTCAGAAAATTTGATGTAGATATATTAAGGGTCTGTTATCTTTTTAATCTGATATGATGCTGATTAGATTGCACAAACTGTTCAGAATTGTAACCATAGGACAGTTTTTTTTTTATGGACAGGTTATATTTTCTTCAAAAAAAAAAAAATATTGCTTTCCATTTGTTGGAATGGTTTCACAGTTTAGAATTGTTAATCCAAAATTCCAAGGGAAAATCTTCGAAGATGATGGTAAGATTCGTTCTACGACAATTCTATGTCGAGATAAAAGTTCTTGATAGTTTTCTTTTTATTTTGGTATGCTTTGATACTTTCGGAGTATGATGGTTTTCATCCAAGAAATAATATTTTAGCACGCAAAAAAACAATACATAAATATTCTCGAAAATTCCAATTTCAAATTTACACAAAAAAAAACTTTTTATTTATTTTTATTTTTACACACAAATAAAAAAAACTTGAAGACTTCCTTGCTTTTGAAAATTTAAGAAAAAACTGATCCAAAATTAAATATTGCGACTCCTTTTATATCAAATGAAAGTCACACACACATCCTTAAATTTAATAATAAAAATAATAACAATGAAATTTCAAACAAAACATCCTGGAGTTTATTTTGATTGAGTTTCAAGTAGAAAATATTTTCGAATATTTGATTTCAATTTTATCTTTGAACAAAGTAGATTTTTGTTCAAAAATGAAAATTTTTAAGAGGTCCCTTACAAAGAAGAGAGCAAACCAATAAAAGTTACAAATAAGAGTTATTTAAGATGTTGTTGTTGGGCTCTACACTAATTTAGCTTTGAATCACACATTCACTTTTTTTATTTTTGTCCACAAGTCAACGCACTGTGGGGCGGTCTGATTAATCCTCTTAAAGAAGCATGGGAGACACCTGGTCCCCGAGTACACTATTTTTTGTTTGTTCCATTAATTGGAGGGGAAAAATGCATGCGACAGAAAATTAAGTTTCTTTTAAGTTTTCTGCAACTTTCTTTTCGTTTTGAGTTGGGGTGAATAGGTGCCTGAATGCACCCATTGGATTGGCTTCCACTGGAAGTCATACCAGAGTTCGTCGAATTCAATGGCGATGACTGTGCATAAGGCTGGGGTTTAAGTGCGAGTAGGAAAGGCCGCTGGAATTCAACTGCGTTTGCTCACTCACGCTAGAATTCTAAGTTCTGCTGAATGATGACGCGACCAAAATCTACGGTCACTGATTGGCCGAAAGCATTGGGCATCGAAAAAAAGAAGAGGTCATCCAGGCAATTTCAGAGCTTGGAAGGGCACTTCTTACCCGTTTGTAGAGCGATTCAGAGGTTCTCTTGAAAATCATTTGTATCGTCTTCTTCACCGACTGTTTGACAGTTCGGCTTCGTGTTTTTTTTTTGCTAAACGTTTAATTTTTGTTCGTCGGTCGCCGGTCGTGTTTTTTTTTTAATCGTGTTAGAAATACATTTCATTGCGTTTTTGCGAAATAAAATTGCAACAGTATGTATATAATTTACTTACCTACTTCATATAAAGCAAGTTATGCATAAAAAAAAAATCCAACGAGATTTTATCACACCCTGACATTACTGTCTCTGTCTGTCTGTCCGTGAAGGTTTATCTATTTTAAAATTTGTTCAACAAAAAATTCTGCGTCGTTTGGTTACCATTTTGGCGGGCATCCATAAGTAAAAAAAAAAATTTAAGTGGAGTTTTTGTGTGTTAATCGGTTCATGGAGCGCTCCCAGATGATGGCATAAGACCGGGGGCAAAGGAGGGCACTTGCCCCTCCCCCTGCAATACCACACCATAAACATATTTTTTAACTTATTATGATGAATTTCTTAAAATACTTCTCGATTTTTTGCCGGAGTCCATAATTTGCCCCCCTCTGGCTCTGGACCAAGCCGAATATACTCTCTCAATAAATTGAAGTTTTTCTGTTTGTTTTATTTTTTTTCATGAATTACCAAACAATGCGTTTATTTGAAAGGTTATTAAATTCTCTTAGAAAAAACCTAAATTCAAGATTTTAATTTAATTTTATTTTAATTCAATTAATTTCGCTTAATTCAAGCTTATATAATAATAACAATAATTAGATAACTTAAACCATCTAAAAAAACTTATTCTAACTAAAAACTAAAGAGAAGGGGGTTAGGGATAATTAGAGTAAAGGTTTTGTCTAAGGGAGGATACACTTGTGTTAAAATCAAGGAGATGCTGTGCACTATTGGCTAATCGTAACATTCTTGAAACTGGGTTAAAATGGGCATAGTTGGTTCGGTGAGTAGGAAGTCGAAGGAAGCGAACAGATCTAAGGTTACGTGGATTGGTGTTAAAGAAAATTAATTCAAGAAGTGGCGGAGAATCGATGGACTTGGTGAACGAAGAGTATGTCTGCAACAGCACGACGTTTAGCAAGGGTGTTTAAGTCAATCAGTTGTAAATGATGTTCGTAAGTGGGGAGGAAAAGAGGATCAGACCATGGAAGATTTCGTAGGGCGAAACGGAGAAACCTACGTTGCACGGCTTCAATTCTAGATGAGTGGGTGGTTTGATAAGGAGACCAAACTTGACTGGCATACTCAAGAATAGGTCTAACAAATGTGATGAAGAGAGATTTTGTTACGAATGGGTTTGAAAATTCTTTAGACCAGCGCTTTATAAGACCAAGGGAACAGTTTGCTTTTGCAATAATATTATCTATGTGAGAACGGTAATTTATCTCTTTATCACATAAAATTCCGAGATCGCGAATGGAGGAAACTGTGGGAACCGGAGCGTTGCGAAAATGATAAGTACGAGATGGTAGGGACAGGTGTTAACGAGAAAAAGTCATGTGTTAACATTTAGTGACATTGAGTTCGAGGAAGTTTTTGGTGCACAATGTAATAACAGAATTTAAGTCATTTTGACGCAGGGAAGAATCAATTGGAGAAGATATTACTTTCATAATTTTCATGTCGTCGGCATAGATAGAGAGGCTTGAGAAAGAAATAATGCTTTCAACATCATTAATGGAAAGGACAGATAAAAGTGGCCCGAGATGACTACCCTGAGGAAGCATAAATGGGATCGGACACGGAACATCTTAAAACAACACTATATTGGCGGTTTTCCAAGTAAGACCTTACCCGTTGGATGAAAATCGAAGGAAACCCAAAGACTCCTAGTTTAATATAGATAATTTGGTGAGAGATCTTATCGAATGCTTTGCTGAAGTCAGTAGTGATCACATCTACATCGTAGCCTTTTTCCAGAGCACAAAGTGCCATTGAAACAAATTGAATGAGGTTGTCGTAGTGGACCTGGCCTTATATAAAACCATGTTGTAGTGGGGAGACTAATGACTTACAATGAAAACAGAGAGCGTCATAGACAATACTTTCGAAGAGCTTGGGTATAGAAGAAAGTTTAGCTATCGGATGATAGTTAGAGATTTCGTTCTTATTTCCTTTTTTGTGAATTGGAAAAATAAATTAGTTTTTCCATAAAGTAGGGAAAACTGCTTGCGAAAGAGAGAGTTTAAATAAGTGAGAGACAGGCCTTCACAACTTAGTTAGCATAGTAGAAAAAACATTCAAGGGCATAGAGTACACTCTAGCAGCTTTTTTGGACATTGAAGGTACCTTCAACAATGTACAATATAATGCGGTAAAAAGAGAACTTGTATACCTTGAAGTGGATAATTCCCTCTTAAACTTGATAATCTGCATGTTAAAAAACAGACGGATTAACTCAGAACTAGAGGACGCAGGGATCAAAGTATCCAGATCAAGGGGGACTCCACAAGGAGGAGTTCTTTCACCACTATTGTAGATACTAGTTATGAACGAAATCCTGATTGAACTGAACAATAGCGGTGTCAAAGTAATTACCTTAGCAGGTGACCTGGCGCTGCTAGCGACCAGAAAATTTATTTCGACAACCAGCAAACAGATAAACTACGCCCTGTCAAAAGCCTGTATCTGGGCGAGGAAATGTGGACTTTCGGTCAACCCGCAAACAATAGAACTGGTACTTTTTATTAACAAAAGGAAAATACCAGAATTTGCTCCGCCTTCAATAGAAGGAACCCGACTTAGTCTATCAGATCATGCTAAATATTTAGAGGTAATTCTTGACAAAAAGCTTTACTGGGGTATGAACATTGGGCCATGATCGTTTTCTACTCCTGCAACAGAATCTTTGGTAAGACCTGGCGTCCAATCCAAACCCTAAAATCATAATGTGGATGTAAACGGCCATTATAAGACCGATCCTTATATATAGTAGCCTGGTTTGGTGGAGCGCGATGGATAAAGAATATAATTATCAAACGCTTAATAAAGTTCAAAGACTAGCTTGCATAAAAATCACAAGGGCAATGAGGTCCACAACCATTGCGGGAATAGAAACCATACTCAATTTAAGACCCCTAGATCTCTTCGTACAAGAAACTGCAGCCTACGGTGCTCTAAGACTTAGCCAGACCGATAGCTGCAAAAGGAACTCCGTAGGACATGCACAAATCATTAACAAATTTGCGGAAGGGTATGTATGCACAGACTAAACAACAAGTTTTGAAAAACCGTTTTCTCTCTCCATCCCCACAAGAGAAGAATGGGATGCTGGCTTACAACCACAGTACACATATTGAAGGTAATATCATTAGCGTGTTCATTTTTGTTCAGTTCTGCGCATCCATCAAAATCAGTGAAAAATGGCGAATCCCGTGACCCCTACTAGTTTAACATCAAAATTTGTTGTGTGTAATGTGTTCATTTGTTACTTATTTATTAGCAAATACAATTATTTCAAGCTTTTTAGTCATGCAAACAACATTCGTTCCTGGTTTTTAGTGTTATTTAAATTATGCTTTTGTGTTTGTTTTCTTCGTTGTTGTTGTAATACAGCGGATAGGGTCACGTAAGGCTGCCATCTTGAATTTGTTTGACAGTTCTCATTTCGGACACCATGCGCAAGATAATACCTTAGATATGTGTACTGTGGCTTACAACAATAAGTTAAGCCGTTGCGATGGTAGAAATTTACACATTTATAGTAAAAAAAAAATTTCTAATAGGCCCAACTTTCCTCAAAAATTGACTTCTAATTTTTCAATGATCATTGGTAAGGTAGTTCAATCATTGAAATAAGAAAAATCTTTTTATGTGGAAAGTTGGGCCTATTTGAACAATTTTTTTGGCTAGAAATATTAATTAAGTCCTTAGCTTTATTTTTCCATCAAAATAATACATGATTTTACTTCCTAAACGTCTCAAAATCAATCATTAAAATTTTCAATGATGTGTTTCAATGATAGCTATAACTGGCGCCTAACAGATCTTAATGATGGCGATACCACAGGCTAATATTACTTTTTACATAGACAGACATGCAGCGATCAAAGCTATCTCTACAACAGAAATAAAATCCAAGCTGGTTTCATGCTGTCACGAAGAGCTAAAGGTTCTTGCCACGCAGCACAACATCAGACTCTGCTGGGTCCCTGGACACTGTGGAATTCTAGGAAATGAAAAAGCAGATGAACTGACAAGGACTGGTTCATCGTTAGATCTAAGCCTAATAGACTCCAGTGTTTAAATTCCACCCTGTGCCATTAAACAGACAATTGGTAAGAAGATAGTGACGGATGGAACCCACTACAAAGAATCTGTGGCCTAGCTAGAATAAGAAAAAAACTGAACTTATCATGAACCTTAAAAAGAGATCCCTCAATCTTTTAGCAGGGATTACCGCAGGACATAATCTCTAAGGGTATCATAAAAAGAAGATGAGACAAAGTAGTGAAGACCTATGCAGAGGCTGTGGAGACGAAAAAGTTGAGGAGAACACCCATCACTACATAGGTCACTGTCCAGCACTCTACAATATAGTGTGACAGGAACAAGATCCACCGTCAGCCCATCAACCTAACCTAACCTAACCTAAGAATAAGAAAATAATTATGAGGAATAAAAATTCTATTTTCTCATATAGAGACAAAACGAGACCGCCGAATAATTACGCTACGAAGAATACGGTATCGTCTCAGGTAGTTAGGAGTTGGTATTGCCACGTCTCCGCTTCCGAGGCTATCGTGAAAAGCCATTATCCTTAGCAAAGATCTTGTAAAACTACCAGTCCCAAATGGACAGGGGAGGGAATATTTTGAAATCAGGAAAGTTGCCTATTTGCCAAATTGATGTGATATTTTTAATAGACTCTATGGAGTCTTTGGATGCCACATGGTGGTATCTTGATGTTAAATTAAAAAAAAAAAAAATCTATATAAAAAATATACTGTGGATCTGTTAATAACAAGTTTCCTTTTTATTTGCCAAGTATACTCTTGGAGGCTTTGTCAGTTCCTCGCAAGGGGCAGTACCTTGGAAAAAACTTTTCTGTTTTTAGGTGGCACAGCTGGGAATCGAACCCACACCTACGGCATGACAGTCCTACTATTTATCAAAACTCATACTCTTACGACTTTTTTTTCAATTTCACGTTATTTCATATTTCAAGAAATCAGGGATCATCTATACTAAGATAGCCTATTGAAAAGACCTTTTAAAAAGGAACAATTACGTGCAAGGGTTTTTACTATGGAATATGTTTGTTTGGCCCATAAGCATGCTTAAAACCAAAAATGCTACTAAATTCACCCATGCGTTTCTGAGAGAATGGTCACACTGCCCACTTTTCAGTATTTTTGGTATAACTCAAAAATTAAGCGGAATTTGACAATTTTACATATAATACTTTTTGTTCAAAATTAAATTTTCTATTGGAATGGATAGTTCAAAAAATTTTACGAAAAAATTTAAGCAGGAAAAGAAAACAAAAGCCAACATAAAAAAAATTGAAAAATCTAAGATTTTTAGATTTTTTTCTAAATTGCGCATAACTTGTTTTGGAGCAAAGATACGCTCAAGACATTCATGAACAAAGTAAACTGGAGTCTTACAGCTTTAATAGCCGCGTTTTATTATCGCTCATAACCCATATGGTTCACCTCGTGAAAATAAAACGATGTGGGTTAGTGCAAAAGCAGTGCTGTATATCAGTCTCTTTTTTTCTTATGTTTATTTGTTTTTCATGTAAGCACTTGTCTCTTTTCCTCTCTATTCCTTATACTGCTGACAAATCGCTGACATCCATTCACAATGGTAAATAGCCCTCTGCCGGCCAGAGTGAAAACCTCTATCTGGGTTATTGAAATTAACCTCGATAGAAACCTAGATCCCATGTTGTTTTTGTAATACATGTTAAAAGATAACCTCGACCCAGACCCAGAGATAATAAAACGCAGCTAATATGACATGTTAAAAAAGCCATATTATTTAAAAATTGACAGAGGTTTATCCATTCAAACTTTACCATTTCTTATCATTTTCCGCAGTTTTTGCCCGAAAGCCTATTTTTTGGTACTTTATGACAAATTTAACGTTCCTAGCACCTAATACCAAATCTTATGTTAATCGGACCAGCCGTTCGGTCTGTAGGTCTGAACGCATTTAAAAACAGCCGAAAAACGAAATTGCGAACTTACATCCTTTTTTATAAAATCTTTATAGTTCTAATGTCATATTATATCAAAATTTTAATTTCGAACATTTTTACGAAAGTGAAATTTACCATATTATTGTACTGAAAAACGGACTTTCGGGCCAAAACTGTGAAAAATTATAAGAAATGATAAGGTTTGAATGGGAATATCTCTGTCAATTTTGAACAAATATTAATTTTTGAAGATGCCATATTAAGGCCTTTAGTCTTTGCTTTGTTTTGTCTGTGCATGTCTTGACCCTATCTTTGCTTCGAAAAAAGTTATGCACAATTTATTAAAAAAATTAGATATTCTTGATTTTTTGATTTTTTTTTAAGTTGGTTTTTGTTAACTTTTTCTGCTTAAATTTGTTCGCAAAATTTTTTGAACTATCCATTCCAATAGAAAATTTAATTTTGAACAAAAAGTATTATAAGTAAAATTGTCAAATTCGGCTTAGTTTTCGAGTTATACCAAAAATACTGAAAAGTGGCCAGTGTGACCATTCTCTCAGAAACGCATGGGTGAATTTAGTAGCATTTTTGGGTTGAAGCATGCTTATGGGCCAAACAAACATATTCCATAATAAAAACCCTTGCACGTAATTGTTCCTTTGTACCTGTCATTTTCCGGTCTATTCAATAGGCTAAGAGCTCAAACTATTTTTAGATTTTTTTTTAGCAATTTTGATAATGAATTTCATGTTTTTGAATATTTTTCGGTTTTAATATTTATTTAGTTTTTTTTTTTAATTCTAAACCACTTGTGAACCCAAGAGCAAGTACACCCACTCGTGCATTTTCTATATTATTTGATTTCCTGATGCCATTTTCGTTTTTCAATATTTACCACACAATACTTCATTTTGACTTTCTGACATTTTTATAAGAGAATCTAAAAATAGGAACTTCCATTTATTAATAAAAGCTAACTCACCGTGAAATTCGAGAAGTACCATCCAGGAGTCAATTCTCATGAGTGCTTGAGTGTTCGTATGTAAGTAAAGTTTATTGATTTATCATTTACCTTAAGTGCCGGTTAAACATTTTCAATTAATAAGGTATTTCCATTTACCAAATTCTTTTGTGTAGGTTCGGGGGAAATTTTGCGAGTTTTAATACCATCATTTAAAGCTTTAACATACCTATAAAATCTATTTCGCATAGCAAACCAGGTCATGATTATTTTTATAATAATTTGGTGAAGTGCTCTTTAAACACCAAAATAAACTTTTGGAAGAATCAGCGAATCAAAAAAAAAGGACAGCAGCAGCAGTGGTAGAGATAGTCACCCAAAAAATGTCTTGTGCGTGTTGGGATTAAATTAGGACTTTTCTTCATGGTCGTCGCTGTTGTTGGGAAAAGTTCAGATGAAAAGTGCCTGGAGGTGATTTTTATGAGAAAGAAAAACAAAAAAACATCCAAGATCAACAGGACGAACCAAACAATATTCCAAGATTTTGTCTTTCTGTTTTACAATGCAAAACACAAAACACAAAACATTATATCTGAACGGTTTTTTTTTGTTGTTGTTGCTGCTATGAGATGCTTATCACGTTGCAGTAATAAATGCCTAACATAAAATTTTCTGAAGGACTTTTGCTAACCAGCATCAGCAGTGCCAAGAACAAAAACGCAAACATTCAAGCTGCAAAATCAATAGTGTTTGTGTTTGCTTTATAGCCAAGCGGTTTGTCTAATTTCCATAGGGAGTCGTGTACCTAAACGTGTACATATACATATTATGTAGGAGTGTAGTTAGACAATACATTGTGTTCTTGGAGTGATGATTCAAGTTCTCTCTACATCAACAGGAAACAAAAGATCTAGGAAATCATTCCATGGGGATAAATGGGGATGTTGCTCTTCGACATTGATGACGGTTTTTTCTTGTTCAGCATTGCGGTTTAACCCTAGTCCAAGTTGACATTAACTAAAGTGACACTTTTGTGACATGTTTTGTTTTGTTCTCTGCATGATACACTAGGGCATTACGATTAAAATGATTATTCCAATCTCTGTGACCGTATGGGTGAGGTGAGCTCATAGGGGGTTCTGGGTGTGTATTAAAGGTGCCCATACACATCACACTTGTTGTGACGACATTTGGGTCGGTGTATTAAAATGTTTGGTATGTGTAGGGTGGTGTCTGCACCCATGTCATATTCGTATATCTGTGAACAAACAAAATGTGTCGGAGTCGCTAAATGTATTACGAGCGTGAGGGTATAGATGCTGTGTAATATTTCCCCCAGTGTTTAAACCTGTGTAGGGTGAACAGAACCCTTAAGGATAAGCAAACAATATAAATTTTGGGTTAAAAACCAACCTTTGTCTACATGATGTCTTTTATATTACTTCCTTTCAATTCTACACCTTGTGGTCTTTAAATTTATCCTTAAATAATTTTAAATTAAGGTCGTTCTTAAGGCTCGGATTCAAGTTAAAGGCTATTGAATACACCAGTAAATGAGTCGAATAAAGAAACAATTACGTTCAAGTGATTTTATTATTGAATGTGTCTGTTTGGGACACAAGCAAGTTTAAAATCAAAAATGCTAAATTGATCTTTTGTTTCTAAAAGAACACTACTTTTAAATATGATTTATTGAAACAGAACTCGGAAAGTAAGCGCTATTTGACAATTTTTGGATGGTTTCAAATTTTTTTTTTTAATTTTATCAAGAAAATTTAAATAAAACACAAATAAAAATACAAAAATTAAAAATCGAAAAATCAAAGATATCTAATAATTTTTTTTAATAAATTGCGCATAACATTTGTGCAAAACTGACTACGATTTAATTAATCATTTTTGCAGTTTTTGCCTGAAAGCCTATTTTTTCGTACTACATGACAAATTTAATATTGTTCCAAGTACCAAGTTTTCTTATTAATCCACCCAGTCATTCAGTCTGTAGGTCTGTCAGCATTTAAAAACAGCTGGAAATTAAAACTGATGCGGGGCTTAGCTACTGAGGCAAGGGTAAATTTTGTAGGTTTTCCAGTTTCAAGCGTGCGTATACCCAAAACAAGCATATTCAATAATAAAAACTCTTGAACATCACTGTTTCTTATGAAAAGGTTTATCAACTACAGTGCTAAGACCAGCTTATTAAAAGAATCATCTGCGGCTTTCGAATTTGCTTTCTTGACCAAGTGTAGTCTAACATAAAAAAGTTCAGGTTAGTAATAAAGCAAATATTTTGATAAATATTAGAATTTAAAAAAAATACCCATTATTATCGAGATAGCGTATAAAGATGGTACAGTGTGGCGTATACGTACTTTTTTAGTTTGTAATAGGTATACTCATACTTTAGTATATTTTCCTTACCATTTTTTTTTTGTACTTTTGTTTTTGTCAAATATAACAGCTATGACCTTAGATGATACCTGTCTAGATTAACTTGGAAATTAGAACATTAAACCTAGTTAAAAATGTCATCCCAATTGTTAGACTAACGGTGTGGCACTCAAAGCTGCTTGGCGCCCCTTATCTACGTTCCTGGATGTTATGCAGTATGTAATAATATTTTTTCCAAATAAGGAATTTTACCTAAATTATTGGAGCCGTATAAGAAAAAAGTAAAATGCATGACTGGGATTGAATTCAAGAGCCTTCAATTTTAAAAATTGTAAGTATTAATGAAAGAAAAAATATTAAAAACCATGAAATTCATTCATTCATTGCTTAAACATTTCTTTTAATAGTTTGATTTGAAAAAAAAGATTACTTTCAGAATACTTTATCGATAATGAATGTTTGCGAAAAAGTTCAAAGTATTTAGAGTGTTTAAAAAAAAATAATAATTTTTCTTTGTACATGAAACCATTTAAACATTTTAAAGCAAAAATATTAGTATGCAATTCTAATCTACATAAATATGAAGGGTCCAGGGAAAAAACGACTTGAGTCCACTTGAGTTCATTCCGAGATAAATAAAGTTATAAATTTATTACTAAAATAATGCTTAATTCAAGGAAAAATAAATGAAAGTAGCAAATTATTTTAACGAGCACGAAGTACTCAATTATGCAAACATATATTAATTTTAACATCTTCAATGATACGCTGGCATAAGTCAAAAGGACCTTCGGCGTTAGAACCAAAATTTCAAATTTATAAATTTATTACTAAAATAATGCTTAATTCAAGGAAAAATAAATGAAAGTAGCAAATTATTTTAACGAGCACGAAGTACTCAATTATGCAAACATATATTAATTTTAACATCTTCAATGATACGCTGGCATAAGTCAAAAGGACCTTCGGCGTTAGAACCAAAATTTCAAATGTTTTATTTGATTTGAAATGTTCTTCTGATAGAACCAGACATGAAATTGGACACGGGGTTTTGCTTTTTGTTCAAACACCTCCAGATTTTCAAAATATAGTTTGAAAATTAAATAACTTTCATAAGCGTGACATTGGACCGTTGTTGAAATTCATTTTGTTTTGAAGGACCGCTCGGAAGTATTCATTTGGAATATCGCATATATTTTTTTTTTTTAATTATTTACATACCTGGCCTGTCGCTAAGTTCAGTCACAAGTTTTTCCTTTTCAATATTGCTTTGCTTAAATTTTGGAGCAAAACAAAAAACTGTTGGAAACATTTTTTTTAGAAAGTGTGCTATTTTGTGAGTTTTCAAAATCCTTTGCGAAGAAAGCTATATTTCATCAGATGGTTGGCAATCATAAAAATCTATAAGATGTCATCATTAGTTAATTTTTTTTTTTTTTTGTTCAAAAAGGGGACTTAAGCCGTTTTTCCCCTGGACTCTTTATATGTACATATTTATTAAGCGGGCCATTCGCGATGAGACAGTCGCAAAGACTGTCGATCGGACTGTCGCAACGACGGTCAAAAGTACGCACACACGTTACGACCCGGTTGAGCGGACGGTGTGTCGAAAAATTCTCAGAAGTTGCTAGTCTCTTTAAGTATGAAGTACCTTCAAATTATGAATCGAAACAAAAGAAATGCTGCTCCTGCTGTAGCGCTATTGGAGTGTCTCGACGAAAAAAAAAGAAGACAAAGTGGTCAAAAGAATGGTTCCTGAGAAGAAGTTTACACTCCGACATGATCTTACTAGGAGAATTGGTGTCGGAGGAACCCGGTGACTACAATAATTACCTACGGTTGAATGATGAAACTTTCCTTAAGTTGTTGGATACAATTCGAAACCAAATCACCAAACAAGATACCCCAATGAGAGATGCTATAAGTGCAGAAACTCGCTTAGCAATAACTCTGCGGTTTTTAGCCACAGGAAGGAGTTATGAGGATTTGAAAACATCATACCGAGTATCACCTCAGCTCATCGGCAAGATTATACCGGAAACGTGTTGGGCTATATACAATGCATTAAAAAAAGATTATTTAAAAGTACGTAATTTCAATTTAATTTGTTCTCTGATGTTTGATTTGTCGTTTGGTCTGACCAAAGGTTTTAGTTATCTAAATACTTAAAACCATTAACAAATTGTATATTATTTATTTCTTCAAGCTCCCTACAACGGAAGATGAATGGAAGACTATTGCATCAGAATTTAAACAACTATGGAATTTTGATAATTGCATCGCTGCTTTGGATGGGAAGCATATTGAAATAACAAAACCACCTGGAAGTGGTTCAATGTATTTTAATTATAAGGGCACATTTAGTGTAATATTGTTTGCTGCAGTGAACTCAAACTACGAGTTTATATATGTTCGCGCTGGAGTAAACGGAAAAGTATCTGACGGAGGATTGTTTCAACAGACAAAACTCTTTGAAAAATTGGAAAGAAACGAACTGTCCATACCAAGACCTCGAAAACTGTCTTCAAAGATCCCATTTAAATTCCCTTATGTTTTTATAGCAGATGCAGCATTTCCTCTAAAAGAAAATATAATGAAACCTTATTCGGAATCAAGCATAACACATGATGTGAAAATTTTTAACTATAGGCTAAGTAGAGCCCGAAGGATAGTGGAGAACTCTTTTGGAATTTTAGCAAGCAAAACATTGACGCTGTGATTTTAGCCAGTTGTGTACTACATAACTATGTAAGAAGAAATCTCCCGCAGACATATTTAACACCAAGATTAGTTGATTCAGAAAATCATGAAACGGGTGCTATCGCAAGAGGACTATGGCGAGAAGCTGGGGAATGCATTCCATTAGAAGTACCTAGATCATGTCGGTATTCTGATCAAAATGCTAAAGTTGTCAGAGACAATTTCAAACACTATTTCAATACAGTTGGGAAGCTAGATTTTCAAGAAAATATGATACATTAATTTAAATCATGCCATTGTTTTATTCCTTTATCAAAAAAATAATAACAAAAAAAGAAAAGTAGAGCTTCATTCTTCTCATTTGCAGCATACTGAGATTACTTTGACGAAAAAACTAGAAATTCATCCAAATCTTGCACATTCTCTGTATAGCTCAGATCGGTTCTTTGAGCAGAAGAAAATTTTTGATTTGAATATGGGGGCATTATATTTTCTTGGGAGAGAACAAGAGGTCTTAAGTTTTCTTTATCTTGCATCATCTCTTTAGTATAGTTAAAATCGGATCCAGTGTTCCCAGATTGGTGGTTTTTCCAACCAAAATGGTTGGAAAAAATGCCTTTGGTGGGAAAAATGGTGGGAAAATATTCATAGTGGGAAAATATTTCAATGGTCTCTTTTTTGGTGGGAAAACCCACAATTCACTATTACCTGCCTATCTTCGAGTTTTATGACATATAATGATTTGGCACTAAAAAACAGAAACTTTCAAAAATAATTTTTTTTGTGAATATCACACATATGAGGTACCAAAAATCAATGAAACTTACTAGCTGACCTTTTATAACCGTTAAGTGACCTTTCAACTGAGATGCCGACATTTTTTTTGTAACCTTGAAACGAAGTTTATCTGAGCAATTATTGAAAATAGTTGATCTTGTCATGATCTAGTGATCTTTCGGATCGGTATACATTTTTTGTGAATGCTCCACAAATGAGGTGGCAAAAATCGTGCATGACCTTAAGAAACTTTAACTCTTGATTACAAGTTTTCTAGGGCTGATTAATTTCTAGGACAAGTTGACTTTCTTCACCAATTACTGACCAATTAGATGACATACTTTTTTTGCGAATATGAAGTACCAAGAGTGCAGCGCCAAAATGAACAAGTTGTTGAGTGGAATGTTCTTGAATTATCTTGTTTAGATGTATATGATTTCAAGAGAAAATCATTCACATCATTACGCCTGCGTTGACAAGATGCTTGCGGAAAATTAGTTGAATTATTTTGCTTTGCCATTCACAATACGACCATTTCGGTCGTGTCGTAAAGTTCGTTGAAATTTTCAACGGACTTCCGACTTGTCGTTAGTCGCACGGTCCGATGTACAACAAGGACATTCATGGTAGAACCTGTGGTATACGACTGAAGTCCGTCGGACCATCCTTACGACAGTTTTAACGTGAATGGCCCGCTTTAATATGAAAATAGAATTTAAAAAGAAATTGTAAGCCTGCTTTGAGAAATAGAATTTTCAACAAAAAAAATTGAAAGCTTTTTCAAAAATTCAAAAAAAGTTTCTTTAAAAATGTTGATATGCAATATTTGTCAAGTAATTTTCTTCTATTATTGGGGCTGCAACATTTAGACTCATTTTAAGTACATCTTCTATACATATCTCTATATTTATACATCTATATTCCAAATGTCGTTAGTATTAAAATAATTGCAAGTTTTTGAGCTCAGGTAGCTGTTTTTTGTCTGCCTGTCTGTTTGAACGCAGTATTCTTGAAAACAACTGAACAGGTTATGACTGGACTTTATGTACATGAACTTGATAACTCAGGGAGTAATCAAGGCTACTGTTAATTGTAAAAATGTTAACGGTATCTTTGAAATACTATAGAAAAACAATTAAATCAAGGGAAAACTATGTCAAAAAATTAAAATGATTTAGGAAATGTTTGTTAGCAAGTAGAAATAATCATTTTTAAAAGTGTCAGACAGTTAAATTAAACAATAATTTCGTATAATACAGTGAAACCTCCCTAAATGGACAGCTCCCTTAAGCGGACAGATCTCTTAAGCAGAAAAATTCTCGCGACCGCGGATCAAGGACTTAAATTCCATACATTTTATGTTCCTTTAAGCGGACACTCCCTTGATTGGATGCGGACAAGAAAATCAGCCGTAATTTGTTAAATTTAATCCTCTTAGCCGGGCAAAAAGTTTTTTAATATGAAATTTCTAACAAACAATCCCAAGGCAGATTTTTTTCTGCAGCTGTGGTCTGTTATTCTATCTTCTTGTCCATTTAGTTCCCGTTTGTTAATGAATTTTTTGGCACCATTTTTTAAATTCCTTATTGAAATGGATATTTGTTTTCTTTTTGTGAAATTAAGTCTTGTTTTATGTATTTTTTTTTTTTATCATTATAAACTTTGTTGAATATGTTGAGGGCGTTTAATATAATAAATATAATGTTAGTTATTTTTTGGAGCTAAAAATATTTTCTTTATACAAATAACTTTTTTGATTTTTTCTCTTCGACAGACAAAATTATTGTGACCGTCAGTGTCGCTGTCCGCATAAGGAAGGTTTCACTGTATATAATCTGAGAGGTGGTGAAAGGTTTGCTCAAAATGTCTTTACCATTCAAAATTTTGTGAACGTACAATGCGAACTCCATGCCACAAACAAGGTAGCGATGACACGCCCATGTTTGAATACCACAGTATATTTTCAAGATATAACAAAAAAAAGAATATTTTATGACTACCTCATTAACACTTTATGCCATCAACCTTGCGTGCTATGATGGCCCTTTGACAATAATAATGCACTTTCAAAATGCAATCAAAAGTTAAAGTTTATTATTGGGATTGTCATGCCGAAGGTGTGGGCTCGATTCCCAGCCGTGCCACCAAAAAACTGAAATGTTTTATCCGAGGTACTGCCTCTTGCGAGGAACTGACAAATCCTCCAAGAGTATACTTGTCTGTCATGAATAAATGCTTCTCATTTAGCCGTTCGGACTCGGCAAAAAACTGTAGGTCCCCTCCATTCCTGCCAACAACACGCACACAGGAATGGTTGTGAGTTGTAAGTCACTAGCCCCTGGCTCTCCACGAGCTGTTGCGCCACCCAATTTATTTATTTGTTATTGTGATCTTAGGGCGAATGAAACGCTGCCAGGTGTTATATTTATTGAAGATACACATTGTCTTCAAAACTGTTGAAGAATTTCTGACAGGACTGTAGTGGACAACCCTAGGAGTAATTTAGGCTTACATTTAATTGTAAAAATGGTAGGGATAAAGACAAATTATGTAAAAATAAAATTGCTATTGAAAATGACCAAACAATAATATTAGCATTGTATATAAATTCTATAGTATTCTCATGAAGAAAAAAAGCTCGTGGCCATCTATGCGTCCAAATGTCATACTAATTTTTGTTAAGGGATCTCGGTAAGGCGATCACAGCGAACCTATCGACCAAATGTCTTCCTACAAAATCGTGTTTCATGAGAATACTATAGATTGGATATACAATGATATTAGATAAATGATTTCAAAATTTTCAGACAGTTAAATTAGAACTAAAACAATTATTATCATAGGTAGTTCCAGAGTTTTTGAAAGTTTTAGTCACAATTTTTATATCGTTTCAAAGTACGTAAGTAGATCAGCTATAAGCATCAGTGCAAACTTCATGCTAGCAACATGGCAGCGATACCCCAGGGGCGCTTTGAGAATAATAATACACTTTAAAAATTGCAAAAAAAGAAGTGATACCACCGTAAGTTTAGTTCAATTATACCTACTTTATATTCGTACAATCAGTGTTATGGCAGTCCTAGGACCACAACTATGCAGAAAATGAAACAAAAATTAAAGTGTTTAATAGCGCCCTAAGTTTTGTTCACTTATACTTTATATTATGTTACGACGACGTCACGACTATGCAACGGTGACGTGAAATAACGCCAAACGAAATAAAGCCGACATTCAAATATTTGCTCTAGTTACGTTTTCAAAAACGAAATAAGACCAAATTGGATTTTTGGTTTTATTTCTCTTACGAATCCGAAATAAGACCAATTTGGCCTTATCTCGTTTTCAACTTATTCTATATTTACACTCCCGTTCAATTGAATTCAAAATTTTCGAGTGCGATTTACCGTTATAACTCCGAACTATGTGCAATAAATGAATTTTTGAAAATGGCATTAGAGAAAGCATCCAATTGAGGAGAGAATAAGAAAACACACAATATCAAACTTACCATCATTACACGTTTTATTATAATTTCTTCAATTTCCTTAACTTCGTTTAGGTGTGGTTTCATTTAATTTTCTTCTTTTTTGGTATGCAGAACTTTTAATAATACTCTCGACTGCTGAAATACTGGCACTGAACCTGGCTTCTTCCCTTGTCTTAGCAAATATTCAAATAAACAAAAAAAGTGCTACGATTGCAATATGCATTTAAAGAAATTATAATAAAACGTGTGATTATGGTAAGTTTGATATTGTGTGTTTTCTTATTCTCTCCTCAATTGGATGCTTTCTCTAATGCCATTTTCAAAAATTCATTTATTCCACATAGTTCGGAGTTATACCGGCAAATCGCACTCGAAAATTTTGAACCTATTCCATTGAACGGGAATGTATATCTGAAACTGAAATCTTTTCCTGGCATAAGGAGGGTAATGAAAAGAAGTTTAATGGTAGGATAAATTCAGTTTCTTTAAATCCAGATTATTTAAATGCAAAAGAAAACTAGCATACACCCAACCTCACACACACCCCCAATCCTATAGCGAGCCCAAGCAGGCTGGTTGCAGGGGGCAGTGTCTAGTTTAAAAAAATCGATCATATCGTTGTGGAAATATCTGATTTAAAAAAAAATTAAAACTTATTTAAAAATTATTCAAAAAATATTTTTTTAAACATTTTGGTACGCAATACTACTCATATTTTTTTTAAAGTTTCTGTATAAAAAAATATTTAAATCAGTGTTACCGTTTTGAAGAAAGAAACTCGAAAATTAAAAGAATGATTCTTTGGGAGGTACCATTAACATCTTGTTTTCGAAAAATGGTTTCCCACCCAAAGGTAGATTTTACCAAAGTAAATGTAGTGAATTTTGTTTAGGAAAAGTTGTGGAGCCATTTTTGAGAAAAAATTATTATGTAAAATTTATAAAAAAATTTGTAAGGCAGGTACCGCTATTTTTGGTTCTGAAAAAAAAGAAAAAAATAAAGAAAATGTGTATGTACCAAGAAGAAAATCGATCGAGGCGTTTAGGCTGAAGACGAACGGACAGACAGACAGAATTGTGTCACCAACTTTTTTGGTCTTCTCAATCATCGTAATGTCATGTTTGATTGCTATCTCGAAATTTTTTTGTGCAAGAATCGAAAACTTGCCTAATAGACGCTCGATATAGTGACGTAATAAAAACCAGGCCTGTTCACTGTTTCGAGACTGTTCGCTTTTTCGAGCGGGAGTTTTCTAAGGCTTTCTTGAGGCGAATTTGATTCTAAGTGCACATTTCGTTCGACGTGAATGTTCTTAATTTTAATTAAGCATTAAACAAGGCTTTCACTAAGGTTTTAACCAAAAAAGACGCAATTTCTCAGAGCTTTCAAACTATAGAAAATGCTTGCTCGAAATTTTTATACAAAATACGTTTTTATATAAAATTTTGTGTGTTCACTATTGTGAATAGTTCACTCTTTCGAGATTCACTAAATCGAGCGTCTACTGTACATAGTACATACCAGTAGCTTATTGGCTCAAAATATTTGAATAAAATGTGCTTAGGATTTGAAAACTATGCCAATCGAACTTGTTGAAAATGAAAACAATAGTCATTTCAAATTCCATAGCTGGGGAAGATAGTATAATTATTCTTGGAAAAACCTTCAATATTCAACAGATACATATGTTTGACCAAAAATTAAAAGTGTAATGCTAACTAAGCACGTAAATTTACGTGATTATACTTTGTGGAAAATCAATAAGAGTGGCGATTTTTTTGTTGTCACGCCAAATTTACGGCAATTATTCGGCAACTAATAGTTTATTCAAAAAAATGTTGACCAAAAACAAAAACGTCATGCTTACCTACCTTATATAAGATAAGCACGATTGTACTTTTTGGGGAAACCAAAAAGCTGCATATTTACGGGAGTTAATTGGCAATTACTGGCATACTTAAAAGTTATTTCTTCGAAAGTTGTCATGCTAACTTAACGCTGCTCAACAACTCGATTTGTGTTAACATTATATAAATGAAAGACGTTGAAAAATTCTTTTTCTACAAAAAAAAAAAAAAAAAAATACTTATCTGGTCCATGCATTTGGGTCAGAAATATGCAAAAATAAAAAAAAAGGGTTTTACCAGATTTAAAAAAAATCTTTTAGGGTCGCATGTGGCAAAAAATGGTTTTTAGTTCGTTATATTGCACTGAATTGCTGAGCTGAATGACCTATAAGTAGATGCTGAACTTGTTCACCTTGTTCACTTAAAAGGAGCTGCTTTTTAAACTTCTTCATTTATGAGCTATACAAGGCTACCAAATACGATTGTACTACATACATACATTTAACATTTATCACAAGTACAAATATTCCTTTACTGACACCTTCAATAATAATCTATTTATGAATTCAACAAAAATAGAAAATTATTCAAAACATTTTTAGTTCCTTTAAGCATCTTTGTAAAGGCAACCAGATATACAAATAGGAAATCACAGCACTTCAAACTCAAGTCCTCCCCTAACAAAAATGATAGACAAATTGTATGAGTAAAAAATGTAAAGTAATGTTATCACAATGAACTCAATTTGCCTGGAGTTATTTTTTTAAATAAGCTTTCATTTGTGGTATTAATATTTTTTTTTTTGTGTAGCCAGAAAAAGTTATTATCATTATTGTTGTTTGGTTGGTATTTCCTTTAACAAAAAAAAAAGCATATTAGAATTAGAAATTTGAATTTTAAATATTTTTGCTTATCAACACGCAAATCACGTACACACGTTGTTCAATCAGGAAATGGTTGGTTTGATTTTTGACGGACATTTCCCTCATTTTTATAAACCACCACTCCTTATTTAAAGCCTCTGATCGTTGGAATACTAAATACAATTAATAATCATTGAAAGGTTATTATATTTGTGAATCCAGAATAGCTAGGTGATTTATGAACATAAAAAAGGGCAATCTGAGACGTTGGATTAGGAAGTACCTACCAACGACCGCTCAACCTTCCAAGATAATGAATCGAACGAGAGTTCTCGTATATCACATTTGTTCTTTATTTAAATCTTTAGTCTTAAATCAATACGACACATTTAACTTCCTGCTCTAATTTATTTCACAAGGATTAAATGTCTTTGCTTGAAAAATTTCCTATCCTGACACACTATTTTCAGCCAACAATCCATCATTTAAATATCATGCTTCTAAAGGAATCCAAGTGGAATAGTTCTAAAATACTCGAAAGTAAAAGTCTTTCATTATTTCAGGTAATTTCAGTTGAAATCGAACGAGACAGTGAGATTTTATAGTGCTTCGGGCAGACAAGTGTATCCTTTTTGCTGGCATTATAAGTCCTTTTTGTATACCTCTTGTATACGGAATTATGAAAAGTATTTTGCATTAACTCTATTTGTTCGTGGTGCATGCCGATGCCGTTTGAATACGTTTTTATTTTTATTTTTTATTTTCTGTTGTTGCAATTACTATGGAACATTATGCAAATCCGGTTGCTGGCACTCGATATGCAAACGGATTTCAGATTATAATACCTTTAGAGGAAGGAACACAAAAGACCTGGAGGTGAAAAGGACTTGCAACCGTATAGCAGGCGAGGCGGTGTCGTTGGGTGAAGTTCTTTTTTTTTTTTTTTTTTTAAGCATGATTGACTCACTTGAAGTATACTCAGTGTAAGGTAACAATTGCTGCTTTATAGGAAAACGGTATACAAAAGTAGACCTTAAGCCATTTGCTGTATTTTTAAGTGACATGAAGACTCTCGTATTTCAGGCATTGGACATGCAATTAAAATGACACTCAACACGAAGAGGCACGGTTCGAAGGATTATTCCAGGAAGTGCAATAATTGCATGGGTGTGAATTTTGCCGCTTTATACTTTGGAGTGTTTTATTTACCAAATGAAATTTAGGGCAATTTTGTTTTGACATTTCATATAATGAACATTGTACATACATACAATGAAGGAAATGAGCTTACGATATTATATTTGCCATCCAATCAGACCTAAACAAACAGTCATCGTCATTAAGAATGATATTATAGTTTTCCTTAACGAGCAATTATTCACTGGTCTTTATGGTACATGTATAAGTAAGTGCAGAGCATATTTAGCTTAATTTTCTTTCAGGTGAAGAACTTTGATTTTATGAGATTATCAGTGAGATTATCAGATACGAGGTCTATGTACAGAAAATTGGATTACATCACCGATTCATACCGCTCTGCACATCTGGGGGGTCATTCCGTAATTTTTAAAACGATAATCGTCAAAACGATTACCCTTAACGATATCGTCAATAATTTGCTTCACGTAACTCGATCACTATCGTCTCGACTATCGTTTTTTATTTGAATGAACGAAATAAATTCGAAAATTAAATTTTGCTATTAAAACTAAAAATTGTTGTCGTTTTATTTGAAATGTCGTTATTTTAAAAATTTAATTGCAATATCATCCGTTAAAAGTTGTATTTGTGGATAAATTGATTCTTTTCGGTATACGCAAGTATATAGCAAAAAGTTCTTAAAGTAGCTGGTCAATATGAGTGTCCATTTAAAAGTACGATTTTATGTACGTACATTAGGGTGGTCGTTAAAAAAAGGTCATCCCGGATGGGCCCAAATCGTCTCTAAATGAAGAAAAAAAAAATTCCCTGATTTTTTCAGATTTTTATTTTCATCCCCTATAGCCGCTGTAGGGGTAAATTAAATGTCCCCTTTTTTTTGCATACTAGAAAATTCACGTAAGATCTTCCAAACAAATTCAGAGCATGTAGGTGGGAACTAGACAAGAAAAAAATCCTACCGGAGGGGGATAATATCTTCCCCTGCTTGGACGGGAGGGGCAATTTGATAAAATATTTGCATAAAATAGAAAAAAACTAATTAAAAAACAACGGAAATACTTACCGTAATGTTTTGTAGCTTTTTGGAAAGCCAAAAGTTCATTCTTATGGTTTGTATTTAAATTAAGGTTTTTTGATGAACTGTTTTGGCTAAAAATTGTTTCAAACTCAATATTTTCAAGAAAAATTATTATTTATTTTTTTAATTATAGATTTGAAAACACATTTTGCTGAAACTGTTTATTCAAAGAACTTTATTTAATAATCAACTATTAAAATGGACTTCTGGCTTTCCAAAAAGCTACAAAACATTACTGCAAGTGTTGCCATTGTTTTTTAATTCTTTGTTTTTCTATTTTATGTAATTATTTTATTAAATTGCCCCTCCCTTCCAAGCGGTGGGAGATATTACCTCCCTTCGGTAGGATTTTTTTCTTGTCAACTTCTCACCTACATGCTCTAAATTTTTCGTAAAATTTTATGCGAATTTCCAAAAAAAAGGGGAAATTTAATTTACCCCTACAGCGACTATAGGGGATGAAAATAAAAATCTGAAAAAAATTAGGGATTTTTTTTTTCTTCATTTAGAGCTGATTTAGGCCCATCCAAATACTAAAACTCAAAAAAACCCATTATAACGACCACCCTAATGTACATAGCTAACAAGCGGCCCAGTGTTGAATACAAATATGAACAAAAATAATAGAAAATAAATCTGGTGGCGCAACAGCTCGTAGAAACCAGGCCCTAGTGACTTACAGCTCTCAACCATTCCTGTGTGCGTGTTGTTGGCTGGAATGGAGGCGACCTACACATTTTTGCCGAGTCAGAACGGCAAGGTGAGAAGCACTTTTTCATGACAAGCATACTCTTGGATGATTTGTCAGTTCCTCTGTTTATAGGTGGCAGTGGCTGGGAATCTAAGCCAGACCTTCGGCATGACAGTCCAACGCACTAACCATTATGGAACAAGGTACTACTAAAAATATGAAGATACCAAAAACATCCGATCGAATATACAGCTTGAGGTATGATTTTGCAGCAAGACAATGCCTTTAATCACGGTACTGGTTTCTAACGGTTGCCATTGCCTCTCCTCTCAACCTCTACGATTTCCACTTCTTTGGGTGGTTGAAAAGTGCAAAATTGTCAAAAGATGTATGATGTCCATCAAAATTATTGAATATTGAATAAAGTATTTGTATCAGTTTTAAGCCAAGATAAATATGCTTTTTCGTTCCCTAACTTATTGCTTTTTTCTCAAAACCATATAGAGTAGGATCCCCTTAGCATAATTGCTATCGCGATTAACTATGCGTGAAGACGATCATCGTCTTACGCGATGAGAGCCCTGTTGACATAGGTTCCTGTATTGATGAGCGATTATTTTGGTATAAATGGTCGAATTTTGACCACTGGGCAGATACATACTTTTTAATTTTTGATTATTGGGTATGAATTGTTGGTAAGATTTTTTCTGAATAGTCGAAACTATATGAACTGATATTAATGCCGTAATTATTCAATAATTATTTATCAACGAAAAATCATTTATCGCTCTTAGAACATTCAAATAATTACAAGACAATACCTATTTAGCTATAGTCTAAGCTCTATCGTTTTGACGATGGCGTTTTGACGATTATTGACTTACGTAAAGCAAACAATTCAAAAACAACGAGAACGTCAAGACGATAGTCATTTTCAATGTTACGTAGAGCAAGACTATCGTCTAAACGATATCGTCTGGCGATAATCGAAATACAGGGGGGTCATTCCGTAATTTTTAAAACGATAATCGTCAAAACGATTATCTTTAACGATATCGTCTATAATTTGCTTCACGTAACTCAATCACTATCGTCTCTTCTATCGTTTATTTTTTTGAATGAATGAAATGAATTTGAAAATTAAATTTTGCTGTCAAAACAAAAAATCTTTGTAATTTCATTTGAAATGTCAGTTTATTTTAAAAATTTAATTTCAATATCGTCCGTTAAAGTTTGTGTTCGTGGATAAATTGATTCCATTCCTTTAATCACGGTGCGGGTTCCTAACGGTTGACATAGCCTCTTCTCTCGTTCTCTACGATTTCCAATTCTTTGGTTATTTAAAAAGTGAAAAATTGTCAACACATTAATGATGTACATCAAATTATTTATTATTGAATAAAATACATATACATATATCTAGCAAAGATATGCTTTTTTGCTTCTTAACTTCTTTTTTCTCAAAACCAAAAAGCGTAAGCATTCCTTAACTATCGCGTTTAACTAAACGTGAAAAAGACACCGTCAGACGATCATCGTCTTACGCGATGAGAGCCCTGTTGACATAGGCGCCTATGGATAAACGATTATTTTGGTAAAAATGGTCGAATTTTGATCACTGGGCAGATTCTTTTTGTTAATTCGATTATTGGGCAAGAATGATTAGTTTTTTTTTCTGAAAACTCAAACCATGAACTGATATATGTATGTACCACGGCCGTAGCTAGGCCTACGCTAGGGTGAGCTCAGCTCACCCAAAAATAATTTAAGCTCACCCAAAAAATTTCTAAGGTATTTTAAGATTTTCCAATTTTTCATTGTTCAATATTTGTTTGCTTTGAAATAATATTTGAAATGTAGGTACTTATGCCTCAATACCAATTTTTCCGTTTTATTCCGCACACTTTGATTTCTTCGGTTCATTGTTCTATTTGTGCTCTTGTGTGCTTTTGTTGCTAGTCGCTTGATTTGTTATTTTTCAGTCAAAAGTGTGTTCCGATCATGAAAAAATATGGAATACTCAAAACACATTTAAATTCATTCAACAATTAAAGCCTTTTAGATTTTAAACTTATTGGTTTTCCCTTGTGTTCATAGCTTAAAACTAAAAGGACCGTTTCGAATATCAATCAGGAAAACCGATTCGATACGTGTATGATTTTTTTTTTTCGATTTTGAAATCAGGTCCAAAGGCTTTTTTTCTTATTTTCACGGCGAGAACTGCCATTTTGGCTTCTATATTAAATTTTATTTTCAGAAAGTTTCACCGTTTATACTAAATCAACCTAAAATATTAAAATTCCACAAAATGAGAATTTGAATGAATAAAGGAGAGAAAAATATATTGCTATTTGTCAAATAACTCTACAGGGTATTTTCAGATTCAGAAATGCTTGAACCAGGAAATCAACATACAAGTCGGAAAAAGTATTTTGACAAACAAAATATTTCGCATTTTTCTTTCGTAGAATAAATCTGAAAAAAAAATATTATAATGGTATCAAGATGAGCTTCAAAAAAGCAAAAAGTTAGATTCATAGTTATAGTTTCGAAAATAAAAATTGTATTTCAAAAACGTATAGGGAAAAATTATTTTGACAAAATTAAAAAGGCTTTTAAAGACCTGTTTACTTTTCAGTACAGGCAGGGAGGATAGTTTTTAGTATGCTTTTGGATGCCGAATTCAAATCCGTTATCCGTTTGTGGCTATCGGCTCGGGTTTTCAAGAAATTCCCGTTAGAAAATTACCAAAAATCGTTTTTAGCTATTTTTGAGGCCTTGGAAGTTCTAAAAAAAATTATTTTTTAACAGATTTTGTGAAACTATCTGAAAGCACTAATCTTCTTCTTCAAATATTAGTTATTATTTTTACAATCGGTTCTTACAAGCCTTTTTAATTTTTTCAAAGTACCTTTTTCCCTATGCGTTTTGGAAATACAATTTTTATTTTCAAAACCATAGTTATGAATCTAACTTTTGTTGGTTTTTTTGGAAGCTCATTTTGATGTCATTATAATATAGTTGTTTTCAGATTTTTTTCTATCAATAAAAAGAAAGATATAAAGAAAAATGCGAATTTTTTTTGTCAAAATACTTTTTCCGACTATTGTATTTCATATTTCATTTTCATAAAAAAAAATGTGAGCTCACTCAAAATACCCTTGAGCTCACCCATACGTTTGATCCTGGCTACGGCCGTGGTATGTACATATGTATATGCCGTAATTATTCAATAATTGTTTTGTTTTCATATTATTGAAAAAACAATGGTTAAAAATCAACAAAAAAGCATTTATCACTTTTAAAACACTCAAATAATTACAAGACGATACCTCTTTAGCTATCGTCTAAGCTCTCGTTTTGACGATAGCGTTTTGACGATTATTGACTTACGTAGAGCAAATAATTCATCGCCAAAACGAGATCGACAAGACGATAGTCATTTTCAAAGTTACGGAAAGCAAGACTATCGTCTAAACGATATCGTCTGGCGATAATCGAAATACGGAATGACCCCCTAGAATGACCCCCCCTGAGTAGATGAGTTTTAAATTTGATGAAAGCAATCACTTGTTTCAAGTTTATGGCTGTAGCATTGTGTTCTTAGAGCCTTGACACCACCTCAAATTTCGGAAAGTATAATGGCACATCGGTATATTCATTTTCCGACACATGAAGTTCGAGTGAAAGTTTAAGCCTCTTCTTTTAGCTGGGAAAAGATTATTTGGACAAGGGCCTTGCCAGTTAAAGGCCGTTTTAGAAAATGTCATCTGCATCAAATGCATTCGCAGAATTTTTTTAAACGAGAACTGAAAAAATCTTCTGTTCAAAAATTCAAATACAATTTGTATCTTAGCATTGAGTTCAATGATGCAGTTTGCATCACACGTTTAAAAACATCGTCTGCGGTGTAATACTGCAGTAAGAAAATCGAGTCAGAAGTCAAATGCGTTTGCAAAAAAATTGACGGACGTTGATCAAAAAGATTTTGTGCAAACAGAACGATTGCATAAAATATTTAACGATAACAATATTCGCGTCAAAAGATAACGATCATTTGACAATCGACTTGACTTTGACTTGATGCTTTCAAAAACGGCTAAAAACATATTATCCTTAGGTGTAAAAGTTTCATTCAACTTGTCTTCGTCAGTGGCCGTTGTGGTCGTTTCCTGGTTTCTCTCCATTCTTCATCAACGGGTTTGCAATCTTCACCAATTTAATAACTCGGATGTTTCTAAAACTCTTCGAGTACACAAAGTTTCTCGGAGCCGTTTGATTGCTGTAGTAAATTCTAAATTAAATTGAAAAAATATAATCTTATAGGAGTCTTCAAAGATTGGTGGGTGATCGCACGACGGGGGAGGGGGCGCCATGTCACGCTGCGTCGTCGCACCTCGCGTCGTGGTGGCTCGTGCCGCGTTACGTGGCGGGTTTTCTGTTCACCACGCCCCCCGAGGCGTATTTCTCCCCTCACCATTACAAAGTCATTATTTGAATATGTACCTTTCACACCACGTCTTTAAATCACTTGCATTTCATATTTTACATTATATGAGCATGACACGAGGCCCAAAAATTTTTTTTGTTTTTGAGTGATAGGGTTATGACACAGCGCTCAAATAAAAATGACATAAGGCCCAAATTTTATGACAGACAACCCAAACTACAAATACAATTCTACAACAACAATTTCTTCTAAGGGTTTCTGGGCGTTGTGTCATTTTGCGATCTGGGTGATCTGTCTTTGGGCGTTGTGTCACTTCGCCATCGCCATCCAAGATGGATTGGTCTTTAAGCCGGAGGTTCAGTCTTCTTCGTTCTCTCCAACCTGGGGGCTGCGGGATTCGAAGATTCTCTTGACTGGAGCATTATCGTCCTTTCGTTCGATGTAGATGAGCCAATATAGTCGACGTGCTTTGATTTTCTGGAATACCTCAACATCTTGATATAGCTCAAAGAGTTTGCGGTTGTATTTTTTCTTCCATTCGTCCTCCAAGACCAAATATCCGTCGAAGAATTTTACATTGGAAAGAGCCCAGTAGCTGCTCTATTTTTCTGCTTATCACCCAAAACACTTGGTCATTGTATATACATTAGGGTGGTCGTTATAATGGGTTTTTTTGAGTTTTATTATTTGGATGGGCCTAAATCAGCTCTAAATGAAGAAAATAAAATTACCTAATTTTTTCAGATTTTTAATTTCATCCCCTATAGTCGCTGTAGGGGTAAATTAAATTTCCCCTTTTTTTGGAAATTCGAATAAAATTTGCCAAAAAATTCATGGCATGTAGGTGAGAAGTAGACAAGAAAAAAATCCTTCCAGAGGGGGGTAATATCTCCCACCGCTTGGAAGGGAGGGGCAATTTAATAAAATAACTACATAAAATAGAAAAAATTAGTTAAAAAACAACGGCAACACTTGCAGTAATGTTTTGTAGCTTTTTGGAAAGCCAGAAGTCCATTTTAATAGTTGCTTATTAAATAAAGTTCTTTGAATAAACAATTTCAGCTAAATCTATTTTCAAACCTATAATTAAGAAAATAAATAATAATTTTTCTTGAAAATATTGAGTTTGAAACCATTTTTTGCCAAAACTATTCATCAAAAAACCTTAATTTAAAAACAAGCCATAAAAATAGACTTCTGGCTTTCCAAAAAGCTACAAAACATTACTGTAAGTATTTCCGTTGTTTTTTAATTATTTTTTTTCTATTGTATGCAAATATTTAATTAAATTACCCCTCCCATCCAAGCGGGGGGAGATATTACCCCCCTCCAGTAGGATTTTTTTCTTGTTTAGATCCCTCCTACATGCTCTGAATTTTTTTGGCAGATCTTACGCAAATTTTCTAGTATGCAAACAAAATGGGAAATTTAATTTACCCCTACAGCGACTATAGGGGATGAAAATAAAAATCTGGAAAAATTAGAGAATTTTTTTTTCTTCATTTAGAGACGATTTGGGCCCATCCGGGATGACCTTTTTTTTTAACGACCACCCTAATTTACATACACTCTATAACATTCTCATGCAACACGATTTTGTAGGTTGAAATTTGGTCGATAGGTTCGCTGTGATCGCCTTACCCAGATCTCTTAACAAAAATTAGGATTACATTTGGACACTAGATGGCCACGAGCTTTTTGGTTTCATGAGAATACTATAGAGTTTATATACAATGACTTGGTGAACTCCTTAACTACTTCGGAAGTTGTTGCTATCAACAGTGACCCATTGTCCTAGTTGGTTGACAGTTCTTTATTGTTGGTTGATAGCATGTTCAGCCATCCTCACATAGAGCTCCTGATGATGAATGCTATCATTTAAGTTGATGAATATATGGTGTTGTCTCGACTTGAAATTCCCTGTCCAGGATTAGCCTTAGAGTGAATATTTGGTATATGGTAGACCTGCCTGCCAGGAAACCACACTGGTATAGAACACACTCAGGGTTCCCAGATTGAGGGGAAAAGCACCACTTTTGCTGACTTTATAATGAAAAAGGGGAAATCGAGGGACAAGCTTAAAAAAGGGGAAAAAATTCATAAAGGACAAACTTATTAAATGAAGCATTTAAAATACATTTTTTATAAAAATTAAATACTCAAACGTATTCTCATTATAAAATATTTTCAAACTTCATTCAAAAAGAAAAAGTTCAATCTAAACATTCTCTTCTAAATTTAAATCTCGAAAGTTAATAACCCATGTAATGTCCCATTTACAAGATTTGAGTTTCTGAAGGTTTTCTTTCATTTCGAAAGTAAAATCCAGAAATAGATATTTGAAGCAATTGGAATTATTGCCTGAATTCAAAGACTTGCTATATCAGGAGGAAAAAGAAATTGCAGCATCAACTTCAGCCGTTTGAGCATTTTGTAAATGAAGATATAAAGTTGGTTTTTAACTATTTTTTATAATAAAGAAAATTCTTTCTATTAGGTACCTTCATATACAATGTACAAATATTACTAATGTTTCTATGTTACTTTATGGTTATTACTAAAATTAAAACTGTTAACAAATACCTAATTTGTATTTTTGTTTTTATGCCATATTCATGAAAAGGGGGAAAAAAGGGGAACTTTTTTGGAGATTAGAGGAATAAAATTGGGTTTACTGATAAATACAGGGGAAAAAGGTTATGAAAGTCTGGGGACACTGAACACACTGTGTTGCAGAACGGCAAACCAAAACCCTATTTAAATAGTACTACGCCAGCTTTTTTGCATTCAAAAGAGAGATTAAACCAACTTTTATGCACGTTTCTTTGATTGAGATTAAAGATTTAGCCGTAAGCTTTCTAAAAATTGTTTCGTTTGGAGTAATTTACTAAGTTTAATTACTTTACCCATTTTGCATTTGGGCTCGTAATCTTATCATCGAACCAGCTCAAACCCTTCGTAGAAGCTCTCTCAAGTTATTTCTGCCTTCTTAATCACTTTTTTGAAATCCTTCTGAACAACCCTTACGAGTATTTTCACGTCAACTTTCTAGAATAGCTGCCAAAGCATATATTACAATAATTACTCAAACCAACCATATTTTCGGAATTCTATTGAAACTTTCTAGGTTCGTTTCTTATACAAAACATCTACAATAGCTTTCTAAGATTGCATTTTGTTAAGTTAAATATCAGCGATTCTTATCGGAATCAACACGAGTAAACTGAATCTTTCATCAAAGAGCGCAATAATTTAAATATTATTCTCTTACTTTTGCTCTACTTAATTTTGAATATTCAAACCATTTGAAAGCTTAAATCATTAATGAATGAGAAACATAATATTAACATACGGTTAAATTCCTGATTTAAAATGTATACAAACAGAAAAATACCTCAATCACAATCATGTTCAATATTATGTTCATGAAAGCAAAGTTCCTGTGTGTGTTAAATATCTTTTCATTTATTGAACTCTCTTATGCTCAACTCGAAATAAATATAAAATATTTATGCCATGAAAAAGAATTAAGGATGCGTGCTGTATTGAGTAGAGAGCTTCGTATTGATATTGAAAATTGCATTAATGCGTGTCTGAATGAATGTGAAAAACGTTAAAATTAAGGGTAAGCTTTTGTAAACTTATGCTAAAGGGATTACTAGTAGTACCTTCATTCATAAAGAAATAAAAGTACTTAAGTTCTGAATTGATTTTGATTTAAACTTTTTTTAAATCAGCAAAGTTGTTGACATTAATTAAAAAACATAAAAAGGATTTAATACAATTTATTTTAAAACATAACTTTAAGAGTATATAATTAATTTATATTAATTGAATTAAAATTCATTGGATACTAACAATATATATAAATTCTATTTTGTCAATGTAGATTTGGGGCCAAGTGAGTTTCAACTAAACATTTATGTGCTTGTGTTGCTAGTCGGCGGGAAGGATAGAGAAATAAATATAAATATAAATATAAATATAAATATAAATATAAATATAAATATAAATATAAATATAAATATAAATATAAATATAAATATAAATATAAATATAAATATAAATATAAATATAAATATAAATATAAATATAAATATAAATATAAATATAAATATAAATATAAATATAAATATAAATATAAATATAAATATAAATATAAATATAAATATAAATATAAATATAAATATAAATATAAATATAAATATAAATATAAATATAAATATAAATATAAATATAAATATAAATATAAATATAAATATAAATATAAATATAAATATAAATATAAATATAAATATAAATATAAATATAAATATAAATATAAATATAAATATAAATATAAATATAAATATAAATATAAATATAAATATAAATATAAATATAAATATAAATATAAATATAAATATAAATATAAATATAAATATAAATATAAATATAAATATAAATATAAATATAAATATAAATATAAATATAAATATAAATATAAATATAAATATAAATATAAATATAAATATAAATATAAATATAAATATAAATATAAATATAAATATAAATATAAATATAAATATATATGTAGAAGGCACTGCAATCAAAAAGAAAATGTATTTTGGTAAAACCATACTTACAGCTCATATCCCCAAATTAGGCCCGATGATGTTTCTTTGATAACCAAACAAATAATGTTGTGATATCATTAAAACTAAATAAATTAAATTTTTTTTTTTTAAAGTAACGATGATAAAATAATATTATTTCTTATTGTTTTCATATGCTCATGTATTTAATGCAAGCAAAATAGCCGCTTAGTACCTGCGAGCTGCGAACCTTCAAAAACAACGAGCTTATGTTTTAAGACCCCGAAGACAAAAAATCTTGAATGGTATTTTGTTACTTACTTATCCGGCTACCGATCCATGGAGGGTCTCTGCCTAAGATATTGCGGTCTTCCATCGGTGGCGGTCCCTCGAACGCACACTCCAGCCGCCGCACAGTGGGCTCAAAAGCAAATCTAGTGGGTCAAAAATCCAAATCTTTGTAAACGAGTGGTATGTGTGTCCGTATCTTATTTAAACACCTAAATTGCCTAGCAGGTGCCAAATAGAGAGAATATTTATTTCATGGTTATGTGGACAATTGAGTATTTTTAAAAGACAAGAAAGACACAGAAATAATGATGAAATGATGTCTTAATGCCAGTTTTTGGACTAAATTATGGTTTGAACATAGGTAAAACTATACTAGCTAATATTATGTTGACCTCTGGGATATTTTCCACTGATAATTTTTCACTTTTAGCCGAAGAATTTGGACCACTGTTGTCAGATAACCTGTAAGATGTTATGTTTTACTTTTTCGAAAACGGGCAAAAACGGGCAGATGAAATATAAAAATATGTTATCTATATTAACCCTGGAACTTAGTTTAAGTTCAATCTTTTTGTACAGGTTTGTACAGAAAAAGTTGCAGCCTACAGAATAAATGCTTTATCAATTTTTTTCTTACTAATAAAGTAAATGCCATGGTTCGTTTAGTTAAAACACCATAAATCATAAATAAACAAAATTACTAACGTTCTTAAATATAGTACATTTGGGAATAATCACAAAAAAGTTCATAACTTTTCAAACAAATAAGAGGTAAACAAAGTACTACCATCATTAAATATTGAACGAACAATGGCATAATGATGTGTCTGCAATTAACGGTGTTATTGCTTGAAAGCTAAAGTCTTCTGTCAGTTAATTTGACTCTATTCATTGTCTCTGACATGTGTACAATCAACCTATGTACTACCTGCCCTGATATAAAATGCATATTTTTTGGACTTTTGACCCGCTAGATTCGCTTTTGAGACCACTGTGCGCCGAGACCAATCGCACTTGCGTCTGTAACGGCCTAGTCCCTGTAGCGGAGGTTCGGTCGTCCTGGTCGGCTAGGATTCGAAGATTTTCTTGGCTCTAGCGTTGTTGTCAATTCAATCAATATGGCTGAGCCAGTGTAGTTGCCGTGTTTTGGCTCTTTTCACCACATCTACATCCTGGTAGGTACAACTCTTCTCTCCTTTCGCCCTGTTCGCTCCTATCCGCTGAAAAAATTTCTCTCGAAAGTGCCCAGTATTAACTCCCCTTTTTTACTTATTATACTGCTCTCGACGCCACCGCCGTAGAGTAGAACTGGTAAAAAAAGTTCTTTCTATAGCGTGCACTTTGTCTTTCGAGAAAGGAGTTTTAAACCCAGTTGTTTGGCCAAATCGAAGTAGCAGCGGTTTGCTAGGGTAATTCTTCGTCGGATTTCGGATTTTCAATAAGGTGTCGTTTGTGGAATTGATTTTTATTCCGAGGTAGATGAAAACTACCTCAAAATTAGAAAAGCAGTTGAGAAGACCTGTTTAAGATAGTGCCTTCCAGGTTAACACCACTCTTGCATACTATCTGCTCGAACTAGGTTGAATAATCACATAACAGCGCATCTCCTTGTCTGAACCCTGTACACGTCTGGAATAAATCGGATGAGCTGTTACCCGCATTCCACGTTGCACCGCGTATTTTGTAATGTCATGCGGCATATCTGGATCAGTTTTTTCGGGATCCCGAGTTCCGACATCGCCAATAGAAGCTCTTGGCGACTTATGCTATCATATGCGGCTTTGAAGTCGATGAATAGGTGGTGGGTCTCGACTTGAAATTCGTTGGTCTTTTCCAGGATTAGCTTCAATGTGAAAATTTGATCTATCGTTGATCTGCCTGTCCTGAAGCAACACTAGTACGTGCCGATCATAATGTTGCAGAAAGGTTTTAGGCACTCACATAGTACATTGGGTAGGATCTTGTAGGTAACATTAGCAGGGATATCCATCTGTTGTTTTTGCAGGACAAAGGATCGTCTTTATTGTAGATTAGGCATATGGAGCTATTTGACCAGTCGTCGGGCATACTTTCCTCCTCCCACACTTGGTTGATGAGCTGAATATACCATACTAGAAGAGTTCCGCAAGTAGACCATCCGAGCCGGCGGATTTGTTGCTCTTAAGCTTGTGGATGGCTTTCTTTACCACTTCTCTCAGATGTGCTAAGGCATGCAATGTTGAATTTTTTCCTTTGGGCGGTCTTCGTTTTCTTTTCGTTGGACAGTTGTTCTCTGAAATTTGTCACAACAAGAAAGTGTTCAGAGTCCACGCTTGCACCTCGGAAAGTTCGCACTTAATCGATTTGGTTGGCGGTTCGACCATCTGAAGAATGCCAGGTTGCTGTGTGTATCCTTCGCCTGGGGAACCTAGTGCTTCCTATCACCTTATTACGAGCTGCAGCAAAGTCGATTAGCCGAAAGCCGTTATCTGTTGTCGTTATGTGGAAGCTGTGCTTCCCGCAATTAATCCGTCAAAGATATTTTCTTTCCCGACTTTGGCATTGAAGTCTCCGAGCACGACTTTGACATCGTACTCCGGACAGACTCCATAAGCTCCTTCCAGGAGGTCATAAGACTCTTCAGCTTCATCCGTAGGAGCGTGTGCACATACAAGGCTGATGTTTTGGAAGGTAGTTTTGATGCGGATCACAGCCAGGCGATAGCTAATTTACATTGTTCTTATTGTATTTCAAGTCCTTCTTCTAAATTATTGAAAACCAATATGATGGCTTTTTTTTAATCCTCCTTTTTAAACAATTTTTTTAGGGGCCATTAAAATCTGATCCCTAGAGTCTAGGTTTAAGAAGTACGAGAACACACCCTTTATTATCATCAGCTTGGACGATAAGATGACCTTTTTTTAAAAAGTGGGCGTTTCAGTGGGCGAAAATTGAAAATTTCATCTAGAACGGTTGACACCTTCAGATTTTGTGGATTTAAAGGTGCAGATCCATTTGAGACTTCTTTCACTACAGAACTCTCCATAGAGCACTCAATAATAGAAATGAAAAGTTGAGCTAGTTAAATCTGCAAAATGCAAGACTAATGCATAAGTGTCTAAATGTACAATGAACATGTTTGTGTTACCAAGAAAAACATAATAACTTTCAAGAGAAACATAAGGAAAACATAAATAATTGGTAGTTCTTTTTGCACGAACATAGTCGTTTAGTTGAGTGTCATTAATTATAAAATTTCTTTAATAAAAATCACCCAAACGCAAAGATGCCCATAACAGCATACACAACTTTAAAGACATTCGACTTTGGCCAGTGAAATAGCAAAACTATTTACAAAACTCACCTTATATTTTTTTTGTTTTTAGCTTTTTTTCAATTGAAAAGTAATAGAATACCTGATCCACACGTTGGCGTTGCTCCTTGCCATTTCTGGAGTATTCATTTCTTTTCAACAGGATTCATATACATTTTCACTCCAGATGATGGCCACTTCATAGAGTGGCGGAACTGGGGCATAAGGACATTACCCACTTCAGGAAATAAAGTTTCTTTTTTTGTTCTGTTCATCGTAAAAAAATACTGAATTCGATGGGTTCGTGGTGGTGGTGATGGTGGTGCGGATCTGGGTCTGATGATGGGCATCATAGAGAAGGATCACCATCAATGATGATGATGGCGTGCATGAACGAAATGAAAGTATAAAATAGAAAAACTTCTATAACTGCACCTGTAACTTTTTTTCTCGATTTTTTTTGCAAACAGTTTTTGAATGATGCTTCTTTTTATTTGTGTTTTTTTTTATTTCCTAGCATAGTGAGCTCTCGGATGAAAGGTTTTTGAGATAGCATGACGCAGGTGTGGAGAAATGGGAAAATGGTTAAAGTATTTTTGGTGTCCATTGGGATGTAACATTCATTTGCTTTATAGGTACAAGAAGTCCTCTATGACTGCTTTGAATTTTTATTGGAAGAATTATTATATATTTTTTGCTTTGAGCTTAAAAGGGTCTATTATTATATGGAAAAGGATGTGCATTGCTATTGAAGCATTTAAATAAATACTCAAAAAAAAAAATCATTTAAGCTATTCGAAAAGATGAGAGTCATTTGAATAATGCTTTTTTTCTCTTTTTGAGTTTTTATCATGGATATACTTAAAATTACAATTTGAAGAGGGAAAATATTGTTTCAGAGAAAGGAAGCACTTTTACCTTAACAACAATTTAAGCCGGAACTTTTTGAGGTATTTGAAGGTTATCGTAAGAAAGGACATGCAACTGCTACCATTGGCGTAGGAAGGAATTTTTTCTAAGGTGGGCAACCAGTCCAAACCAAACCTAATCATTAAACAATTTTTCGATGCAAATGATTCCTCAATAACTATGTATTTATTTGGGCTTGAGCATTAAATTAATTCCCGAATGAAGCCGACAACGACGTCAACAGTAAAGCAAATTAACAGTCATTAGAAGTGCTACCAAATTCAACTCTGCCACAATGTCTTACGATGCATCTATATTAAAAAAGAATGGTTTTGGGTAAAATAAGTTCTTAACCGAGTTCTTATCCGTCGCACTGCCGATTAACTTCTTTTACAATTGGTGCAATTAACCAGAAGCGGTAATGCGGCCTTTTGCAGTTTGTAACATACATTAGAAAATTTCCAATATGTTTTTTTTTTTAATTGTCAAGGGTTATTTCATAGCTCTTTAATTCGAATATATTTTTTCATAATCTAGACTTCGGCGCTCAGTGCTATATTGAATTAATTTTAAAACTTGAATTTAATTGATAAAATTTGTCTGCGGTACTCATATATCGTCGCCTGATTGCAAGAACTAGGTTACTCAATTTTATAAATTTTGGAGATAGCAACGTTCATAGATGCCTTACTTCAGAACGAGGGAAAGTTTAATTTGTATGTTTCTTACATTTCAGAAATATTCTAGAATAGAAAAAAATTGGACGAAACATTTTGAAAACAATACTAAATAATAGTATTACCTCGTGGCTTGATGGTTAGTGTGTAGGACTGTCATGCCAAAGGTGTGGGTTCGATTCCTAGCCGTGCCACCTAAAAACAGAAATGTTTTATTCGAGGTACTGCCTCTTGCGAGGAACTGACAAATCCTCCAAGAGTATACTTGTCGTGAAAAAGTGATTCTCATTTAGCCGTTCGGACATTCCTGCCCAACAAACACGCACAGGAATGGTTGTGAGTTGTAAGTCACTAGGCCCTGGCTCTCCTCGAGCTGTTGCGCCACCCAATTTAATTTAACTAAATAATACAGTTTTTTCCGAGATATTTTAAAAATTGAAAATTGAGTTACCTAGTTCTTGCAATCAGGGGACGATATAATTTGACGAAGGTGGCTAATGAATGGGCCAATAGAATATTTTCAAACCGCCTTTTGAAGTTGACATAATATGTTATCCATCACCTTAGTCGAAAAAAGAGTTATACGGTCGTATGTATAAACTTTGATAGCTGTCCTGCTCCAAAAAGTTCTCTAAAAACTTTGTTCACCCTTGTCCTAAAGTTATCTTAATTGGACAACGGCATCGGATTTCTTATATTTGACGAAATTTGAATTTTATTTAATTAAACTAGCTTTGTTTTCAACCTTTAAGAACTTTTAGAAACTGTCTAACTACTCAACCGTCAATTAAATTTAAATTCAGAGTATAAACATTATTCAATTTGATTTTTTTTTAAAACAGAGCTTGTCTTTTGAGCCATTTATTGCAAAGAAAAATAAATTTGTCCACTAAAACTTTGATCGCATTTTGAAAAGAAACTTCAAGATATGAATTTAAATACGAGACCATTAAAAACAAATCAAAGCTGCATTGACAAAATAAAAAAAAACTTGATTAAAAAATCTGCCTCGGGTACAAATTATAATATTTATTCTCCAACAATCTTCGGTTTCGATATGGGAAGCCAAATCAAGTGTATTGCTTTCGCCACAACTCTTGCTGGAAAGTAAATTTGTTTTTCCTGACGTCTCCTTTTTGATACTCGTATAGGTTTTAAAGGAATCTCATACTTTTGTGAAAATTTTTCTATTTCAAACCAAATTTAAAAATCATTCCTTAAGAGTGTTCCGAACTGAACAAAACCAGTCATTTGCTAACTTTTTTTTTGCGTATATAAGACCGGTTTTTTTCATTTTCATCAGACACTTTGTTATATAAAACTTTTTATTTTTACTAATTGGTCACTAGTATGCGTATTATTGTACTAAAAAAAGCATTTTGAAAAAGTAACAGATTTTAACTTCCAAATTTACATACATTTTCTGTAAAAAAGTGACTTTTAAGAATTAAAAATTTCAATATCAGATATTACATTTATGATTATAGTACAGGTAACATAGAAAAGATAAAACAAAAAAATTGGTACCACCTTGAAACTTGGTGAAAACGTTTCATGTACTATGAGAATGAAGAATCAAAAGAGTCTATAAAAATATTTCATATGGAAGGGTGTTTTCTTGAGGGGGGCAGGGGCGTAAGTTGTGGTGTATCAAACGGAAAAGTAAACTTTGGTGCAACCTAAGCATATGACACATGTTTTCAATGTAGTTTTAAATGCTGAATCAAATGACACCAAAACCAAGTCGATACGACCTCTGTGAAAAAAGTTATTGTCATTTTTGTGTAAGGATGACTATATTTTCAGTATAAAAGTCAAATATTACTGAAAACTAGTTGAAAATTATGGTCCGTTGATGAAAATTGGTATAAATGGTTCATTTGTCATGAAAAGCAATAATAAGAAGAGTCTATAAAAAAATCTGTGGTTAAAGGGTGTTTTTTTGGAGGGTTGTCGTTATCGTGGGATTATTACCATAAAACCTGTTACAAAAATGGTACCCTCATGAAACTTTATACAAATGTGTTATGAACTACCAAACCAGAATGAAGAATCAAAGTATGATGTATTTATGGGTGAAGGAAAGCATAATACTTTTTCTAAAAACAAAAATTGATCCCAAAAACAAATAACACCCTGTACCCAAACCCACAAAAACAACTTTTCTTTCTTGATATTTTTGTTAATTCCTTTGATTCTTCATTCTCGTAGTAAATGAAACACTCTCAAGAAAAAACCCTTCCATATGAAATATTTTTATAGACTCTTTTGATTCTTAATTCTAATAGTACATGAAACGTTTTCACCAAGTTTCATGGTGGTACCAATTTTTTTTTATTCGAAGGCCTTTCTGTACTATTTTACCTGTACTATTATATAGGTAATGAAAATTGTGAAAAATAAATTGAATTTATATCCACTGCAAAAAAATTTGTCAAAAAAATACCGTTAGGTATAAAAAATTGACTGTCAAAGATGCATTTTTTTTCAAAATTTACAAGCATTTTTATTTTGTATTATTAAAATTTTTATTAGGTACAAAATTAAAAATTTTCTCCAATAGTGGCATAATAAATATATGGAATTTTATGTTATTAAACATTGTTTTGCAAAAAATGCTATAGTGTAGGCTACATTTGCTTTGAAAAACAGCCATTTTTGCCATTTTCTCGTTTTCTTAGAGGCTTTTACCAAAAACAAGAACACAAAATTGAAATTTTTTTTCCAATGATGTCCTAGATAACAAAGTTTATCTGTCCATAAACACCTTAATCGTTTTGATCGGACAAGTACACGCTTCACAATCATTTTCATGAAATCAGCATTTCAGTCCGGAACACTCTTAATGTTTCAAAGGTATGGACAGTACTGTCTGTAGAGTGTAGGTACTGGCACCAAAAAAGTGTATTTTGATCCAAATGTCACCCAATTGCCCTAAAATAAACTTTTTCCGGAACAGTAAAAAAATTAAAATTTCTGATTTTGTTGACGTTTTTTAATTCATCCACATTTTACTGTTCCGCCCGCAGGCAATAAGTAGAAGCAACTCGGTTTAGATTTTTTTATAAAATTCCAATTATTCGGTTTGATTTGTCTGTTACTAGAGCAAATACTACGTTAAGTGTGAGTCGATGACAAACGAGTTGATACATACCGAAACAGAACCGTAAGCTTTAATTATTTTAAACAAACCAAATCGAATTACGTTTCGGTTCATGTTCCAAATTTGTCAGATGTAGCGATTTATCGCCAAACAGACGATTTGAAATTTTATTTGGTGGCATGAAAATCGATTTGGCGACGTACACAAAACAGTCAATATTTTTAGCTTTTGGTGATTTTAATTTTTTGAATTAAAATCTTTATATTATTTCCAAGTTTTTACTTAAACTTAACATTCGTTTTATAATTTAATATTTTGCTAGATTAAGCCATCGTAGTACTAAATCTGAACGCACTCCAAATATTTTACATTTGGTGATTCCGCTTTTGAAACCTCAAAACTTACTCATCTTCAAGGTTCAAGCTAACTTGGTTTGAGACAAATTTAGATCGGTTCAACTAGGTTTGTGCGTGCTGAGGCTTCCCGGACAGTGATTCAATGTGTAAACACAAACATAATTAAGGTGGGCAAAAATTGCTTTTATGTGACGACCAAATGTAACTGTAGGCAAAATTTTAATTTTCGTGTCTTAAATTTCATTCACAGTTGTTCAATCTTACTTCTTGGGTGGGTTGTAGTTAGAACCAGAAAAGTTTAAATGTCGATTTTTCTAAGGTGGGCAGTTCATTTTTTAAGGTGGGCACTGCCCACCTCCGCTCCCCCCTTCCTACGCCTATGACTGCTACTGATAGAGGAACTACTGAGTGTGAAAAATTGGCTCGGGACAGGGCATTATGGTGGAGTATTTAAGTTGATGATAACACTAGTTTACAAAATAATTAAAATTTTCTGTACATTAAGTGCCGCTATTTTATTCGTATAGATTTGGGTCCACTGATCTCGAAAATCACATTAAAAAAAAATTTTATGGATAGGTTTTCGAGATACGATTTTTTGAATTTTTTTTCGAAAGTATTATTAATATTTGGTGCATATCTTAATTGTGACGTAAAGAATCAGCTAGGAAAGTATGTATCTTAAATCAAACAATTTTAAATTTCCAACAAAAATAATTCTTATTTATCCTAATCGGTCAAGTACTTATAAGTAAAATTAGCCGAAATCTTAAAAAAACATTATTTTTCCAATAAAAATTTAGATCAGAAATGTATTCTTTTGCAAAAGAAAAATATATACAACAAAAATACAAAAATACAAAAGCTGGGTCTATTGCAATAAAAATGAGGCATTTACGGACAAAATCTGTAGATAAATTCTATGGTTATGACCGTTTTTGTAGAAGTTAAACAATTCAACTTCTTCAATATTTTTCGGGACTTTTACCTTATACATTGCTTGAGTTTGAGTTTTATATTATTTTTTGATAGAGATTCACCACCTCGAGAGAAAATATGTGTTTTCGAAATGATTTCGGATGTTGGATCGTCCTCTATATTTTTCGGTATCCTTTTTTTTATGAGATAACCTTGCTGATAAAAATGCTAAGTATGGTGAAAGATTCCACCAAAAATGCATCTTGAGAAGTAGTTTATACTATGGTTGTTTATACAGGGTGTCCCGCACCTGAGTGGAAGTATTTTAGGGTGCAGTTCCTGGCTATATTCTAAGAAAAAAATTGTATTGGGGGAAAGTTGTATCTCCCCTCCCTGAGGCAGGGGGGGGGCAGTCTCTGAAAAATTGACTTAAAATGCCAAAAAAAAACATTAAAAATCAACGAAAACACATCTAATAATGTGCTATATTTTTTTTTTTTTTTTTTTTTTGCACTTTAGATTATTAGTTGTAGTGAGCTTAGAGCAAGCTGCCACCTACAATCAGAGGCTCATCATAAGTGCATTTGTTAGTGGTTAGTAAAAAAGGCAATCTAACACATGCATTATAATATACTAATAAATACACAAAATTAAACAAAAAAACCTATTACATAATTAAACAATACACAAGATATTTAAGTCATAGTTACAAGAAGTTAAAACAATCACGACTGTGGAGCACTGGTTCGAAATACTTTCTTTAATCCCATCTTATTCATGTTAAAATCAACAGAGGAGCCGTTTAAATTAAAAATCTTGCACATGCGGTTAAGAGGCTCATTTATACCGTAGTTAGTTCTATGGAAATTAACGTGTAAAAGTTCAAATCTTCGCAGATGGTGCGATCCTCCGCGGTAATTTATGCCAATACAGGCTAACAAATCAGGTAGCTGGATCCTGTGTTCATATGATGGAAGGTTGAATGGATCAGCCCAAGGAAGACCTTTCAGAGCAAAGCGTATGAATTTATGTCGTATTGATTCAATACGTGTTTTATGAATTTCATAGAAGGGAGACCATACTTGAGAAGCGTATTCTAGATGAAGGTCGTACATAACAATTATACAAAGAAAGAGTAACGTACGGATCGTCAAATTCCTTTGCCCAACGTTTTATAAACCCAAGCATAGAGCTTGCTTTATTAACAATGAAGTTAATGTGTTCAGTGAATTCTAAATTGGAACTAAAGTTAACACCTAAGTCCTTGAAACTAAAGACTCGACAGAGTTTGTGTTGTGAAATAGAATAGTTAAAAGCATTTGCAAGTCGCTTTCTTGAGAAAGTAATTGTTTGACATTTGGCAGGGTTAAGAGAAAGCGAAACTGTCAACATCGGCTTGCAAAAGAAAGTGGTCTTGGTTAGCCTTTATCGTCTTAAAAATTTTCATATCATCAGCAAATATAAGAATATCACTTGAACGTATACAAGAAACAACATAATTTATAGCAATAATAAATAGATATGGGCCTAGATGACTTCCCTGGGGCACACCGGAGTGAGCCTTGAATGAGTTTGAAAGGCAGTTTCTAAATTTTACCTGGTAGGATCTATTTTCAAGGTATGATTTTATCCAGGTGATAAAAAATGTTGGAAATCCTAAAGATTTTAGCTTGAAGATAATAATGTTGTGACTAAGTTGGTCGAACGCCTTAGAGAAATCAGTATATATACAATCCATTTCATTTCCATTTTCTAACGCGTTAGAACATTTATGTAAGAATGTAAGGAGGTTTGTTACTGTTGATTTTCTTCTCACAAACCCATGCTGTTGTTCACAAATTAAATTCCTGGTATGGAATGCTAAAGTCTCACACACAACTTGTTCAAAGAGCTTTGGAATACATGACAGTTTGGATATAGGCCTATAATTCGAAATATCAGTTTTATCACCTTTTTTAAAAACTGGAGTTAGAAATGAAGTTTTCCATAAACAAGGAAATTTCCCTGATTTAATCGATAACTCAAACAAAAATTGAAGAGGTTCAACCAGTATATGTCTACACTTTTTCAATAATATTGGGGGGATTCCATCTGGACCAGATGAGAAATCATCATTTAACGATGAGAGAAATTCTAAAACAGTACTCTGTTGCACAGCGAAATTATAACAATTCGTTTGGGCATAGGAGTGTAAATTTCTGAAATAGTCTTCATCAATATCAATAGGGTTGTCCACAAAAGAGTTACGAAAATTATTCGCAAAGGCGTTGCAAATATCAATAGTTTCTTTTAACACACAATTTTCATATATGAAATTTGCGGGGTAGCCATCTGAGTTTTTATTCGAGTTTACAAACTTCCAAAATGCTTTCGGGTCTTCTTTAAGGGATCTTCCCATTTCGTATACATGATTAGTGTATAGAGACTTTGAAAGAGATTTAAATTCTTCGAAAAGGGCAATGTAAGAGTTATGGTCAACTGAAGAAAGAGTTTTTAGATATACTTTCCATGCTCTATTTCTTCTATTTCGGAGTGACCTTAACTCTTTCGTATACCATGAGTGGCAAAAGTTCGTATTTTGTAATATTTTTATAGGGATAGTATTATTTATGCAATTATTAAGTATAGTATTAAAGTTATTAACTGCTTCGTCAATATTACTAGACACTGATATACTATCAATACCAGATCTAGCTAATTCTTCTGAGAGCGGCTGAAAGTTTGCCTTTCTGAAATCAAAAGTATATGAGCGATCATAAGCGTTGCTATTTTCTATAATATGACTGCTCAAGTCAAGAACTATATCCAAAGGAGGATGATAACTATCTATATTAGTCATTCCAGAACTTGATTCAAGAACAAGAGTACTAATAGCGTCAGAAGAAAATACTAAATCGAGAATTCGATTTTTTGAATTTTTAATACAGCTTACTTGCTGTAAGTCAGTTGCAGTAATTCTATCCAAAAGCTGGAGCTCAGTTTGTGAAGAAGTTAAAGATGCTTCTTGAAAACATTCATCTTCAGAAGGAATCCACTCTACAGACGGTAAATTAAAGTCTCCGAGAAGTAAAATGTTGCTGTTGGAGCAAGACAATTCAATAATGAAATCTAGAGCCTGAGAGAGTTCAACATAAACTGAGTCCGAGCTTTTTGGAGGAATGTATGCATTTAATATATAAATGAATTTTGACTCTATGGCTAACTTTATGCAGATTAGTTCAATTGAGAGATTAAAAGGGAATATAACAAGTGAAGATATAAATTTATTACGAACTGCGATCAAAACACCACCTCTCACTTCTTTTGGTCTGTCAACATGTCGATCTTTTCTATAAACTAAGAACTCTTCATTAAAAAGTTGTGTCCAAAAAGCTTGAATTAAGCCAGGTTTCTGTCAAAAGAAAGATGTCATGTGAAAATGCCTGGGAGTTGGTATAGATATCAGCAGTTTTAGTGCGAAGCCCTCTTACATTTTGGTAAAAGAGGACAATTCTATTTAGTTTTTTGGGGATGGATTATTAGGAAAGGTAAGTGAAAACCTATTTTTCCTCGTTGAAAATTCCTTAATAAGAGTTTCAGGAGGCCAATTACTTGAATCGCAAATAGAATCAAAGAAAGATGAATTTGTTACAATTTTAAAAGATGAAACAAAGCTATTAACTTTACTAATTTTTGTACACTTAACAGAAGTACTCGTAGGTATACAATTATTAGCTAATAAGTGGGCAATTTTGTTTTGAAAATTACTTGAAATGGAAAAAAAATTATTAAAAAATAACGACAACACTTACAATATTTTGCTATATATTTTTTGAAAGCCAAAACGCCATTCTTAAATTCTGTTTTTAAATTAAGGTATTTGAGTAAATAGTTTTCGAAAAAATAATTTTCAAACTCAAAGTTTTGAAAAAAAATGTGGAAAAAAAATATGTATACTGATTTATTTTTAACTTTGCGTAATTATATAAAAATTAAATTTTTATTTTTCAATGCTCCTATCAATTCTGGGTCGAATTTTGAAAACCAATTTCTTTTAAGTCCCTTAGTTTTTGAAAAAAATTGAAAATTATAAAACCATTTTTTTCGTAGACAAACTTTTTTTTTGAGTATTTGTCTAATTCATAACGTAATTTTATATCAAAAACACCCTGAATTTGTACCTATTGACAAAAACAACAATATAGACCAGTAACTGTCAAATCACCTCCCTCGTCAAAAAAAAAAAATATATATTAAAGAGTAGGAAACCTCATATGACAATTCTTTTTATTTAATGACTTAACGCAAATAAGAAATAGAAAGCAAAAATTCAATTTAAAGACACTTTGTTACAAGTTAGGTTGAAACATCCTAAATTATAATACATAATCCACTAAAAATAATATATTGTAAGACCAGCTTATACTAGAAATTTATAAATAATACATAATGTGCATACATGTTAACACTTGTGTACAAGTTTGCGAAACCTTATCGAAATTCTACCCTGCCACAGGAATGTTTTTTAATCAATTTTCTTCATATTAAACAATATCGTGAAGGTCGTATTCATCGGTGCCCTTTGGTCAATGAGCACAGCCGGGATCGGCGCAATAACCACATATTGCTGTTCAGTGGTGTTTTCCCCGAAAAAAAGAGTAACACGTTGAACTTCGAGATTTTCAACCAGGCATAGGCCGTTTTAGAAACCGTCAACTGCGTCAAAAATGCATTTGCAGAATGTTCTTAAACGTAAACTGCAAAAGTCTTCTGTTTGAAAACGCAAATACAAACTTTACTGTATTAGCATAGTGTTCGATAATGCAGCTTGCTAAAGTCACATGTTCGAAAACATCATCTGCGGTGCAGCTGTGCAGTAAAAAAATCGAGTTGACGTACAAAATATATAAAAGCCAGAGAGTGTGTTTGCTAACGTCAAATGCGTTTGCAAGTAAATTGACTGACGTTGATCAAACTGATTTTGTGCAAGAAGGACGATTGCATATTTGACGATCATTTGATGATCAAATTGACTTTGATTTGACGTTTTCGAAAACGGCCATAGGTTGTGTTTTAAGTTAGGTAAGGAGGGGCGTGCACAGAGGATGTTGCGAACAAGGGAGCCTATTGCTCCATTGTGATCCCCTTAAAAAAACTATTGGTTCACACAGACTGGTTCACCAGCCTGTGCTTTCTATGAACTTTCCTGTTTGCCATTCAGACATGCGCTTGATAGTCCTGTTCTCCAACAATCCTGTTTCCAAAGTAATGGAGGCGATTTGTTTAGAGGTTTGAACAGTCGCAAAATAGGTGTTTAATGGTTGGTAATGGTTGGAAATTGGATGTGAAAACACTCAGTCTGGTGGCCATTGTGCCAATGAATGGCGCAATGACCCGTTAGTACATCTATCAAGATTCTAATATTCTTTTTACTCAGCGATAATATATACTGAGTTTTCTTTTCATTTATTCTAGGCCTTAAACTTCTAGAGATAACGCAATAGTTCCTCAGCATCCAGAAGTTATTGATTTGCCCTTTCGTTATTAGGTCTATTCTACTTTTAATCACGCCGATTAAGACGTCTGGTCAATTTTTTAATTGGCTACTTCTATTTCTATTTGATACCGACCCTTTCCTTGCCAGTTCATCTTCTATTCCTTTATTTATTGTTATGGCCAGGAACCCAGCAAAGTTTGACTTGGTTATTGTTACAAATATTATTCGGTATTTCTCGGGATTTTTATCCTGTCTTGGATCTTATAATCTCACTGGCTATTGCTTTGATAGCAGCTTGGCTGTCCACGAAAAATGTGATCTCCGAAGAGCTCAGTATCCTTGTGTACCATTGGACATAATAGGGACTTTTTTAATTTGACAAAGTGGCTACATTTTTACAAGCCGTTTGAGAAAATTGCTCTTCTTGTATCTTTGACTACATGTGTGGTTGCTCATGATTCATGAAAGCTGATCAAACTTAGGAACGCTGAAGGTTTAAAGCCATGAAAGCGATATTTGGTCAGCGTTTCAGCGATATTCATTAAGGAGGAAAGATTAAGTTCGTTCACTTGTACGTTTGACCATAACGACAAAAATCGACACTAATGTGCAAATAAACCCAAACCAACTGTTTCACTGTCTCGCTTGCGTTTTGAGAAGTAATGTTGAGCCTTCTACTTACATGAGGTACGAATTAGTTGCACAACCCCCAACTCTCTCTCATGGTACGGTTCTGCGAAAAGGTACAAGAACAACTCATCTCACTGTTTTAAAGTTTTCAGCCTGTGGGCAAACTTATTTGCCACAGGCAAATTCAAGGTCGATGAAGGTTTTCATCTACTGATCTATTTTGTTCTTGGTTTCTGTTCTTTGACCAGAGGACACCGATGAATACAATCTTCACGATATTGTTTAATATGAAGAAAATTGATTAAAAAACATGCCTGTGGCAGGGTAGAATTTCGATAAGGTTTCGCAAACTTGTACACAAGTGTTAACATGTATGCACATTATGTATTATTTATAAATTTCTAGTATAAGCCGGTCTTACAATATATTATTTTTAGTGGATTATGTATTATAATTTAGGATGTTTTAACCTAACTTGTAACAAAGTGTCTTTAAATTGAATTTTTGCTTTCTATTTCTTATTTGCGTTAAGTCATTAAATAAAAAGAATTGTCATATGAGGTTTCCTACTCTTTAATATATATTTTTTTTTTTGACGAGGGAGGTGATTTGACAGTTACTGGTCTATATTGTTGTTTTTGTCAATAGGTACAAATTCAGGGTGTTTTGATAAAAAATTACGTTATGAATTAGACAAATACTCAAAAAAAAAGTTTGTCTACGAAAAAAATGGTTTTATAATTTTCAATTTTTTTCAAAAACTAAGGGACTTAAAAGAAATTGGTTTTCAAAATTCGACCCAGAATTGATAGGAGCATTGAAAAATAAAAATTTAATTTTTATATAACATTTGTTTTAACGCAAAGTTAAAAATAAATCAGTATACATATTTTTTTCCACATTTTTTTTCAAAACTTTGAGTTTGAAAATTATTTTTTCGAAAACTATTTACTCAAATACCTTAATTTAAAAACAGAATTTAAGAATGGCGTTTTGGCTTTCAAAAAATATATAGCAAAATATTGTAAGTGTTAACGAACTAAATCTTGTGACCGTGTCGTTAAAATTACTTAGAAGTTCTTCAAATCCCTTTGATAGTTTCATAATGTCCGCTTTAAAATTAGACATTTTGAAAGCCAGTTGAGACAACGAGAGTTTTCGGCAATCGGTACAATACCAATACGCAAATTTAGAATTGGTTACTTTCTCAATAAACGCATTGGTTGAACCGATGCATTTGGCGTGGTAAAGATTTCCACAAGGACCAAAACAGGCAAAGAGTGGGGAAGAATTTGAGCCCTCTGAACAATTTTTTGCAGAGCAGACCATTTTGAGAAAAAATGAATAGCTATTAACTTTAACAAAAATAAAAAAAAAAGTTCCAAAATATCAAAAGCTGATTTATTGAAAAATGCAAATTAAATTATTTTCTTTCAAAGTTAATACTCCATTCTTCCATTTGGTTTTTAAATCAAGTTGTTTAAGCGATTAGTTTTTGAGATATTAAATTTCAAAGTAAAATTTGTTTAAAAAAATTGTGATTTTTTTCCTTAAGTCAATATTTTTCAAAATTTTACGTAATTAAGTGCTATTTTTGTGTTCAATATTCATTGCCCTCATTATTTTGTAATCCATTATCGAAAATAAATTTAAAAATCTTTCTTAGTTCTTGAGAAATTAAGAAAAAACAAAAGGTAATTTTCCCAAAAAAGCCCGAAAAAATTAATTTATTCATGAATTATTATCCATAATTTAAAATAAAAAACTGTACATAGGTCCCCTCCATTCGTGACAACAAACACGCACACAGGAATGGTTGTGAGTTGTAAGTCACTAGGCCCTGGTTCTCCATGAGCTGTTGCGCCACCCAATTTATTTATTTATTTATAATCCATAATTTAATCCTTTTTTCGGGCTTTTTTGGTAAAAGTACCTTTCGTTTTTTCTTAATTTCTCAAAAACTAAAATAGATTTTTACATTTGGTTTTCGGTAATTTATTTTTAATAAATGAGCGCAATGAATATTGAACACAAAAATAGCACTTATTAACGTAAAATTTTGAAAAATATCGACTTAAGAAAAAAAAATCACAATTTTTTTTAAACAAATTTGATTTTAATATTTAATTTCTCAAAAACTATTCACTTAAACAACTTGATTTAAAAACCAAATGCAAGAATGGAGCATTAACTTTCAAAAAAAATATAGCACATTATTAGATGTGCTTTCGTTGATTTTTAATGTTTTTTTTTTGCATTTTAAGTCAATTTTTCAGAAACTGGCCCCCCCCCCCCTGCCTCAAGGAGGGGAGATACAACTTTCCCCCCATACAATTTTTTTCTTAGAATATACCCAGGAACCACACTCTTAGATACTACCATTCAAGTGCGGGACACCCTGCATATGTAAAAGCTTCTATTATACACTCATCTCAAGATGCATTTTTGGTGGAATCTTTCACCATACTTGGATTTTTAAATCTGGGCGGAAATTTCAACTGTGAATCCAAAAAAAAAGTAGGTTGGTAAATTCGCACCTATTCGAAAAAACGGCCATATTATATAAATGTATGATAGAAAATATAGAGCCAAAATATATTGTTTTGAGCTTACTAGGATTTCAATCACTTAGGAACTGGTAGTGTGTTCGAATATGGTTCAGGACACATGACAGATTGTATTGTGACATACTCATCTGCCATCTGAAGCACTTTTAGCAATACCCGTCCATTTGTTTGGCCAAAAATGACAACCAGTTACATGATTTGATTGTTTCTCCATATATCTATATGGCAGGCACCGAATTTTATGTTAAGCCTATAAAACATTATTTCTCTAAAAAAGTCATATAAAAACACCTACGGTAGATGACAAAAACCCAGCTTTTTTGAGTAAACACACAAAATTCGTATTTCTAGCTTTTTTTCGTTCTGGTATAAACACTAACATATGAGAACGCAGAATCCAACTAAATAGTGACACCCTTAAACAAAAAGTGAGTTTCATACTCGTACCTCAAAGTAATTATAGAAAAAAAAAGTTAGACATTAAGAAGATCAATTTTGTAAGCTTTTTTGAACTCTGACTAAAGATAAATTTTCGACAGGCACGTTATCACTCAAAACATATTTTATACTGAATTATAACTTAAAAGTTTATTTTACCTGATAAATTAGGCAATAAAATCATGTTATCACATTGCCAAACCAAAAGTTGTGGATTTTTTTGCTATGAATAAGGTTTGAGTCAAAAAATAATGAAAAAATCGAATTTTTGTTCTTGTATATAAATGAATATAACTTTGGAACTAATCCGTAGATTTTTTCCGGAAATATCTCATTTTCCTTACTGTATCTTATTACTGTAAAAATTAAAAAACAAATTACATTATTTCAATATTTTTTTAGCTGAAATAATAGATTTGGTGTTCTTATTTTCGTTCAAAAATAAGATTTTTTCGGATATTGTGGCCCATATCATTCCAACTACTCAATTTATCACAAAAAAAAGAGAAGAGATGTTGGTCAACAATTTAATAGTGTTCAACTGAATCCATTTGAGGCCAGATTGTGCATTCCTTAGTGCATATATGGCCTTAATAGTAAGGTACCTTCGGAAATATAGAACACAATATTAAAAAAATCATATCTCGAAAACCTATCCATATTAATTTTTTTTTATGTGATTTTCGAGTTCAGAAGGTCAAAATTTATAAGAAAAAATAAGTGGCATCAAATGTACATTTTGGCTGTAAACTAGTGTAATTGAAAATCTAAATATTTAAATAAATTACGAATTTAAAAATATTTTTTTTTATAATTTTCTTTTTATCTACATTTATGATTGTTAATTGATTGAGTTTTTTTTCATTCATCCGAAGCAAACACAAAAAAAAATCCTACAATACCAAGTTTCGTGCACACGGATACTTAAAGAACTCCATAACCAAACCAGCCTCAAATATTTCTCTAAATTTATTGAATACACTCAGCAAAGTCTCAACTACCATCTGCTTTTCACCCACTCAAGTATTCATGCATGTTGCATGCAACATTTCCTTTTTTTTTTAATCCTCAACCAAACGTAGGTATAGTTATTTGTATATGTGTACTATGCATATGTACATATACGTATTTGTACATAGGTAAGTACTCGCGTAGGAGAAAGATTCCGATTAAGTATATTTTTCTTTTTATATTTTTTGTTCCTATTTTGTTTATTCTTACGCTTCATGAAAATCTTGGTGTGGTACTGCAATGCGGAAAGTGTTATTACTGAATGCTGTTGAATAACTGCCAAGGACGTTATATTATTAGGATAAGGTAAGCACACCCAACGACGGAATCTTAATTTTGTATACAGGTACAGAACAGACCTACGTTCTCATGTCCTGAGTTTGCTAAATAAGATCCCAAGTACATAAAATAACGGCAATGAGTCTTACAAGTATTATTGTAATGATGCCAAAATATAATCGCGAAAAATTCTCGTGGCTCGTCTGGGTTGAAGATACAATTTAGTTTAAGTATTAAAATTTCTCTTGGCGCTAGCAATATTAACTTAACCTACAGTCTGGGGTCATATGTAGTTGTCTTGTGTTTTTTCTAAATAAAAGTAAAGGGCCAAAAATCAACAATATTAAAACTGTCACTTAAGATTATTTTTGACTATTTTGAGTTTTTGGAATGCCAAAATTGTCAAAATTCTTTTAAAACAATTTTTAATCAAGATATTTCAAAAGAATAGCACTAGAATTAGTTTTGATTCCTTATGGGCGCATAGTAAAACATTATGAATGAATTTATCTAAATTTGGTACAAATCTATATTGTAATCACTTCTATATGAAAGTATACATTCCATTACAAAGGTATGTTTAGTTATTTAAAACATAAACTAAACTAAGTTCCTGACATGAGGCCCTACCATTTGTGAAATCTCTAATAATATTGGTAATCAAATAGTAGATAGTAAGAAGGTGGCATGGGCCATTGACTCCTTCTCAGCATACAAGTCTGCAGGGCCTGATGGAATTCTTCCAGTTATGCTCCAAAGCTCTAAAGACATAGTAGTTCCGATTCTAGTGGAAATATTTAGGGGCTGTCTAAACATCACCTATATTCCCTCTACTTTGAGAGAAGTCAATGTCATATTCATTCCCAAAGCTGGCAAGCCCACTCACACTGAACCAAAAGATTTCAGGCCAATAAGCCTATCCTCTTTTCTTCTTAAAACCTTAGAAAGACTTATAGAAACTCACATACGCTTAAAGCTTTATGAAAATGTTCTCTCGCAGGCCCAACATGCTTACATGAAGGGCAAATCTGTTGAGACAGCACTTCATGAGGTGGTAAGCACAATTGAGAAATCAATAGAATTCAAGGAATTTACTTTGGGAGCATTCCTTGACATAGAAGGGGCCTTCAATAATGTTGAAAACATTGCAATTCGACAAGCCCTAGACTCGATGGGTATCGATCCAAGGCTCTCAAATTGGATTGACTCCATGCTTCAAAAGAGACTTGTAAATGCACAAATGGGTCAAAGCAAGCTTAAAGTAAGGACGTGTAGGGGTACTCCACAGGGAGGGGTCTTATCTCCCTTGCTCTGGCTTCTGGTCGTTAATCAGATCCTGGTTAATCTCAGTCTCAGCGGGGTAAAAGTCGTGGCATCCGCTGATGATATTGTAATTATGGCCTCAGGGAAATTTGTCCCCACACTGTGCAACCTCCTACAAACATCCCTTAACAAGCTCAATCACTGGGCCAAAAGCTGTGGACTTAATGTCAACCCACTCAAGACGGAACTAGTTCTGTTTACAAGAAAACGCAACATTCCAAATATAAACCCCCCTACCATAAATGGGACACCGCTCCATATAACTGGTACGGCAAAATATCTTGGTCTGATTATTGATCGTAAACTCAACTGGAAAGAAAACATAAAGGAAAGAGAAAAGAAAGCATCAATAGCATTCTATACTTGCAGTAGAATCTTCGGTAAAAGATGGGGTCCAAGCCCTAAAACCATTCATTGGATGTATACAGCCATAATAAGGCCAATCCTAACTTACGCATGTTTGGTTTGGTGGCCAGCCTTGGATAAGGCAACCAATCTTAGAACCATGACTAAAATTCAAAGACTAGCATGTATAGGTACTACCAGTGCCATAAGAACTACACCAACTGCAGCCCTAGAAACATTCCTCTCACTAGCTCCACTCGATCTTTTTACGAAAGAGATGGCGGCCAAAAGTGCTCTGCGACTTCAACAATGCAATAATTGGAAAAAGGGCCTTTACGGTCATAGAACTATTATGAAATTTACCGACATAAACATTCAGACAGACTACACATTACCGCACATTGATTTTAATCCGGTAGCCCTAACAGATATTCCCACAAGGACACTCTGGACGGAAAACCGGGTTATAAACGATAATCATGTTTCGGTCTTCACAGATGGCTCAAAAACTAACGAAGGGGTAGGGTCAGGCATTTATTCAGTTAACCCTCCCTTAGACAGATCAATAAAGCTTCCAGACTCCTGCAGTGTCTTTCAAGCGGAAGTGCTCGCAGTTTGTGAGGCTGCAAAGAGCCTTTACACATGTAATTTAGTTAACAAAAACATTGACATTTTTATTGATAGCCAGGCGGCAATCAAAGCCATCACCTCATTTGTTACAAAGTCAAAACTGGTTGATCGCTGTCGTGATAAGTTGAAATTACTGAGCGCATCAAATACAGTTACCCTTCGATGGGTCCCAGGACATCGTGACATATACGGGAACGAAATGGCAGATGAACTGGCCAAAAACGGATCATCTCTTGGTCCGAGCCAAACCGACTGGTCTGTTCTTATGCCTCTAGAGCAAGAAAAAAGAAGAATCTGCCAGAGTTTTCTCAAAGTTGCCAGCGATAGATGGTCAACAATTGATACCTGTCGTATTTCGAGGAACTTATGGCCGGATATTTCAAAGAAAAAAACTGAGTATTTACTCAAGCTAAGCAGGCCTCAACTATCCCTATTGGTTGGAATCCTAACGGGTCACAACACAATGGGAACCCACTTAAATAGAATGGGCATCGGCTCATCTGACTTATGTAGAGCGTGTCAGGATGAAGAGGCGGAGGAGGGCTCAGTTCACTTCCTCTGTGAATGCCCCAGCCTAGCCAGAACTAGAAAGGCAGCCCTGAGCCCTCGGAGAATACTTTTTCGACGAATTGGGCGACGTCTCGTGCCACTAAGAAACATCCTTAAATTCACTCAGAACTCAGGATGGTTCAAGGAGGCCCCCCATACCTAAGCTTCCAATAATCGATTTCCTTCCCCCTCCTTATACCTACCTTGCCTACACCCAGGGGAGCACAATGGATTCATTGAGATCCGAGTGAGGTGATGCGACCTTCTCGTACCACCACCCCATTTAACCTAACCTAAGTTCCTGACATGGACGGACAGTGCTTTTTTTTAAATTTTGAAATGTTGGACTATGTTTTGTTTGACCTAAATTGTGAAGCCCTCACTTAGTATAGGGAAACAATTCATTAAGTGAACTAAATTTCATTTATTCATCAAGAATTGGCTTGGGAAATGAATTTTATTGCCAAAATTCAACAAACGAACTACCATAAACATATGTTACTGTACGGCCATTCCAAAAATTTCGAAACCAAGCAACTCAATTTCAAATTAAGGAAAAAAATATATTTAAATATGCCAATATTTACAGTATATATTAGAGTTAAGGAAAAACTTGTAAATATAAAATTTTACTTGTTGTTGTAAAATAGGCAAGTGATCAAAAAAGCTCATACTTTATTTTTCGTATCTGGGCATTTTTCGGCATTTTTGTCGCTATCAGTTCTCTATAAATTGTGATGCAAATGGCGATAAGCAGTTGGGTTTTTATAATTGTTTTCAATACACTACTTAAATTCGGAACTATTTTTCTGATAGGAGTGCTGTAAAAATAGTATCTCGCCCCAAAATGACTGAACATTTCATGTCTTCTCCGTTACCGAAAAATGACAAAAGTTGGTATAAATGCTGAACTATATTAGTGTTTGTAAAATTATTCAGCACACAAAGCAAGACTTGAAAAAGGATTATGGTGGATTTTTTATAGATTTTTGAATCATGTCTTACTGTCTAAAACAGGGTAACGGAGAAGACAAAATTGCACTTTTTCAACCAAATTTCAACGACTCACAGGCACTTTTTTTTTTAAGTCTGAATTTCTTTGATCCCCTTGCTTAAAATGGATCAAGGTAACTAAAAAAAAATATGTGTTAAATTTCATTGAAATCGCTTGACGTTTACACGTGCTAGCGAGCACTTGAAGTTTTTCATATAAAAAAACATGGGGTTTGACAGTCTTTAACTGAAAGGGTCCGTAAAAGTGTAAACGTTAATGGAAAAACTTTAAACTTGGCACATATACTAAATACCATAAGGAGTATACAAATATATTTTTTTTTATTTTTGTAAACAACAGTTACTCCATTTAAAATAGCAACAAATGCACAAAAACAACGATTTTTAATTAAATTTTTTGATGAGGTTAATATTATGAAAAACTATTGAAAATATTTTTTTTTGAAACTCCTGACAATAGTTAATTTATGTGCCAAGTTTAAAGATTTTCCATCAACTTTTACAATTTTGCTGATATTTTGAGTAAAAACTGTGAAAACCCCATGTGTTTTGAATGAAAAATTTCAAGTGCTCGCTAGCACGTGTTAACGTTAACCGATTTCAATGAAATTTTACACACATTTTTTCAATTGCCTGAATCACTTTTATCATTGATGATAATAATTTAAAAATACGAATTACAATATAACTGAACAAAAAAGAAATCTTTAATCGTACGTGTCTTCTCCGTTACCATTAGCTGTCTTCTCCGTTACCATCTTTCATATTTTTTCTGTTAGTAAAATGAAATTTGGCATTCAACCAAGGATGGTTTTTTATAAATTTTGGTTTTATGAAAGTGTGCAAAAAAAATCAACTTCATATCTTAATGGACGGCACAGAATTTTAAACTTCAAGGCAATGGTCGGAAATCTCTAAATCGTGCGTGTCTTCTCCGTTACCGTCTATTTTTTTGAATAAACCAGTAGCGTAGCTACCGCGGTATCAGCCGTATCAATGATACGGGGCCCCCGAGATAAAGGGGCCCCACGATAAAGAGGACTCGTGGTGTGTTAGGAATTTTTAATTGTGATGAATACGACACACAATGTCGATTACAATTTTAAAATGTACTTATTTTTTTGCATGTGTTTTTTCGATAGTTTTCCTGCGTAGGTGTCCTAATGTATCTCTATCTACATCCTACCAACTAAAGTAGCCGAAACCAGAACGTGCAACCACTTTGCTTTTTTGTTGGAACGTGTGCCAGAGTCCGACAAAAATTAGACGAAAATATGGCAAAACTAAAAAAAAAATTCTTACAAACCTGAATTAAGATGTGTCGGTCTTAAGCATTTAATAAAAATTTCCTTCTCTTAAGTCCTAATGTGAGGCTTATATTCTTAGGGGAAAGCAAATGCAAATGCTAATATGCAATTATAAAAATGCTTGCTTTTTATCATACAATATTAACAGTTTAGAGAAAAACCTACAAGAACTTCATGATCAGTTTAGTCAAAAATATTTATTAAAATTTCATTAGAGCAACAGATTTTGAGAGAAACGTGCGACACTCCGACTGTGGCACGCACACTAGGGTAAATGTAAATACTGAGCGCACTGAGCGTTTTACTGTGTTTTTCTAAAAATCTCTGCACTGCCCAAAAAAATGTTATAATCTTTAATGTGTACAACTTTATGAGATAAAATTAAAAATCTTTTCAAAAAACAAACGGTTTTAAGGTAATTATAAAAACTGTATTTTGTCCCTTTAACCGTACAAATAAAAGTCAATCATTAAACCGCCATAACTTTAAGCCTGAAGCTAAGATTAAACGGTCAACGTTAATGGTCAACTCATTGACTCCTTGACGTCATCAGAAACATCGTCAATATACTTTCAACTTAGACCGCGTCAACACAAGAAACGTTGACGATCACACGAATAACGCCAATCGGTCAATGTTGTCCCCTTATGCGTTAACGTGTTATGTGTGTTAACGCAATTGGTACTCTTTGGTGTCAATGAATTGATATGTGAAACGTTCACGGTTACACTACTTGACCACATCTAAGCATATGCACGTTGACGCGGAGCGGACAGGAACAAAATTCAATAATTTTTAACTTTGACGATCACATGATATTGGCTGTACTCGTAGTATTACCGAACAATGCAATGTAAATGGATGAAAAAACCTAAAAATTAGACAATTTTTGAAGTTTTTTTACTGCTCCAGAAAAAAATGATTGGTAATTGCGTGACATTCAAATGGAAATAAACCTTTGCCGTCAAAATAAATTTCGTCCCTCGTCTGTCAAGCTATTATAACTTTCGATGTATTAAAAATCCTCAAAAAAAATATGCAAAATTTTCTAGGCTGATACGAAACTCAACGCAAGCTACTGCTGTGTCAAAGTAAGAATACAGTCAACGCGTTGGTGAACGTGTTCTAACTTTGTTGACAGAGTGATCACACACGGCCAACGAAAATAATCATCGCGTTGACCCCTAAATTTGTGCCAACGACAGTGTCAACACAGCCGTTAACGCTTCGAATGTATTCTTTAAAAATTATTCAACTTTGGGACAGAAGTTAACTTATGTAAAGTTCCTAGATTGTTATACTTTTAAAATAAGTTGATGTTAGTATAGGAAACAAAAAAGGTAGTGCCATTGTCATTAAAAAGGGGGCCCCTAAAAAAATTTTGATACGGGGCCCCCGAAGTGCTCGCTACGCCCCTGGAATAAACTTACTAAATTTCATAATTTTTTGGTGAAACTTCTGTGTCGTGTACTTTGTGATGAATTCTTAAAAACCACTGAGTTTCATAAAAAAATATTAGTTTCTTAACAAGAAAAACCTTACTACAAGCGTCCGATTGTCTTCTCCGTTACTTTGGAATGGCCGTGTAGTACTGTTGATGACACCAAACAGTGGTCTGTTTGTTGGATTTTGGCGATAATTCAGTGGTACTGCCAATTTTTTCTACTTGAAACAGGGGCTTCACAATTTAGGTCAGAACATGGTCCCAAATCCTGTTGGAGTCAGAAACTGAGTCAAATTTATTTGAAACGTCCTAAAATATGTATCTTAATGTTTTTTCACATAAAAGTGATTCCAATACTAATTTGTATAAAATTTATAGAAAATAGTCCAAAATGTTGAGAAATGTTCAAAAGTGATTAGAACAAATTTTAGTGCTAGTTTTGAAATTTGGTGTATTTGAAATTATTTTTAGACTTAATCTAATCGAATCTGAAAGAAATTTGAAAATAAAAACTATTTTTGGACCTAATCTGAAAGAAATTTGAAAATGTTCATGACTGGCTGGAAGTTGCGAAATATATTTTAGATCAACTACACAAAGACAAAAAATCAAAACTAAAAGTTTTTAAAATGTTTATATTTTTTCTAATTCCATTATTTAAATCTGACATCAGGCTAAGAATTCTGACAGTTGACAGTTGAAAAACCCTTCAAATTACCATTTTTTTTCAATATTAGAATATTTTAATTGCTTCATAAATTTTGGTAGTTTAACAGTTTTTTCCAACTGTCAGCTATCAGAATTTTTAGCTTGATGTCAGATTTAAATATATAATCAACCACCATGCAACAAGAAAAAATATCAATTGAAATTGAAACTTATACTTTGATGTACTCCAACGCATCACTTAACTTGGTATAACGCCATTTGATTCTAAAGCATTAAGGTTAGGCTCAAGTAGCTGCAGCTAGTCGTGAAGACTGACACACTTAGACTATGAGTTGGTCCATTGTGACAGCACATGAATCTAGACAACGGCAATTTAGGGCTGTTTTATAGAGTTAGTAGAGACCGATTCCAGGGATTTGATAGCTGCTTGACTATTCGAGAAGATGCGGATATCTGTAGTTTATATCACGTTTTCTTTGAGCCAGGATTCCGCCTGGAACACGATACAATGATTAGGAAGACCTAATGAGGGACTTTATTTTAGCCTTTCTGAGTACACACCACCACCCACCTCCTCGTCAGTTTTCAATCCGACTGTGTAGATATGAATCGATCGATCCTCCAAAAAAGCCATATCATCCCAGAGAGAGTTCTAGAAGGAATGATGACTTGAAAGTACTTGCCGAGTTGTGGCTCTGGGATGGTGTAATCAATGTGAGTTGGTGGTGATCCGAAAGAATTCCGAATTATGGAATGGACAGTATTATTGTTGGTCCATTGTGGGGAATGGCGTATGGCTGTATTTGCAACCACCAGTTTCAGAGAAGGGAAGATAGGACACCGCCTTGCGGCGTACCTCTACTAACTAGACTTATTCTAAAGCATTCTCACATTTTTTTTCTTTTCTGACCTTAAGCAGATGATTTTACCGTTCACCCTCTGCTAAATAATTGTTGACCATTGTCCCTTTCTAAGCGCACTTCAACTGCTTCTTTTTTACTATTTGAATATACCTCCGAGAAATTGATGATCCTTTTTTTTTGTAATGCCCGTGGACTATTTACTGGCTGAACAGAATGGAGACGGAGCTGCAACTGGAATAGCTGTCAAAATATTGAATACACACAGATTCAATGATACGAATACAACATGATGCAGCTGGTAGCTGCAAACCGAGCTGGACAAGTTGGCCAACTTTTAGCTTGTGCTTGCTGGTTTTTTGATGTTTCAAAACTGCGAGCGCAACTGAATGTTTACATGGGGGTTGAAGTAAATTTCAAGCGCTTTTCAATCTCTCATAAGCACATACAGTAATTTAAGCTTCCATTTCATCATTATCCATTTTTATGGATACTTTTTGTTTTTTCGCAAAAAGTTTCACAGCTGACTTAAAATGACATTAAATGTCTGAAAGTATAAAATGTCTGTAATGCGCATTGTGGGCGCATACAAAGAAACTACGTACAACATTTTTTGACAGCTGTTTTAGCCACAGCTCCAGTTCCAGACGAAACACTCTATTCTGTTGAGGCAGTTAGATTGAGATTTTATTCGGTGTTTCTCAACTTGCTGATAAATCCAAAGCTGGCCAACTTTGAAGTTGATTTCAAATCCAATGCAGAACGGAAAGTTCAAAATTGCTTTTATTCACTACTTTAAATATAAACTCCGCTATAAAAATCTTGTTGGCCTACTTTCAGTTTCTAAAATATCCTTGGGATATTATTTGTGACAGATGGCACTCAATCATGTCAGTTTCAACTTTTGATTTGCATTAAAGTTGGTATACACATGAACAAAAAACAAAACGCAAACCAAATGTCTGATCACGAAAAGCGTAAAGTAGATTATCTATATAAAAACAATTATATTCTTAAGTTAAAGCTTAAGTACCACTTGAAAAATAATACCTAAAGCAGCGTCCACACTATGCTGATCATTATTGTTGGCTAACATTGTCGATCAACATGCTAGACTTAAAAATGATTGTTCTGTTGACCAACTTTGATGATTGCTATAAATGTATAGCATCGGGTTTCGTATACGGGTCAGCAAAAGTTGAACAATGCTGTTCATCACCTCGTCCCCATTTAAACAATATGCAAATCAACATAATGTGGACGTTGCTCAAAATCGCAGCCAATCGACATTGATATCGGGTTCAATCGAAACTGGGCCTCGTGGCGTGGTCTCCTCTCGTGGTCAGGGTTCTACAAGGTTTCCACGTGGTATTCAAGAGGAATTCACGTGGTATCCACGAAGTATCCGTGAGGTATACACGAGGTATCTGAGAGGTATCCACGAGGTATCCGTGAGGTATCTGTGAGGTACCCGCAAAATATCCATGAGGCATCCGTGAAGTATCCCCTAGGTATCTAAGAGGTATTTGAGAGGTATCCGAGAGGTATCCGTGAGGTATCCACGTGGTATCCACGAGATATCCACAAGGTATCTGCGAGGTATCCGCGAAGTATCCATGAGGCATCCGTGAGGTATCCACGAGGTACCGATCCACGAGGTATGCGCGAGCTATCCACATGGTATCCACAAGATATCCAAGAGGATTCTACAAGGTATCAACGTGGTATCCAAGAGCGATTCACGTGGTATCTGTAAAATATCCTTGAGGTATTTGAGAGGTATTTACGAGGTATCCGTGAGGTATCCGCAAAATATCCATGAGGCATCCGTGAGGTATCCCCGAGGTATCTGAGAGGTATTTGAGAGGTATTCGAGAGGTATCTGCGAGGTATCCACGTGGTATCCACGAGATATCCACGAGGTATCCACAAGGTGTACTTGAGGTATCCAGGAGGTATTCGAGAGGTATCCGCGAGGTATCCACTTGGTATCTGCGAGGTATCCATGAGGTATCCACAAGGTCAACGTGGTATCCAAGAGGGATTCACCTGGTATCTGTGAAGTATCCGTGAGGTATCTGAGAGGTATTCACGAGGTATCCGTAAGGTATCCGCAAAATATCCATAAGGCATCCGTGAGGTATCCCCGAGATATCTGAGAGGTATTTGAGAGGTATCCGCAAGGTAACCACATGGTATCCAAGATGCATCCGCGAGGCATCTGCGAAATATCCATTAGGTATTCATGAGGCTCCCGCGAGGTACCAATGAGGTATCCGCAAGGCATCCGTGAGGTATTCACGAGGTATCGACAGTTTCCACGTGATTTCCACGAAGTTTTCGCTTGGTATCTGTGAGGTATCCGTGAGGTATCCGCGATTTATCCGCAAGGTTTTTGCTTGTTATACGTGAGGTTTTTGATTTTCTCTTTAACTATTCCACCGAATTTAATCAAAAATTGTGTGCAAAATCTTCTTCAATCAAGCTATCCAAACTTTTCATCGAAAATGGTCATGAGCGACGAGCGACGACGCCCATTTCCATCTCTGTGGATGTGCTAATAAGCAAAATTAAATCATTCTAGAAACTGTGCGTGAAGAGCTATTGCACCCGCTCATAGCTAGTACATGGTGACTGTTCGATTCCCCGCTGTGGCACCTAAAAACAGAAATGTTTTATCCGAGGTACTGCCTCTTGCAAGGAACTGAAAAATCCTCCAAGCGTATACTTGCCATGAATAAGTGCTTCTAATCTACCTATCCGTTTGGACTCCGCAAAAAATTGCAGGTCACCTTCATTTCTGCCAGCAACATGCACACAGGAATGGTTGAAAGTTGTAAGTTACTAGGCCCTGGTTCTCCACGAGCTGTTGTGCCACCCAATTTATTTATTTAGATATCTATCCACCGAGGCTTATTTTTTCGAAAGCGTCATGGGCTCCTTACTATGGATGGTGAGTGCTACAGAGCCATGCTCAATGACTTTTTCCTTCCTCAAGAAGAGGATGAACTAAGACTGGAAAATATGTAGTTCCAACAGAAGGGAGCAAAGGCACGGACATACACGAGCAACAACCAAATTCCTGAGGGATACATTTCTAAATCGCCTACAATAATCTTTCATTTTACATTGGTTGGCAAGATCGGCTTATTTAACCGTTCCTGTTTTCTATTTGTGGGGTTTTTCGAAGTCATGTCAATAAGTTTCAAACTCTTGAAGCTCTCAAAGAGAGGATTTAACGTCAGAAATTCTTGCAAGAGTGACGGAAAATCCCATAAATCGGGCTCAAATCGTCAATCGTGGCCGCTTAGCCGAAATTATTTTATGAACTTAATGAAAACAAAATAATGATATCAAATAATCATAATCCATAAAAGCTGAACCAAAGTTTTTCATTCATAAAAAAAAAAAATTACAACCAATAAACATTGGGTGACAACTTTTGCACCAACTTGTAGAATAACTGTTTGTCAAGTTTAGGCTCAATCAATTAAGTAAAACACTTTATCCACAATTTCCCAAAAGTAATTCATATGCACCAAAAGCCTCCATTTACACCTATACACCCCTTTACAAGAACCTTTTATGAACCTTACACAGTGTACACACTATACACATCCCCACGGACATTCGGGATTATATTATTAAGGATGAATTCATATCCCCAAATCCTTATCCAATATTAATGCCAGTCTTTGGGGTGTTTTACGTGCAGCGAGTGTGAAGCCTAACCACGTGACTTGGGTAATAAGGTTATTTTTGAAGTAAAAAAAAAAAAGAATATGATTTAAGGCTTCACAAATTTTTCTACATAAAACTTTGATAAGCAAAAATGAATTTATCTACTTAAAACTTAAATGGATTAAATTCATAAAAATAGATAAAACTTAATAAAGTTAATTCATCCACAGATTACAAATACACAAAAATAAAATAAGAACGAACAACATCCTGCCAATTCGCTAACAGGTATTCCAACTTCCGCTCAAATTTGTATCCAATTTGTTGTTTTGCTTGTTTTGTTTTGTTAATGGTTTGAAGTTTAACCTTATCGTAAGTCGTGACCCAGTTTTATACTTGTTTACCTTTTAATCGAGCAAAGCACTTTGCCAGTTTTATTTTTCGCCTATGGAAATGGTACACCATTTCATTGTTCCATAATTCCCAATACCACTTTGAATTTCGCAATAAACTCATCCTCTTATTTTCTAAAAGTTGTTGTTAATAAAAAAAAAAAATAACAAAACAAAACAGTTTTGGCAGCTGAATTGCTGACTGAAAAAGTAGCCTTAACCAGCGCTAAAGGGGCTATGTATAGTGGTTGCTGCCAACAATTATTGCCAACAAAGGAGTATTCCAATTGGAAAAATATTTTTGTTGTTGTTGGGTTTGAATTGTTTTGTTTATTTTTTGTTGTTGTTGTTGTTGTTTGTTATTTCTGGTGCCGATAAGGATTAAATACAACAAGGTGCAAATTTATCGCATTTAAGGAAGGAGCACTTTGCCACAACACAAAAATACCGTGAATTACTTCCGCCATCGCCATCGGTAAATTGTCGATTTAAGTTTTACTGTTCCCCGCTCAGTTCCGCATCCGCTGCCACCATTAATTTACTTACCACACCGCACCGCACCGGCCATACCAAATCAAGTAAAAGTTGAATTTTATTTTCATTGCGGGAGGTCCTTTAATTGCTTGCTGCTGCTGTTATCGCTTCGGTTTGGGTGGAGAGTGGAGCGTACACCCTATACCCTTGAAGGTATGTGATAATAAGGGTTGGCTTTTGGTCACGTTGTAATTATTGTTGTTGTTGATATTTACGTTGATACGCTGAGACTGACGCTTGTTGTGAGTTTTCGAAACACAACTTTAAGGGTTTTGAGTTATAAGGTTGAGAAACTTGTCGTGGTGAAACAAATGTTGAATCTGAAGTACCCAAACACGCATATCCTTTTTGTATTGTATACCTCTGTTAAGTGAGAAAATAGTTTAGCTTGATGGTGAATTGATAAAGAGGTAAATAGGCCCTCTACCGACACGACAGTGGTGCTGCGTATAGCTCGGTCACGCAATGTCCTAATAAAGTTTTTCTAATTAAGATATTGTACGCAAACCGAAGATTGGCTTGTCAGACATTATGAATTGCTTCACAAGGTGTCAAAAAAATACTTAGCCAAATTAAGGCTCTATAGATATTCATCGTTTTCTATATATATATTTTTTTTTTGTTGGTGTTGTCACACTCAAACAAAGGACGATGGGTTTTATTTATTTTTTTTTTTTCAACTTTTTTGTATGTAAAATAAGATAAAGTTTTAATCAATGAATTGGCACGCTATACGCATGTTGTTTCAACGCATTGATGATTTATATATTTTGTCAGACTTTTTTTGTTGTGACTCTGACTATATATACAAGGATTTATGAATGTATAACAGAAGTCCTTGCGTGTTGGAATATTTTGCTTGATAGCTATACTTGGAGTAATATAAATTAGTTTCTTGAAGTTTTTATGAAATATATTTTGGCTTTTTTGTCAGTTCTATTTTTATATTCACAGACTTCCAAAAAGATAAACTGTTTTTACTTATTAACTTTTAACAAAAGTTGAATACCTATTTGTTGTTTTTTTTAAGGATTTTTGAAAAAGAGTAGTATTTCGTGTTTATTAAATGAAGTTAATCCTTGATAAAAAAAAATAGGTACCATCATTTTTAAAACTTTTTCAGATATTGATATTGAGGTTATCATTTATTTTTGTCCAGATTGCTGTTGGTATATTTTCCAATTCACTGATATGACTGGGGAGGATTTAGTTGTTGTTATTTTTCTAAAAATCGTTTTAATAACTTTTGAGTCGTTTTTGATGAGAGAGAATTATTATGTTTGGAATGAAATAGTTGGACTAAATCTTCTAGATTAAATGATTAGGAATTCTAATCTTAACCCATCCAAAGTGAACTGAAACTAACCAAAAATAATATCACAAGGTTTTCAGTAATGATTTCAAGGAACGCCTAGATGAAAGGCCAATCTTTTGGACTAAAGATTTCCTTAACCCGTCGCGCCGCTGTGTATTAACTCCAACTTTAACCTTGTTGCCATGAATATCATTACAGATTTGTCAGAAAATATCTCAAAAGCCGTTAGCTTTTTTTTTTTTAAATTAAAGAATTAGTATAATATAGCTCATGAAATTATTCACAAAAAGATTGAAATATTTCTTGTCCTAAAAAATCAGATTATCTCGAAATCGTTTGCTCATAGGGCTGGCCACGGTACCAAACCAAACCCTATTGCACCAGGAGTAACATCAAAACAACTCCAAATTATGACAGAAATTTGGTATTTAATGGTTAATGATAAAAATTTGGTGGGCTCACTGGTCAAGTTTTCATACTAAATGTTTGTGATTAAGTAAGTACAATTTTTGTGTTTATCTTAGAAATTATTTGGCTCATCAATATTTCTGATAACAAAAGACAGCTTATAAAATTCTCTACAATATTGATTACAAATAACCAAACTTTCCATTTTATGGCAGGTAAAAATGGTGCCAAGAGCGTAACACTCGCTCTTTGCCCAATTAGCACTGGATTGTGCCGTTTTGATACCATAACTCGTTTGACCTGTGTATGAAAGCAGATAAAAGCGTTCCTTGCTTTGAAATAGGACGGCTGTGAAGTATGGTTTATGTACCTTGTGAGTTGGGTCATAGGACACTCACTCGATCGGATCGCATCTCGTCCGAGCTTGCCAAATTATGCCGAGCTTGGCAGGTTGTAGAATAGCAACGAAGCACGATCGAGCATCATGAAGCCCCTCAGAAACGCGGGTTCTGATTACTCGCGGACTTTGGATCTGGGGGGGAACATGATGCAGAACGCAACAGATTTTTGTCTCAGATCCATTTCGATCAAGTATTTGATCTTCATTTCGGAAAGTTCGTTTAGGTCGTCAAAAAAAGCCATTCCAAACGATTGTGCTCTCATTTTGGCTAGAGCTGGACATTTACAGAGAAAATGAAGGACTGTTTCCTTTTCTTGCTGGTCTCCACAGCTGCGACAGTGAGTATTGTAAGGAATACCCAGCCTCGCCGCATGTTCTCCAATTGGCCAGTGTCCAGTGCAGGTTGCTACGACCCTGGCTATGTCCCGCCTGGGTCTACACATGAGATCAATTGTTCGGGATTTATTTAAGGCGGGCCAGATCGTTCTGGATATTTTGCAGTTGGTTAAACTGCTCCACCTACGATTGGATTCCTTAAGGAAAATTGACAATATGTTGCCCTTCAAAACTCCAAGGGGAATGTAGACTCTATCCGCAAGTGAGATGTGAAGGGCTGATCCTTGCCTGGCTAGTTCATCTGCCCTTTCATTACCCTCAATGCCACTATGACCAGGAACCCAGATAAGAGTGACCTTGAGGTTAATGTTTAGACTTGCGAGCTCATCTTGGCATTGTTGGACCAATTTAGAGGATGATGAAGCCGAATCAATGGCTTTAACAGCCGCCTGACTGTCTGTAAGGATGGCTGTATTACGATTTTGGATTTTGGTTTGGATCTGCTTTTAGCATCTTGCATGCCTCCCTGATTGCCAGTATTTCAGCTTGAAATACACAAGTAAAATTCGGTAGCCGAAATGACTAGGAGATATTGAGAGACTCAGAGAAGAATCCTGAGCCAACACCACACTCCATCTTTGAGCCATCAGTATAGATAGTTGTGTCGAAGTCTCTCGTCACGGCGTCATCATCCCAGTCCCCTCTGGATGGGAATAAGACTTAAAAAACTTTACTGAGGCTCATTGTAGGAGCGCGGTAGTCAATGGGAGTCGAAAGTATATCAGCGGGAATGAAATTTGTGATATTGCTGTGACCATAAGGCTTAGCAACCCAAGAATTTGATTCTTTAAGTCTTAAGGCACTGCAAGATTAGATATTTTATGAGTAGTTCAAGTGGTAGAAGGTGCAGAAAAACGCTTAAGGCATCCGTTGGACAAGATCGAAGAGCCCCTGTGGTACCAACACTAGCTGTTCTTTGAACCTTTTTGAGTTTGTCGATGTTATATGCCTTATTTAGTGCGGGCCACCAGACACTCGAACCATATGTTAGAATCGGCCGTACCACTGCAGTATACGTCCATAAGAAGGATTGATTGAAGGCCCTAGTTTTTACCAAAGGTTTTACTACAGGCGTATAAAGCTATGCAGGCCTTCCTGACCCGTTCTTCGATGTTTATTTTCCAGTTTAATTTAGGGTCTAGGATGACACCTAGATATTTTGCACTGGTTGATAGTGAGAGTGTTTGGCCGTTAAGTCGGGGTGGAGTGAAGGGTTGTATCTTAGTTTTGGTAGTAAAAAGCATCAGTTTAGTTTTGCTCTGGTTGACTCCTAGACCACAACTCGTAGCCCAGTTGCTAACTTTTCTCAAAGCCATCTCCGTGATTTCGCTTATCACAGGAGTAAACTTCCCTGACACTAATAATACCAATTCGTCCGCATACGCAACCGCCTTCACACCACATCTATCCAGTTTAACGAGGATTTTGTTCATGACTAAAAGCCATAGAAGTGGTGACAGAACACCACCCTGGTATGTTCCTCTCCTGACGTGTTTTGTCGAGTTTGCATTACGTAACGTGCCATGAATCTTTCTATCTTTGAGCATGGATATTTTCCATTCTCTGATGTAGTCCTCTACACCAAAGTTAACGAGTGCCTTAAGAATAGATTCGGTTAGAACATTGTTGAAAGCCCCTTCTACATCTAAGAATGTAGCGAGGGTATATTCTTTGAAATTGATGGTTTTCTCAATTGTACGCACTACATCGTGAAGGGCCGTCTCCGTCGACCTACCTTTGAGATATGCATGTTGAGAGTTTACTAGAGGACATTCTACAAGTATGTCTCTAATATGTGTGTCTAGAATACGCTCTAGAGTTTTAAGTACAAAAGAGGTTAGGCTAATGAGACGAAAATCCTTCGTGGATGCGTGTCCTCGCTTGCCTACTTTTGGAATAAAAACTACTTTTACATGTCTCCAAAGCTCTGCCACATGGTTGAAAAAGAGGCATCCTTAAAAATCATCTCTAGCCGTGGGATTACCACATCTTGTAGCTTTTGGAGCATGATTGGCAGAATTCCATCTTCCTGGAGATTTATACGGGGAGAAAGTATTAATAGCACAGACTATCCTTTCTTTAGTTATAACGGTGTTGATATGCTCTACACGAGCTAAAGGTAAGTTATAAGTTCTATGCGATTCGGGGTTGCTATTCTCGCAGCCCGGAAAGTATGTCGTCATCAGCAGTTCTAAGGACTCCGTCGGAGAAACTGTCCAAGATCCATCAGGCTTTTTCAAGAACGAAGGATTACAATGCTCCTTAGAAAGAACTTTGCTAAGCCTTGCGGAATCTTTTAAGCTCTCAATAGAATGGCAGTATTCTCTCCAACCAAGTTTCTTCGCTGATGCGAGAGCACGCTTGTAGACTTTCAAACAGTCTTTGTAAGGTTGGTAAAACTTGTGTCTGTGGCAGATATTGTAGATCTTTCCAGTCAATTTTCTCAGACTAGACAGGTCTTCATTCCACCATGGAGGAAGGGTTTTACGGCTATATTTAATTGAGCAAGAGACCTTAAAAGCAGTGTTCGTACACAGAGAGAAAAAGTACTACATAAAATCAATAAGATTGCCTTATTGAGCTACTTTGCTAAGAAATCTTATTGAAAGTATTGAATAATATGATATTTTCATAGAGAAATCTAATTGATTTTATAAAGAAAATCTTATTGAAGTTTTGAAAATTTTGTACTACAGTTTCTAAATGGAAAGTCACATTAAATGATGTAAACAATGTGATAACCTTATTACTAATCATTTTTTAGAAGACATCTTCTTAAATCGAAAAGTTTTTCTTTTAAAAATTTAGGCAGTAGATCAAGCGTTTGATGAACAATAAGAAAACCTTATTACTTTTCAATTTTAAAAAGATAAACTTATAATGCGGGGTAGGTTATGTATACCCTGTTCAAATGAATGTCATGCATATGACGGTGTCCACATTGGGTATGAAAAAGTGAATTTTTAATGACTTTTCAGTATTCATATCTCGCTCCCACTCCTTCATTGAAGTGAGATGTGAATACTGAAAAGTCATTAAAAATCCACTTTTTCATACCCAATGTGGACACCGTCTAAGGAAATCTTCTTGAAACAAAAAGAATTCCTTCTTATTAGCATGAGTTTTCTCATAAACATTGTGTTTGTGTGTGATACCGGCAACGGTGCTTTGCATTTGCATTGTTAAGGGAATTGTGATCGCAATTAGACGTGCGTGTGATTTGACCCGTATCGGCCTATCGTATTCGGGAAAAAAAATTATAAAGTAAGTAAAAAGAGTTTTGAAATGGAAAATATTCCATATTTTAACGCGAGTGAAAATGATATTGAACTACCCGGTGAATTAGTGAGCATTCCAGCGGTAGTATGGAAAGATGAGGATATTGCGGAGACACGGAAAATTTTTGACTCCTGGGGCCTTAGTTCGGCGTCGACGTTGCTGAAGGTGTATGTGTTCCTTTATTTTTTGTTATTGAGAATTGATTTTTTATGTTACACTTTTTGTAAGCAACAAAAAATAAAAAATTGAAAAAATATAACTATTGCGTCTTTTCGTCATGTGAAAAAGAATTTAAAAAATAACCTTATCTTATGGAAACCTTATTGGCTGGCAATCTCTCTCAATCTTTAAGAAACAATAAGAAGATCTTATTGATAAATATGTGACAATCTTTGAGATAATATTTGACAATCTTTATAAACAATAAGATGGTCTTATTGAAAAGGGATGAAAATCTCTTGGAAAAACAATAAGGTGAGCTTATTGAAAGTTTGTAGGATTCTGTTTGAAATAATGTGAAATAAAAGAAATTTTAATTTCAATCTTAGATTTCATTTATAAATTAATTTTAATTTTTAATTTCTTCTATTTCACATTACTTCAGACAGAATCCTACAAACTTTCAATAAGCTCACCTTATTGTTTTTCCAAGAGATTTTCATCCCTTTTCAATAAGACCATCTTATTGTTTCTAAAAGATTGTCACATATTATCAATAAGATCCTCTTATTCTTTCTTAAAGATTTTCACATACTATCAAAGAGATTTTCTTATTGTTCCTAAGAGTTTTCCTCATACTTTTCAATAAGTTTTCTTATTGTTTTAAGAAGCATTCGTATTGAAAGCTTATAAGATATCTTCTTAAAAATATGTGGATATCCTATAAAATGGTCATCAACATTCTGATAAGATAATCTCTATGGTTTTAATAAGACTTTCTTCTTGGATGAAAACCATAGAGAAATCTTATTACTTTTCTTCTATTTTATGTGGTACTTTTTTCTCTGTGTAGAAACTTCAATGGTATTCACCATTGATTCTAGATCTATAACTGATTTTGGACTCAGATTTTGTATATTGCGCAGTTTGGAATTTACGATTTGGCTGAACTTCGTCCAGTCAATTCTTTTCGGGTTTCTATAGGGAGCAGGGGCTTCAGACTCGAAATTAATATTGAAGAGGATCCATCTGTGATCCGAAAAGGAACTAAGAGGGGATACTCTCCAATGCTCCACTGATAGCTTAAAGTTATTATTAATGACGGTAATATCAAGTATGTCCTCCCACCCTTCGTAGCTATCCGAGCTCGGAAAGAAAAAAGTAGGAGTAATACCTCTGTTACATACAGTTAAGTTGTTTTCAATAATAAAATCATAAAGGGACTCACCTCGTTCATTAATCTCCAAACTACCCCAGAGAGTATGTCGTGCGTTAGCATCACATCCAATCAGGAGGTTTGTCCCTTTTGTGTTGACTTCGGACGAAAGCGTGCGCCACTCTTCCGGCGGTGACAGCCTGTCATGCGCCGAGTACGCTGAGGCCACCAGTAAGCCGTCTGCATTTTTATCGTCCAATCTGACGACTGTCAGATCGGAGGTGCTAAGGTTAGGACACAAAAAAGCTTTTAAGTGTTTTTTAGCTAAAATACAAGTTCGAGGCTTACCTTGGTCCATTTTATAGTTAAAAAGTTATTTGGCGCGCAAAACTAATACTTTTTTAAATTGGCTCAAAAGTGCTGCATTTTATATAGGGTTACCAGATTGAAAATGACGACAAGGGGGGCATCGCGAAATTTATAGGAAGAGAAATATTTTAAGAAGGGGACAAAACAATTTTTTGAAAAATACAACACTAAAGTAATAAAACGTGAAATAAAAAAAATTTCATTTCTTATTATAAAAAACATTCACAAAAATCAAAAATTATAAATTATCAACTAAAATAAACTTATTAGAATCAAAAACAAAAAAAAAATAAATGAATTTCCTTAAAAAATCAATCAAGAAAAAATTTTAAAGGATTTTGAACTTCAAGTGGATATATTTACAGAGAATCTTTCTTAAAATATTTAATGAAATTTGTTTACAGTTTTTTTAAGTTTTTATAGTCCAGTAACTATATACATTAGACCTTGCGTCAGGTCTGGTAGTTCTGATTTTTTGCTGAGTTGTTTATGATGTTGGCCTAGTAATAAATCCGATTTTTCTACCTCGAGCGCCGAACGTTTCTACTCATCCGATCTTCATGATTACGATCTTAAAATAAAGCCAACATGACACGCTACACAATATAAAAAAATCATTGAAAAGGGGCAAACTATTTCACATAAGGGGTGAATAAGCCCCCCTTCAATTCGATTTCCAGCATTCTAAATTCAAAAGTTGATGAAAAATTTCACAATTTGAATTAATTTTTAGCTCAAATTGAAGCCCATTTAATTATTTTGAAATGGTAGAGCAAAATTATAATCGCAAACCAGGCCTTAAAGGTTAAAATAGCCAATAACTGAAAAAACCGCGAAAAATTCTCGGTTTTATGCATATCTCACAAAGTTGCGTTCGGCGCTCGAGGTCGAAAACTTAGATTATTGGTAGGGCCAACATCATAAACAAATCATCTAAAAATCAGGACTACCGGATCTGAGGCAGAGCCCTCCCACCCCGAAGAAAAAGGATACTAGACTGAAAACAGTGAAGTTGATCATGTTAATTTCAGTTTTCTCAAAAACTAGTAGTCATTTTACCATTTGGTTTTCAGTTTTTAACTAAAAATTAATAAGGGCATTGAAAATCAAAAACATAAACAGTACTTAATACCATAAAATAAAAAAAAATAGATTAACAAAAAAAAATCGTCTTTTTCTCAAAATTTTGAGTTTGAAAGTAAATTTTTCAAAAACTATCAGCTATAAACTTTATTTAAAAATAAAATTAAAGAATGGATTACTGGCTTTAAGATGAGCAATGGATTTCCGTCCAGATATTACCATTATATTTGTATGGTTATTTTTCTATTTGAAGTCAACTTTTCTTAAAATTACCCCTCCCGCCTAAACGGGGGGATATATACCCCCCATCCATTACTATAGTTTTCTTCTTTTGGCCCAATCTACACACTCTATTGCTTTGATGCAGCATATGTCAAAGACCATGTTTTTGTTATTATACTGTTTTATATACTACTTGTTGTCTTAAATTTTGTATTGCTATATTTTGAAAAGCCGTCCCTTGGAAACTGTTATGTCTACAGAACCGGCTTTAGACTCAAACTGAAGCAAATTTAGTAAGGTTGAAATCGTAGAGCAATGTTTTATTTGGAAATTAAGGCGTAATGGTTAAAATGGCCAATAAGTGAAAAAACTGCGAAAAATTCACGGTTTTTTGGATTTTTACCAATGTTGCGTTCGGCGCTCGAGGTCGAAAAATCGGATTTATTACTAGGCCAACATCATAAACAACTCAGCAAAAAATCAGAACTGCCGGACCTGACGCAAGGTCTCAGTCCTATGAAACTACTAGGTTACTGGACTATTTAAGGGTTTATAATATGATAGGCACTCAAGCATTGAACATGACAAGAATGACGTATGGCTTGTACAAAATAGTGCTCCTTTTCTACACCAGGGGCAGATCCATCAGAGTAGAATTTGGGGAGGGGCACACATTAACTTTTCTTACACAGAAACTTTAATTTATACAAGGTGTCCGGTAAACATTGGATAATTCTGAAACGGCGACGACGGCGTATTGCCCACTTTGTGAATGCTTTCAAACCGGAAATATACTTCGTTACATTGTTTTATGTTTTCGAAAATTACTATTCAAAATGAAAGAATTGGATGTTGTTTGTTTTTAATACCCTTCACAAATTGGTGTTCCAAGATTCTAAGATGCGTGCGCAGTAGAACTCTTAAAACGTAAGCACTAGATCCGTATTTCATACTTAAGCATATTAAATGAAGCTTTTTTCAGGCAATTTAAAAAAGTACCAAATTTTGGCATAAAATATCCCAAGCAACACATTCTCCTCTTACAGATATCTTTCAGAATTCTTAAATAAAGAGCATTCAACACTGCAAGATAACTTTAAAGATGTCTCTAACACCCAAAAAGGCCCAAAGGGGCGGAGCCAATTGTATGAAGTGAAGAGTTCTAATTAATGTCTTTGTAAGTGCTTATAAAGAGAACTTCTTTTATTGATGTATTGACGACGTATTCAAGATACTTTAAAGAGGTTTTCAATAGATTTTAAATATCCTGTTAAAAAGGTCTTTAAAACGCGGACTTAAGAAGCGAGAAAAAAAAACTACGTTTACTTTTTCTCTTTTACGCATGCATCATGGCAATAAATAATATTTTCTCTTTCACGCATGGAAACATTGAGTTGCATTTTAATGAAATGGAATAAAACTTAAGATGAGTGGTGAAAACATAAGGAATTGTTTAAATTTCATTTATAAGAAGGTCGGCCAAGTTAGTTATTTTAATATTACAATCTTAACATATTTTGTGAAGCATATCTAGAATGTGTTTCGACATGCGCGATCATATTTACTTTAAATTCATAGATGCTACCCCCCTAAAAATTCACGCGCTTAAAAAAATAAAGATAGTAACATTTTTTTTCATCTTCTTTCTAGACAAAAAACTCGTTTCTGAAGTAAAAAAATGTTAATTGTATTTTGTTGGGTTATTATGTTATTTTAAAAGGTTTACACAAAATTATGAAACGAATCTGCGATTATTTAAGCCAAAATTGACATTTATTATATTTTATACAAAATAGTTTAGAAATTGAAATCAATAAATATGGCGTGTAAGCGACAGGGTGCCTCTTTTTATATAGTTACGCATTTATTTATTTAGTTTGTTTCTAAAGCTGCATTTTATTATTTACATAAGTCACAAACAAAAAAGATATAGAAAGTTGTCTGAGTGCTGGGACTCATGGTTAATATGTGTAAACATCAACGTTTGTTCTTACCTGCTGTCACGGCCAGCGCTTTAGCCCCAGTGGAAACCCGAAAATTTGCAGTTCAGAATTTAAGTACGGCGGATCGAGAAACAGAGTACACCAATTGATTAAGGATGTGAATATTACTTACTAGTGTCAATTCTGACGTTCTGGGTCTACTAGAATATTTTTAGTTTGACAGGTGTCAAAATGTGCCAAAAGTTTTAGTACGGCGGATTCGAAAAACGGAGTACGCTATTCGATTTAGGAGGTGCATACTACCTAATGTCACGCCTGACGTTCTAGGTCCACTAGAACACTTTTAGTTTGACAGGGTGTCAAAATGTCAAATCAGAATTCCGAGAATACGCGCTACGTAATGTGCTATACTCCGTAACGTTGCACAGAGGAAAGTCCACGCTTTGATTACACATCAAAATTACATAATATAAACGCTTTTTCTATTAAACAGATCTGATCAAAAAGTTTTATAAAATGCGGCTTATAACAATGATGTAGCCATTTGGTCTCAAAATATAACCTAACATGCGTAGCAGATAGACAAACAAACCAAAAAATATACAAATATCAATTAAACATTTAAATAAAAATATTTTAGTTTTTTAATGTTAATGACACCCTGTAAAAAATGTACATAAATAAATTAATATTTTTCCAAATCTCAAAACGTTTTAAAAAGTTCTTAAAAAACTCTCAAAAACGTCTTGAATATAGTCACTCTTCCCCAGAGTCAAATCACGCTTAATTACTTCTTAATAAGACACCATTAAGTGGTCATTAATTACTTTTTAGGTCTTAAAAAAACGAAATATCAAACCAGTTTCAATGGCAACAACTGTGTTCAACAAGTGCATAGCAAGACAAGAGGAACTTTATAAACTGATCAGATTATGGTGCAGGAAATATTATTGAACTTAGTTTGCTTCCAAGAATAAATTAATGGCAGTTTTTTTTCCATTTATCCCAACAGTTTCTTGAATTCAACATTTTTAAAAGATATAAGTAACTTCTTATAGTTCTTCTTCGTTTCGCTATACAGAAACATAACTTCAAGTTGACAGATAAGAAATCAGTGCAACAAAGATATCTGGAAGACCTCTTCAAGATGTCTTTGAGAGAGCACGCTAGTAAACTCTTAAAATACTTCTATTTTTAAGGAGTTAAAGAGGTTTTGAAGAAGTTTCATAAAGAAATATGAAAAAATAACTTCAAAAAGAGGTCTATAAGATGTCTTCAAGATGTCTTTGAGAGAGCAAGGCAGTAAACTCTTAAAATACTCTTATTTTTAAGGAGTTAAAGAGGTTTTGAAGAAGTTTCAAAAAGAGATATGAAAAAATAACTTGAAAAAGAGGTCTATAAGATGTCTTTAAGATGTATTCTTAAGTATTGGCTTTAAATTATCTTTTTAAGAATTCATAAAGTGCTTATTAAGTGCAATGATATCAAGAAGACTGAACTAAGATGCCATTAAGAGCTGATAAATTTATTTCAAGAACTCTTCAAGAGTTTTTGTGTTGCATGAATATGGAAAATTTAATTATAATCAATATTTTAGAGAATTTCGAGTTTGGCAACCCTTGCTAGTCAACCAAAGTGTAAACAAATTGTTCCTAGCTAAAAGTTAATTTTTTTTATATTAAAAAAAATCTGAAAAATTTAAAAAGTGCACCAATCGAAGCGCAAATAAATTGTCATTTGATCTGTATCAAAAACCCTGTAAGTTCTCTTACCAATAAGATCTTTTTAACGATTGAAAAAAAAGTAGAACATTTAACCCTAAACGTCAAAATCAACTGATGAACAAAAGGAAAGTGCAAGAAATTTCTCCCACTACAGCAACCTCAAGTAAAAAAATTGCAACAAATAACATGGATATCGAGATGCTTAGGTCAATAATGCAGGAAACTTTAGATGAAAATCTAAAAGATATTAAACAATCATTGAAAGAAGTAGTCAAACTATCTGATTTGGAAAAACTGCACGGTGAAATTAAATCATTGCAAACCAGTAACCAAATCTTGACTGAAAAAGTGACTGCACTGGAGGATAGATGCGAGTTCTTAGAGGAAAGAATGGTGGCTAGCCAAATGCGCGATACAGAGGGAAATCTTGTATTTCACTTACAAAATCAAAATTCTGTTGACCCGAAAGCGCAAATACAAACGATCTGCCGCACCCATGGCAAAACTACGTCACCTTTATCTGAGAACAACATTATTGCAATGCGATCAACCAACCCAGCAAGCAGCAATTTTTTAGTACGATTAGGAGAGAAAACACCTGCAATCAACATTCTTCGCGCATCAAAATCTTTGAGGGAAGCTGGGATTGTAATTCATCGTGACTACCCACTTAGCCCAGTCGGGATAAACATTTGAAATAGAAAAAATTTTATCGTACATTTTTCTTTCACAATTCGTTAGAGGGGGTCATTAGGAGCCTATGTGTAGTTTTTCGGGAAAATTGCCCTGGAGCTTAAGCCGCCATCTTGGATTTCAGGAGAAATAACGTTTTACTCAATAACTCCTACATTTTTCAGTTTTGACAAAAAAGGTTGAGTTAAAAGTTAGTTTAATTTTACTGTATAGAATCTGAAGTGTTAAAAAAGTAATGCATAGGCGACCGCAAATTGGGGGCAAAAGGGTCACTTATCACCCACTGGCTGGCTTTAGACTATACAACTCTAGCAGGAGATTTTTATTGTTTTATTGAGGAATTTTGAAAAATACAAGAATTCTCTTGTGTTTTTCTATCGAGGGGGGGGGGCAGGGGCATAGGTCCCGATGTACGTTCTTTCCATATTCAAAATGTTAACCTGGTATTAAATTTGTTTGTGTTGAAACATGGAAGTGGATATCAATCCCTTTTTTCCATTTACCTCTTTTCCGTACCACCATAGAGGTACAGTAATAGGGGCGTTTTTTTTTTGTGACGTGGTTTCCCCTGTAGGCCTAGTCCACACATATAACTTCTTATAAGTAATTTTATTCATATTTTAATTTTTTTTTTCTGTGAAGGCAACATAAAATTGACATCTTCGACTTCATTATCATCTAAGATATCAAATGTTTCTTCTTCTGTATTGTCGCTGTGTAAATCGGAATTGGCAGAGTTTTTAAAGTCGACTGCATCCTCAAAAATAGAATATGGAAGGTTAATTCCATCAGGACGAAAGTCAGACGAAGGCAAACAATATAGGCTCCGATAGAAAGGGATACAAAATACCTACTTGTATTTCTCAAAGCTCCCAAATTAAAATATGAAAATTGGCAAGAGTACGATAACTTAGGCGCCAAGAAATAATAACGGTTTTTTAGAACAGTTTAATACAAGCATTTATTTACTATTTCTTTTTGATTTAAAGCTCTCGACAGTAAAACCCAGTACAGTAGATGACGGATATAAGAAAATCTCATATAAGAAAAACTCGCTTATAAGACAGACATTTGAAAACACCATGCACATTCCCATAAAGTTACGTGTAAAATGAATCTTATATAAGAAAACTGTTTATAAGAAAAACACTGATATAAGCAACTTATTCCGCTAAAAAATTTCTCTCACTGCATAGAAAATTAAACGTATTTAAGAAATCACCCCGTGATAATATGATTTTGAAAGAAATTCATAATTTAATGTTTGTTTTTGGTATGTTTGAGCGATAATTATGAATAAGTGCCAATACAAGATACACTCAATTTTGGATTCAATGCTTTGGATATTTATTTCAAATTATATAGTGATATTTAAAGGAAATTTTCTTTTTTATAATGCATTTATCCGAAAAAAGAAGGTTTTCTTTCTAATATACAATCTTTTATATAAGAAAACACGGATATAAGAAAGGAATTCTTTGCATTTTTTAACTTTCTTATATCCGTCATCTTAACACCTCAAAGTTAGATCACCGCAAATACTGTTTTGTAATTATTTCTAGTAGAAAGAACTAAAATAAAAATCTAATAAAAAGTAGGTTTGGAAATTTTCTCAAAAACTAGAAGACATAAAACTATCAGTCTTCAGTTTTTGATTAAGACTTAATTAGAGACACGAATTTAAAGAAAAAGTAATATATAATTTCAAAAATTTGAAAAATTGTTTTTTATGTTTTTTTTCCTTTTGCCTTTATATTGAAGACTTGATAAAATAATTGCCGTGTGGTATAACAATCGATGGGTTTCTGATAAAAATACTGATGTGCGCAGACGATCTAGTCCTCTTAGCTGAATCACCAGAGTCCCTTCAGCTAATGATAAACAAATTACGAGATTACTGTTTGAAGTGGAACCTTATTGTTAATCTCAACAAATCAAAAACAATGGTGTTTCGGAGAGGTACAGGACGACTTGCTGCTAAAGAAAAATGGTATTATGGAGCAGAGCCTATCGAAACTGTAAAGGAATACCAATACTTGGGCTTCACTGTGACAAGCAACTTGAACCTGGAAAAGCACTTAGTCAAAAAACTTTCCTCTTCCAAAAATGCGATTGGGACGGTGTGGAAAAATGTTTATGGAAACAAAGACCTATCATTTAGCGCAAAATATAAAGTCTTTCTGGCAACGTCCGAGTCAATAATGCTTTATGCTGCGGAATCATGGGGCTGGAATCAATCTGAAACCACGAAAAAACTCTTGAGGTTCTTTCTAAAGCGACAATTTCGACTACCAGACACAACACCAAACTACATGCTACTCATCGAAACTGGATTATCGCCACTGTATCTTTCATCTCTAAGACTTCACTTTAATTACATTTTAAAACTCATGTATAGTCACGAAAATAAAGTCGTAAGAAAGATTGCAGTCTCCATAATTAGATCGCAAAGCTCATGGTTTGAGGAATGGAAGAACTTAGCAAACTACTGTGAACTCTCTTTCAATCTTAGTTTGGATAATCTGGCAGACTGGAGGCCATTTCTTAACATCCTACTTGAAAATCTCCATTCCAAAACAAGAGAGGAAAATATAGCGCGAGCCAAAAGTTCACAACATAGAGTATTCTATCCTGAACTCCAGCACAATTTAGGAGAATCCAACTACTTCAACGACAGCCTTAATAAAGAAACGATATCATTCATATTCCGTGCAAGAGGAGAACTATTGCCTTTACATTACATACCACATCGCAACGACTTACCACTTAACTGCTCTTCATGCAACACCAACGAGAGGGAAAACATACTACATTTCATCGCAAGGTGCCCAATTCTAGCCGAGATACGGCGTCTAATATGGTAACAGAATTATTTGGAACAAACGGACCTCATAGAATTACTAAACGGGATGGATTGGAAAAAACTATCGCAATATATAAAAATAGCACTTACATATAGAAAGCAAATAATAAGAGAAGACTTTTAATTTAAATTTCTACCTGAGCACCATTAATTTACAAACTCGAAAATGTATTAATAAAGACTATCATCTGGCTGACGGCCCTTCTGGCCATGCCAAAAAGATTTATGTTTAAAATAAACTGTTTTTGTAAATACTATTTTTTGTGAATTAGTAAATCAAATCTAATCTAAAAAAATCTAATCTGTTTTTTTTCGCAAATCTTGGATTTAAAATTCGTTTTTCCAAAAACTATGCATAGATTTCACTTGATTTAAAAACTAGCTAATAGAAAAGAGTATTGGCTTTAAAAAAAGTATAATACTAAGTTGTAAGCATATAACCATTATTTATTAATATTTTTTTTCCGTTTGTAGTACTTTTTTATGAACTCGCCCCTCCCGCCCAAACGGGGTGAGATAGTAAAAATGCTTGTATTAAACTGTTCTACAAAAAATCGTTACCGATTCTTGGTGCCTTAGTAATCGTACTCTCCCCTTAAAATGTACTGGAAGGGCATTCCAGAGCCAGACAGGGGGTGGTAAGTGCCCCTCTTACCCCCAACTTGCGTACGCATATGTTAAATTTGAACACAATCAAATTTACTTTCAGTTATGCTTTATTTCTTCTATCAAAAGTGAAAAAGGTAGGAGTTATTCAGGAAAAAGCTATATTTTGCTAAATCCAAGATGGCGGCTGAAGCTCCAGGACAATTTTCCCGAAAAACTACACCTAGGCTGCTATTAACCCCCTTTAACGAATTGTGAAAGAAAAATGCACGATAAAATTTTTTCCATTTCAGGCAAAATTTTTGTACATAGCGACTGGACTAACTAGCTATCCGGCAGAAAAGATCGTATTTGCTTGAAGTAAGAAAGGCAATAAAGGCGCGGAATCCGAGCATTGAAGTTTTTCTTCGAGACGATCGTCTTTTGGTGCAGGGTAAGGTATTTACATGGAGTTTATATCACGGCTTAAAATGCGGCAAATTTGATGGAAATTCTGTGCTTAACGAAATGGTAAACAACACCAATATGAATGTCAGTGGAACAGCTGGGCCTAGAGAGGAACTCTTAGTGATAGGCACGCCACCTAGTGGAGAGCTACCTGCAACTTCAAGTAGTCAAGTCATAAACCATTATCAGTATGAAGAAAAACGCAAATAATAGAAAATTATTTTTGTTTATGTTTTGTGGACTATTGAATATAATTCAAATTAAAAGTTTTTGCGACCTTTAGTCCAAATGCGTTTCGCCCAGGTACAACAGTTGGGCTCATCAGTTAGATGCTGTTGTACCCTTCTAAGACGCATTATTTTTAATCGATGTATACCGACAACTAATAAAATATACAGCGCGTAAGCACTGTAAATTATATTTTTCTAGGGGAATTTGTTTAAATTCAGACACCCAGAATATATATATATATGTATATATGATGTTAAAGCCCGTGGTCTGGCTAGTTTAAGTATGAAGAAAAACGCAAATAATAGAAAATTATTTTTGTTTATGTTTTGTGGACTAAAGGTCGCAAAAACTTTTAATTTGAATTATATTCAATAGTCCACAAAACATAAACAAAAATAATTTTCTATTATTTGCGTTTTTCTTCATACTTAAACTAGCCAGACCACGGGCTTTAACATCATATATACATATATATATATATTCTGGGTGTCTGAATTTAAACAAATTCCCCTAGAAAAATATAATTTACAGTGCTTACGCGCTGTATATTTTATTAGTTGTCGGTATACATCGATTAAAAATAATGCGTCTTAGAAGGGTACAACAGCATCTAACTGATGAGCCCAACTGTTGTACCTGGGCGAAACGCATTTGGACTAGAGGTCGCAAAAACTTTTAATTTGAATTATAAACCATTATCAACAACCACGGATCAGTGCTCCCACTGCTCAAATATCATTATCGTAGGAACTTTCCGTCTGCCCAAGAGTTTTAAGTAAAAATTTAGTCAAAAACGTAAATTATAGAATTTTATGTTATAATATAAGTGGTTTGCATAGTAAATTATTATTTTCAGAATTTTTTAAATATGTAAATGAATTTGAAATATTTTGTTTATTTGAAACACACCTTTTAGAAGGTAAAGAAAAAAACTACGAGCAATATTTTAATAATTATGTATTATGTTGGAGGTCAGGCATTCGAAACAGTTCCAGAGGTCGTGCTAGTGGAGGCTGTTTTTATGGCTACAGAAAAAACTTATAAGGCATAAAAATAGAATTTCAACAATCATTGGGCTACAGTTTTTTCAACATGCAAACTAATATTAGTCCAGGTGTTACATACTGCATAATTCCTGTTTATCTGAATGGATCACAGGGTCCGCAATGGAGTTCTGATCTACAGATTCTAAATGATTGCATAAATAATCTACAGGAACAAAACAATATCCTTCTCACTGGAGATTTCAACGCAAGAACGGGCAAGAGTCAGCCTCTTATAGGCGATGAAGATAATTTCTCAGAAATTCGCAGCTCTAAGGATACGGTTTTGGATGGGAAAGGTTGTAAATTACTAGAGTTTTGCAGTGAGTACAGTCTGACAATTTTAAATGGTCTTTCGAAAGGTGATTCAAAAGGGGAATTTACATTTGTGGGTGGTCAAGGAAGCTCGGTTATCGACTTGAGCCTAAGCGGAGGAGAATGGAATCACTTGATACAGAAATTTGAAGTTCAAGCTCAAAATTTCTCTGATCACTTATCAATTGTGACTTCCTTTGAGCTCAACAAACAAGAGATCACCGGCGGTGAGACATTATTAAATACGCTTCCAAAATTGAAGTGGAATCACAACCATAGAGAATTATAACATACCAATCTTAGTAGAGAGATAGAATTGATGAACACGAACGGAAAGATTAATGATATAGAAAAAATTATTAAGAATTCTGCAACCTTACTACCACAAAAACAAATCAACTCCTATAAACAACCATGGTTTGATCAAGAATGTGAAAGAAAACGAAGAAAGTCCTTTGCACTGTTAGGTCTCTATAGGAAACACGATGAGCCAAACTACAAAACTCTTTATCTACAGGAAAAGAGGGAATACAAGCAGACATGTCAAAGGAAAAAAATAGAATTTCAGAACTCCTTAGCTGTTGAAATATCCCAGTGCAGAGACTCTGCAACTTTATGGAAACTGCTCAATAGAAAAAACGGACACAAGCTTAAAATTGGTATTAATATCAGTCGAATAGATTTGGAAAATCATTTTAAAAGTATTCTGAACCCTCATGACTGTATCAACCTATCTAAATTCCAATACGCAGTACCAGATACAAAGAACGAGCTCCTGGATAGTCCCTTTTCCGAAGAAGAAGTTAAGAGCTGTTTGGTTAAGAGCAAGGATCGTAAAGCACCTGGAACTTATGGCATACCAATCGAATTCCACAAATATGCAAATGATTCGCTTCTAATCATGCTCACGAAAGAATTTAATAGAATATTTGACACCGGAGATATACCAAAAAGCTTCAAACAGAGCGTGATCTTTCCGATCCATAAAAAAGGTGACCTCAATCAAGCTGAAAACTATCGAGGAATCGCTTTTTTAAATTCATCCTTAAAAATACTGATGGGAATTTTGGCTAGGCGTTTTCAGAGCTGGATTTCACAAAACAATCTTCTCAGTGAATTTCAAGCGGGATTTAGAGAAAATTATTCAACAACGGATCAAATTTTCATCGTTACCACTGTGGCACATGATTTTATGAGAGTAAAGAAAAAACTGTACACATTTTTCGTTGATCTGAGAGCTGCCTTCGATACGGTAGACAGAAGTGCACTTTTTTTCAAATTATATAACCGAGGACTCTCTAGAAAGTTTGGAAGACTCATAGAAAAACTGTATGAAAAAACTTCCTCAGCAGTTTGGGACGGCACGCAGTTAGGAGACTTCTTTGAAACAGTGACTGGTGTCAAACAGGGGTGCAATTTTAGCCCCCAAGCTTTCATCATGTTTATAGATGACATCACCGAATATCTGTGTAGAGGAATAAGAATCGATGGTATTCACTTAAAAGTTTTGTTGTATGCAGATGATTTGGTCCTGTTTGCAGACTCACCGGAGAATTTACAAAGAATGATCAATCAGCTACAAAGGTACTGCCAGGAGTGGAGGTTGAATGTCAATGTATCTAAATCCAAGACAATGGTATTTCGAAGAAGTGGAGGAAGGTATGCAAGAAATGAAAAATGGTTTTTCGATGGACAGGAGTTGGAAACAGTCAAGTCTTACAAATATTTGGGAGTCAATTTAAGCTGTAATATGAATATGGAGCAACACTTAAAGGAAAAACTAATAGCAGCTAAATCGGCCATAAGCGCAGCGTGGAAAAACTGTTTGGAAGACAGTCAAATAGCAATTAAAATCAAATACCAGATATTTCAGGCAGTTTCCAAGTCGATCATGCTGTACGGTGCCCAGGTGTGGGGCTATAAACAATACGATACAGTGGAGAAACTGCTCCGATTCTTTTTAAAGAGAGTATTTAAGCTTCCACAATCTACACCAAACAACATGCTGTTTGTTGAGACTGGTCTATCGCCCTTATTTATAGAAACATTCAAACTGCACATCAACTACATTTTGAGAACCATGTCTTTAGACGACCATAGATTAACAAAGCGCATATTAATGTATGTTCTAAAAACTAAAACATTGTTTTTCGAAGAATGGAAAAATCTTTCTGATTTCTGTGGACTCAATCTTAACTTGAATATTGAAAACAGCACTAACTGGAAGGAACAGCTCTTCCATTTGCTTTCGGCAAACGATGAAAAAATGCACGCGGAGAGTATTGAAGTTTGTAAAAGTTCTGCCCACCGAGAAATATATGCCAACTTGAACCATGAGCTATGCGAACAAAATTATTTCAACGAATTGTATTCTACGGAAATAATATCAACGATTTTCAAAGCTAGAGGGGAAATATTGAACTTAAACTACATTCCACATCGTGAAGATCTGCCAATAATCTGCTCCTTGTGTAATCTACAAGAGAGGGAGAACATATATCATTTTCTGGGTAGATGTCCAATTTTGAATGAGTTCAGAATCCAGTTTTATGGAAAGCGAGTTTTGGAGGAAACGGAAATGAGAACTATCTTGAATGGCGCCGATTGGATTAAATTGCATGGTTACTGTCAAAAAGCACTTAAATATAGAAGATCAATAATTGAAGAATCATTTTAATCATAACATATTTATTGTAAACTTTGTCAAGCTCGGGCAGACGGCATTAAGCCATGTCTTAATTTTTAAGAATTCGAATAATTTTGTATACAAACTGAAAAATAATAAAATACTTATCTATCTAATCTATCTAGAGAATTTCATAAGCTAACTTTTGTTTTCAGAAAATTGTTTGATAAAACAAACAATTTCTTAGATAAACATGAAAAACGGAAAATAAAAATGTTGCACGTTCCTGCCGCTAGAGCTCGCCTGGGATTCAGGAGGACCAGTGGCGAAGCGAGAGTTTCTGCCGCCCAGGGCGGTGGAACATTTTGCCGCCACCTCCCCCCTACAAATTTGTAAATATTCAAATTTAAAAAACTTTGAACTACATAAACAAACAAATTCTATACAATTTTGCGGGAAAGCTTAAGCTGCTGATGCAAAACGAAAAATCCCATACAAAAATGACACTACGAAATCATGAACTAAAAATTTAGTTCTACTTTTCGTACTGTAGTACGCTGTTCGATAAGCAGATTTTAGCAGATTATTTGGAGAAGTTTACACTCTTTTTTCGCACACAGTTAACTACCCAGACCATTTATTGTATGCGAAAACATAATATTTGTGTTTTTCGTTTTTATTTTTGTTGTTTCTTTCATTACCGCATGGCTGCTTGTGATTTTTTGCATATAACATTTATTTCAATTTTTTGAATTAGCGCAACTGTCAATGAATATTTTCTGCTTCGTTTTCGTAAGCATTTCGTTGTCTTGTTAAAGACCAGCTAAAAATTTCGTTTCGCATCAGCAGCGTACTAGGCTTTATTCATTTCCACTTCTTTCAAACTTAGTCAACTCGCTTGTGTCAAGGTGTAATAGCGGGCATAACAGAGTTTTAGATCTTACGATTATCTACAAGCTAAAGATGATACTTTTTTCTAAAACTGTCTCATTTTTTCAAATGAATTTTTAATAATCCTACTATTATTATAAATGCGAAAGTGAGTTTGTTTGTTTGTTTGTTACGCTTTCACGCCTAAGCCGCTGAATCAATTATGATAAATTTTGATATAGAGAAAGATGGGACTCTGGAAGCGTCAATAGGATACTTTCTTTTAACATATGAGACAAAAAAAGAATAAAACATTTGGTACCAAAACAACTTCATTTTATTTGTGAATACAAGTAAATCAATTAAGTTTGAAAAAAAAATCAATTAATTTTGATATTTCGTTTGAGAGATAGTTTGTTTTTTTTATTATGTTGACGTTTTATTATACCATTTGCTTCACAAGCGCTGCTTAAAATTAAACAGGAGATCATCGCAAGCCCCGGCAATGAAATTTGGTCGATTAAAAAGAAATACATTCATGCCGAAGTAAGGAGGCTGTCTTGAAAACTGATGAGAAACTTTCTCAAAGAAAGTTTTGATTTTGATTCGCGTGTACCCATATGCCCAGTGCCCAGAATTTGTATGTTAACACCAAATGGAAGGACATACATACTTATGTACATCATGTAAGTAGAATACACCAGCATCCTTACATATAGTCTAAGAGCCGGCAGAAAATTCTGTGGGTGAACGCATAGCCAAAATATGAGATTATTTATATAAGGCTTTGTAGTTTCATACATCTTGATATCGAATGCAAAAGTCTGGAAGGATTTTTTGACGCCCGCGTTCGGGACGAGGGGTAGAAAATAGTACTTTTTAAATGTTTGTGTCAGGGATACAACCACTTCAGTTCATTTATTTAAAATGGGAAATTGTGCTCTGTAATTTTGCCTGATTCCCCAAACTTTGATTTTATGATCAACTCAATATAAGAGCCTATAAAGCAAAACTCCTCGGCCTCTATATATTTTTTTTTTTAATCTCCAAATATTTATCGATGGTGCACCTTAAAGCTTGATTCACACTATAGTTCTAATACTGATACAGTCTCAGTACGTGCTCACTACATTAAAATATTCTTAAACGAGAAACAATGTTTATATTCACACAATCGTTATCGCTCCAAAGCCGATACGCTCTCGCTCCGATTTCGATTTGTTTGAAAGAATATTTTATCGAAGTGAGAACTCATTTTTCAATTTTCTATTTATTTTGATGTGACAAATCGATGACAAAAAAAAATTTATTTGAAAATAATATATGAAAAAAAGAATACAAACAAATATGGGAGCTATATCGATATCGGTATCGGAGCCGCAATGTGAATACTAGGGTTAAGTATCGGAGCGAGAACGTTTTGAGAATTTATCGATATTGGCACAGTAGTGTGAATCAAGCCTAAATGGTTATATCTCAAGTTCAGATAGTTCAGATAGTCAAAATTAAAGTCTATGGACTTAGGGAAAATGACAGAGGATCATTTCCTGTTTTTTGAAAATGAATTGATGTGGTTGTAGCCCTGTCACAAAAATTGGAAAACAGCTATTTTGAACACCCCGTCCCCAAAACAGGTGTCGGAAAAATCCTGCCACAATTTTGAATTTGATATTAAGATGCATGCACCTACAGATTCTCAAACTCATATCCATATTGGTTATGCGTTCACCCAAAAAAATTGCTGCCTGCTCTTGGACTAATAGTGGGATCTTCAGTTCGCAGCGAGGCAGAATCTATGACTCTATAGTAAATATTTTTCTTTTTATAATAATTTTATCACTATCTGTATCAACCGTAATAACCTAAAATAAATAAATTTATAATATTTTTCGTTAATTATTTCTGTATCGATAGACATCCAGAATCGGTTGACAAATAAACATTAGCGCGAGCGAAGCCACGGGTAAAGGCTAGTAATAAATAATAGTAATAACTTTCTGTTTCAGAAATTTCAGAAAAATCAACAAAAGAAACTACATACTTTCTTCAACATTACTTACATTTGCTTTGAAAACATTTTGTTAGGAATTATAATTTTCTTTTTATTGAAAGTTTATTCTGTTAACGACAAAACTTTTGGCTTCAGTACCGCCCCAGACAGAATATTATAGGGACGACAAAGTTTAATTAATATGTGAACTGCTGGGCACTTTCGATAATCAGCAAGGTAGTTTTGCGTATTGGTATTTCAATTCATGGATTCGTGGATTCGGTCATTGAAATTCAATGCGTAGCCTTTCTGATCACGTAGACTCCCTCCTAAATTGCGAAAATCAGTATTCGCATGAATACATTTGATGAGCGCTATAAAACTTTACAGTTAATACATATTTAATATTATTGGTTATTTAATACTATTGGTTATTAAATTTCTCCACTTCATATTTAGTGAGACATGGTTTGTCGCCCCCCTATAAAGTGCCGCCTGGGGCGCACCAATTACTAAGAATTTTATAATTTAAACAGATTTGAATTTAAAAATTTCAAAAACTTTAGGAACGGTTTTTTGAAAACTAATCTTCACATATTTAATTCTTAAAATAATTTTTAGGGAAAAATGTTTGTATGCAAATTTTAAGTAGGTACCTATTTAATTGTATTCAAATAAAAAATTAACTAAAACAAAATTAGTAACTCAATTCTGTGATAGCATATTTAAAAAAATATATATTTTAACTTTTTGGAAGTTTTTGTGAACTATTTAATTCAAATCCATTCATTCGATAATGAGAAAATTCAAAGTCAAAAATACCGTAGATATATAATTTGTATAAACGTAGTTTCCCTGTGTAAAATTGTTTATTTTCAGTAGTAGACCGTACTAATTTAAGCACACAGACGAAATTTTATCAAAATTCTAGAGCCATATTTGAGAAAAATTAATTTTTTTTTAAATATTCAATGGAAAACGTAAGATAAAATGCTTGAACAAAATCTATTGTGTCGTTTTCAAAATATTGAGATTTCAAAAAAATATTGATATTTCAAAAAAATATTGATATTACTTTTAAAAATCCAAAAACTTATTTTCAAAACTTTTCGAAAGCTTCTACACAAAACAAATTTTTCAAGATCAGCGGTATACCAGAAAATAGAAAATCAAAAAAATACGTTCTTTTTGAGGTTTAGGTACAACGATTTAAAAAAAATTGTATGGCAAAACAAATATTAAAAATATGTCGGAGGAGTTACCAAAATAAACGTGTTAAAAAAAAAAAAATTCAGTCCTTTAGGCTGTAGTGAAACAGGTAGACAAAAAGAGAAACAAACATAAAAAACAAGATTGTACCTGTTCTAGAGCTTAAATGAATATTCTAATTTTAAAAATTTGAAACATATCCATTTTCTGCTTAGACTGTTGCTCAATGCACTAATCCAATAAAAACTTGCCCTATAGTCTATGACCTAAAGCAAGAAAAAATGTCTGCGAAAACCACTTAGCGGGTTTTAAAATCACTCCCCATTCAATTGATAATATTGATATATAGATATACAGAATTCTTAAAGGTAGATACTTAACCTATTTAGTTTTTTTTTCAGATTTTTCTTACACAAAATCAATAGTCCTATTGGCTTATTAAAGCAAGTCAAAACATTATATTCCCTTTTATTATTATTTTCTCTTACGTCATAAATAAAAACAAAGTTATTCACCCTCTGTGCGTCGTCGTCGATGTGATTAAATGATGCTTACTAAGGCGAAACAGGTGATTTTTTATTGGTTGACTTTTTTTTGTATGTCAATATCCTTGCCATACCTACAGGTAAACACCATAAGGGATTTTATTTAATCTTTTTTTCCTCTTTTTCAATATAAGGTTAAATGCCCATAATGTAGCTTAGTCATGAATGAGGTTACAATTTTTATTTTTACACCCAACTGGAGTTTTATTTAAAGAATAAACGAAGAAAGTCAACCAAGATATTTGAGTTTCTTGAGAATGATGAAGCTGAGTCGATTTATTGATTGTCTATAGGTATTTTCTTTTATGGATCAGTTGATGAAATAAAAATCATCACCAGGTCACACGTCTTGCTTTTATAGGCTTAAGAATAAAATACTTCGCTAAAGATACATATTCTGAACATTCCTGTTTTAAAAAAACAAAACAAGAAATGCAACACAGAAAATACAAAATGTATGGTAACTTTTGCAACAAAAATTTCAATGCAAAATTTCAAAAAAAGCGTGTGACAATCATTTTGGACATATTGGTAGAAAGATAATATTAAAATCATAAGAGCAATTTTCGAATTTCCTTCTAGGGAACTTGTGTACCTTACATGGACACACTGAACGTGTTGAGCGGTGCAACGAGAATCACTTCTTTTCGACTTTCCCATCATCATCGTAAAATGTTTAATTAAAACGTTTTACATGAAATCAATAATTTCCTCATAGAGCAAATAAAAATGCTTTTAAACAAAAAAATAATAACATTAAGGAACCATTTATTCTGATATTGTCATTTATGAAAAAAAAATTCAACCGTGAAACAATTATTGAAATATCATAAAACAAACAGGTGAGTAAAAATACAATTTTTCCCGCAATTAGTAAAAGGATTCAAATGTATACAAATATATTTACATACGTAAAACAAATTTAAAATAAGTAGCTAGATAGGCTTCATTAAATGCAATATTTTAATCGATGCGCTGAAGTCTGAACTCCCTTAATTAATTTGATATTTATCTGGTTTTGATATTCAACAAAAATAGCTGCATACAATTTTTCCTGCATGGATTCATTTTATTAAAAACAAAATGCAGTATATTTTGTTTCTCTTTTTTTGTTATATTTTTATTTCCTTTAATTTTTATGTGAAATGGTTTTATCATTTATTTTTTCATTGAACTTTGAATTAAACTAAACTATTCACTATTAAAGCTTAAACTTAATAAAATATTTTGTTTTTACCTTTCACTTTAATGGAGATAATTCAATGTTTGCATGTTGCATGAATACATTCTAGATAAAATTGTCAAGTGTATGATTTCTGCTTTGCGTGCTGTCTTTGAATTAGTATATATCCACCTCTGATTTGAAATCATTAAAAATTAAGTATTTTGGTTTTGTGCATATTTAATAAAACCAAATTGAGAAAATCAAAAAAGAACGAAGTGCGTCATTATTGCTCAGAGGATTTTTAAGGGTGCCTATTGTTTTTTTTGTCTTTTTCATTTCGCTCACTGTTATTTCGTTTTGGTCGAAATAATTTCCGTTCATTTCGCAAAAGTTTTATTTGTTTTTTTATTACTTAGTTTTGGGATCATTTCGTCTCACGATTACTTCGATTTTGTTGTTTTGTTTTTTATTTGTCTCGCATTTTCATTGAAACATCTATGGATTATTTAAGATAAGGTTACTTCGTCAAAGATTGTTTCGCATTTTGTCTCTATATATTTCTTTTATTTTGCAATTCGATTATTTTGTTAACAGTTACTTAGTTTATGATTGATTCTGAGTCACTTTGTTTTGGTTGATAATAAAAGAATAAATTTAAATAGTAATGAAAGAAACACGTAGAATTGGAAAAATATTGAAAAGGTTCACAATTTCCAGATGTAAAAGAGAGTATTTGGTAAAGATTCCAGAATCAAGACTTTTCTGGACAAAAAAGACGTATATTCTGATAAAGGGCTAAAAAAGACCCTTCATACAAGCATTTAATTATACAAAATTATGCGGAAACATAACACACGTTTAATTTGAAATTGTTGTTTGTTTTCAATTATTTATCAGATATTAATTTTTAAAACATTTACATATATTATTTAAATTTTTTTTTTAAGTAACATTTTGAAGTAAAAATAAGAATTATAAAATACATAGTACCTACAGGAAGTTCAGAGATTTTTATCACTAGGTACCTAAATACGTGACAAAAAAAGGGCATGACCGTTTAAAATTATTATGTTTGTATTAATTTCCAACAAATGTTAGTGAATGCAAGGCGTATGGCAGGTTGTGGAAATTGAGAAAATTGAAAATTTAGTTCATTTCGACTTTTAATTATTTCGCCATCGTTTGATTGGCGTTAAAATTCGCGCGAATTTTTAGGTTCTTTACATGCACAAAAATCAAAAAGCCAATCAAACGATGGCGAAATAATTAAAAGTTGAAATGAACAAAAAACTTTGCGATGAAAATCGAAATGATCGAAAACGAAATAATTAAACACGAAATAAACTAAGGATAAAATAATTCAGAAATGACATAATCGAAAAAAAAACAATCAAAGACGAAATAAAGTTTGACCGAACTAATTGCAAAACGAAATTAAAATTTTCCGAACAATAAAAAACGAAATAAATGAAAAGTAAAACAATGAAATTCGAAACAACAAAATGCGAAACGACCTAGACGAAACAACAAAAAAAAACGAAATGAAAAAGCCGAAACGAACCATACCCGATTTTTAAAATGTATTACTATGGAATTGGATTTGTTCTCTCTCTTCAAAGATTAATTGATTTTGGATCAACACAACCGCTATAATGGACAGTGTTAATCAATCTGTTCCCTTAAAGCAAGTTAGGTTAAATAGCGCGAATGTTCTACCTCCTAGTCTAGTTGAGCGTATTAAAATAAGGAATAGCTACAGAACAAGGTGGATAAGGACTAGAAATAATATTTACTTAACTGAAATGAAAATTTTAACTAATATTATCAAAGAAGGAATAGCTAACTTCAGAAATCGAGTCTGGAATCAAAAATTGAGTGTGCTTGAGAAAGGAAGCAAACCTTTTTGGAATATTGTAAAAGTAATAAAAAAAACCTAAATTCAATATTCCTTCATTGAAACTTGGAAATGGATTGCTATCGATGTCTGAAACACAAGAGGCAAATGCTTTAGCTGAAACTTTCACTGAAAATCATATGTTAACTAATAATTTCAGATCAAATAATAATGTCGAATCTCTTGTTTCACATTCTATCAATATGATTAATTCTAGTTACGAATTTGCTAACAATAATCACGAACACATTTCCATAAATGAAGTTCAAAACGCGTTTTCTTGTTTAAAAACTCGTAAGTCTTCTGGTTTTGATAATATTAGAAATATATATTTGAAAAACCTACCCAAGTCTGGAAAAATTTTTTTACAAACATTATTTAACTCATGTTTAAAATTTGTTTACTTTCCTGATCAATGGAAAAAAGCTAAAATTATTCCGATTCTGAAACCAGGAAAGTCTCCTTCCACGCCTTTAAGTTACCGGCCTATAAGTTTACTTAGTTCTCTAAGCAAGTGCTTTGAGAAAGTGATTCAAAATAAACTTATGGATCACATTAACGCAAATAATATTTTGCCTAAAGAGCAGTTTGGTTTTCGTGCATTCCATAGCACCGTTCACCAAATACATCGAGTAACAAAAAACATAAAAATAAATTTCATCAGAGGAAAAAGTACTGGTATGGTTTTATTAGACGTTGAAAAGGCTTTTGATACTGTCTGGCATGATGGACTTTTGCACAAGCTTTTGATGCTTAACTTTCACATGCACCTTATACAATTTATTAAATCCTTTTTATCGTCAAGATGTTTTGTTGTGTGTGTTAATCATAGCATTTCGGAAACCTTTTCTTGCACTGCAGGAGTCCCTCAAGGATCTGTTCATGGTCCAATCCTGTATTCAATTTTTACATCAGGCTTGCCTTTCATCCAAAACTGCGATAGAGCTATTTTTGCAGATGATACTTGTATCTTTTCTTCGGATTCACTTGGTTCCATCATTGGAACCAATCTGCAATCTGCCTTAAACTCACTACAAGATTATTTTAACGATTGGAAGATTAAAGTAAATGCTTCGAAGACTTAGGCTATCTTTTTCATTCGAAAAAGAAATGCCTGTTTCATGCCAAGTAATTCACTCTCAATGAATGGTGTATTTACCGATTGGAAATTAAGTGCAAAATACCTTGGCGTTCACTTGGATAGCAAATTAACTTTTGGGCATCAGGCATCACGTACAGGAAATTATAAAAAAGATAAACAGAACTATTAAGATACTCTATCCATTTATCAATCGCAAATCAAAATCAAGCCAAGAAAATAAACTCATTATTTTTAAAGTAATTTTTCAAGCAATCATGTTTTACGGATCACCATCTTGGGGAAATTGTGCGAAAAGCCATATTTTAAAGCTACAAATACCTATCGCAAAACAAGTTTTTAAAAATGATGTTAAACCTTCCTTGGTGTTTCTCAACAAACGAATTGCACACGTTAGTTAATGTTGAATATGTTGCAAATAGAATTTTGAAATTAAAAGAAAAATATATCATTTCTTGTGTTACTTCTGACAATGATTTAATTTCAAATTTAGCTTCTTAGTTATAGTAATATCCTTAGACTGATTTTTGTTTCAATTATTCTTTTTTGTTATTTATTTATTCAAAAATGTAATTAATTTTACATTTATTTATATTTATTTATCTATTTATTAATTTATTTATTTATTTATTTATTCATTTATTTATTTATCTATTTATGTATTTATGTTTGTCCTATTAATTTGTTTATTAATTTACTTGTTTTTTATTTATTTATTTTATTATTTATTTATTTATTTATTTATTTTTTACTTTATTTATTTATTTCAACTTATCTATTTATTATCTAAATGGTAATTTATTAATCTATTTCGTACATTTATTTATTTTCAACTTATCTGTTTATTTATTTATATGTTAATTTATTAATTCATTCGTTCATTTATTTATTTATTTATAAACTTGTTTATTCATTACCTTAACTAAGACTGATAATTGTTCGTTAATTTTGTAAAAGTTATTTTTTGAAAATTCATTGTTGGTTTTTGCGCAAGCCATCCCTTCTCTCTACCTCTATAATTTTCGTCTCTATTTGAATTATTTATGTATTTATATATATATATGTCTATATATTTTTTTGTTTTTCTAATGAAGGTTTTAACTGTAGCTTTTCCTTCAATTCGATAATTTCAATCAACTCAACTCTTTATAATCAAATGTTTTACTTGGCAGTAGAAAGGTAGTTTATATACCAATCTCTGTAAATTGTGCAATATAGATTTAAGAAAAAATAATGTAATATTACCGCTACAATAAAATATACAATATACAAATAAAATATACTACAATATACATGAAAGGTGTACTGATGAATGATCTTATAGAGGGGACTTTATTTTTGTTAAGTCATTTATTCATCAGAACTTCTTCCTTAATGATAACCAATAGGAAAAATATCGGGTTTTTCAATAAGAGCACTTTAAAAGTTTTTTTTTAAATAAAACAAAAACGGTTTTGGGTATCAATGAAATTCTTTATTCCTGTAAAAGTACGTTTGATGCCATTATGTATGAAACTCGATTTCTTTTGCATGGCCACCACGGGCACGCTTGCAGAAGTCCAGACGCTGAACCCAATTTTCGACGGTTTTCAAGCATAAATCGGCCGATACTGCTGCAATTTCACGTTCGATATTCGTACGAAGTTCATCAATCGTCGCTGGCTTGTTGGCATAGACTATAGACTTGACGTAGCCCCACAGGAAATAGTCTAACGGCGTCAAATCGCACGACCGAGGCGGCCAAGCGACTGGACCATTTCGTGAGATAACACGTTCTCCAAACTTGGTTTCCAATAAATTGATTGTGACATTCGCTGTGTGGCTTGTGGCGCCGTCCTGTTGGAACCACATGTCCTCCAAGTCCATATCATCCAATTGGGGCCAAAAATATTCGGTTATCATTGAACGGTAGTGATCTCCATTCACAGTAACGTGCCGGTCTTGATCATCACGGAAGAAGTACGGCCCAATTACGCCGCGCTGGCCCATAAACCACACCAAACCGTAATTTTTTCGGGATGCAATGATGACTCATGGAGTACGTGTGGATTGCTGCCTGACCAATACCGCATATTTTGTATATTGACGAAGCCATTCAGCCAGAAATGAGCCTCATCGCTTTTTGGACGTAGCGCTCTTAACGTTGAGGCCACTGACTCCGAATTTCGGTAGTAAATTTTAATAATTTCGACTCGTTGTTGGCTCATATATTTTTCCACCATGGAATGGCAAACTTTACTGAAGAGAAATGTCAAAAGAGCGGCCAGAAATATGGCGTCGTTTGCTGTCCCTGTCGCTCTTTTGTAGCGCCCCTGTTGAAAAACCCGTTAGATTTTTGTTTACCTCCACAAATGACGGTTTGTTAAGGAAACGATTATTTTTTCTCAAAAACAGTTCTAACGTTTTTGATACCAAAAATCATTGCAGTGAATTATTGTTGACATGCATGGTGTACTTTTGGGCTCTGGACCTTTGGCACCTCATATGAGGGAAATTTGATAAAAAAAATGCCATCTAATTGGTCAGAAAAGTTCAACAGGTCCCAGAAATTGGTCAGCCCTAGATTACTTTTAATCAAGGCTTAAACTTTCTCAACGCGCGATTTTTGGCACCTTATTTAAGGGAAATTTGCCAAAAATTGATACCATCCGAAAGATTTCTAGATCGTGATAAAAGGTCAACTATTTTCAGTAATTGGTCAACCAAAGATTTTTTCTATGAGTTTTTGAAGTTCGTTTCAAGGTCACCAAAAAAACTTTTGGCACCTCATTTGGGTCATTAAAAAAAAGTATGCAATTTGAAGAGCCTCTTCACGATTGTAAAAGGTCAGCTATTTTCAGTATTTGGTCAGCCATTCAAAAATTCATAGAAAAAAATCTTTGGCTGAAAATAGTTTAATCATGACCTAGAAATCTTTCGCATGGTATCAAGTTCTGGCAAATTTCCCTTAAATGAGGTGCCAAAAATCGCGCGTGACCTTGAGCGACCTTGAGAAAGTTTAGATAAGTCTTGAATAAAAGTTATCTAGGGCTGATCAATTTCTGGGACCAGTTGACCTTTTCTGACCAATTACTGACCAGTAAGATGGCATTTTTTTATCAAATTTCCCTCATATGAGGTGCCAAAGGTCCAGAGCCGTACTTTTGGGCTGAAAATTCAATATTTCGTTGGTTTCAAACGTAAAACCCACCTATACTTAAGGGTAGTTTGTCAGTGCAGAGTTAACTATAAGCTTCAGAGTTAGCTTATCCAGAAAATAATATAACCCCGAGTTAACTCAGAAGCAGTTTTGATTTTGAGGCTTAACTTTATCTTTCTGTTCTCAAAAATCTATTGAAATCGATGTCCGACCATCTTGATAATTTTTTTTGATTTTGTTTCGTTCTTTTTTTTAATTTGTATAGTTCCACATGAAGGCTTTTAGGAACGCTGGCTGGTACCCAGGGCCGTGTCTAAGGGTGTGTCAAAGGGGGAAGGGGCAGTTGCGCCAGACGCACACCGTGCCACAAAAGCCGATGTATACCATTTCGTGAAAGACACCACCGTGCTATGAAGGTCGCCACACCGCCTGCTGGTGCGTCGAATTCAAGTAGAATAATTACAAATTTGAGTTGTTAAATTATTATTGCTATTATTAGCCGCATTTTATTATTCACATGATCTGATCCAGATCAATTTCTTACACGTTATTACAAAAACAACATGGGATCCTGCTTATTATCAGGATCTCTTTCAATGATCCAAAAACTACTATGGTGAATGTGTCTCAGTAGTGCCAAGAAAAGAGGCAACAGACACGTTAACAATAAACAAACACAAGGCAAAGAGAGACGGCTGTATAATACTCCTGTCACTAAGATCCTGCCTGCAGGCTGCAGCTATTATGTCTGTTCGAGTACTTCCCAAAACTACGAATTTCCACGAAATTATTTCAAAGTTCTGTCAAAGTTTATACATACAACAAAAAATAAAATTTTACCCCTATTCGTAGCTATCGGAAGTAAACGAACAGACTTTATTGATCAACTTAAGTGGATTGGGTACGATACGATCTACATGAAATTAGCACCACCATTTTGGATTTTCAAAAAAAAAAAGTTTGTGCTGTAATGTTAATATTCCACTACAAAAGAAACCACGTATTCTTATAGTTGGAATGAAAGAGCAAATATCTGAAATCGATCTTATTAGTGCTCTTAAATGTCAAAACCAGCTGAGTGATCAGGAAATAAAATGTGTTCGTGTTTACTTGTCTCCGAAAACCAAGTGGTATAATGCGATAATAGAAGTGGACAGTGTTACTTATGCGCAGATACTAGAATTGAATAAGATTAACATAGGGTGGGATTATTGCAAAGTTTATCCGCATTACAGAGTGTTAAGGTGCTTTAATTGTTGTGAATTCAATCATGTTGCCATGCGTCCAATGATCCAAATTGTCCATCCCTTCTCAGGAAAATAAAAATAGCCAAAGAACGTGTTGAGTGCTAGCAATTAAATTCGATAAAGTGTGTCTTTTTAAATGTCCAAGGTCTGGCTAATAATTTTTCTGAAATACAGTGTATGGTTGATGAAGTTGATGTTGATGTTTTAATACTAACTGAAACGCATATAACTGTAAATCATGATATTAATTGTATTAAGCTTGATGGTTATGTATTATTAAATTGTCTCAGTGAATCAAGCCATACAGGTGGAGTTTCTTTCTATGTTAAAAATAACTTAAAATTTTCTCTAGTCAAGCAATTCGTCATTGAGTTGAAATGTTGGTGTTTAATTATAAAGGTGCAATATTCTAATAATTCTGTGATATATATGGGTGCAATATATAGGTCTCATCTATGTTCTAAAGTTGAATTTTGTAGTAATTTTGTCCAATGGATTGACTTCCTTCAACAGTGCAATAATTTCTTTGTTTTATGTGGTGATGTTAACATAAATTATTACGAAACTCATGATACTTATCGACGACGACTAGTGGAATGTCTGAATGACAATAATCTCAGTATGATCATAAATGAACCTACAAGAATTACGCCAACATCTAGAACCCTTATTGATTATGTTATTTCTAACGATGAGTCCCTGATTGTGGCAAAGGTTAATAGTTCATATAAAATAAGTGACCATGAATCAATTGAAATTGTAATAAAGTGCAGAAAAGAGAAAATTATTAACAAAAAAGTTATAAAATTCTGTAAGTACGATCTTGATGAATTTTTATTTAAACTAAGTATGAATTCTTTTTTTCTCTAACTTTGACCCTGAACAACCCTACAATATAAATTCACTAAGTCAACTTTTCGCAATAAACTTAAAAAGTATAGTGAACTCAATGGTTGTTGAAAAAAGTGTTCCTTATATCAACGCGCAATGGTTTACTTCCGAGCTTCAACAAGATAAAGACCATAAATCTTATTTGTACCGTAGAGCATCTTTGACTAATAATAATAACGACTGGGATGAGTATCGACGTTTTCGCGATACGTTTAAGAAAAAACTACTCAAAGCAAAATCTGCATTTATAAGAAGGAAAGTAGACAACGCATGTTCTCAAAAAGATATGTGGAACCAACTGAAAAGGTATGTGCTACATAAAAACAAAGATGACAGAATAGGGGAAGTGCAATTAGAAAATGGTAACACAATAAACGACAGTGCAATATTAAGTGATGAGCTAAATAAATTTTTTGTCCAAAGTATAGTAACGTTAACTAGTTCAGTCTCGTACCCTGTTTATACATGTTTAGTGGAAGAGTGCAATATAGTTTTTAAGTTTTCAGAAGTAAACATTGAGCAAACTCTAAGTGCAATAAAAGAAATTAGTCAAAAAAACGATTTTAACTTTATGAATGCAAAAATGCTCCAGGATTCAATTAATATAGTGGGTCCGGTACTTTTAAGAGTTATAAATGCATCCCTGGCGTCTGGCATTTTTCCAGCATTCTTTTTCCAAAGAATCACTGATTGTTCCTACTAAGAAAATTCCTGATGCTAAACTATGCAAAGACTACCGCCCAATCAATATGGTCCCAATTTACGAAAAAGTGTTAGAAAAAATTGTTATGGTGCAGCTCCAAGAACACCTATCTAGTAATAATATTATATGTGAAAACCAATCAGGCTTTCGAGCTAAACATTCATGTGAAACATGAATAAACTTTGTAGTTAATAAGGGGAAGTCTGAAATCGACAAAAAAAATGTGATCATAGCTGTCTTTATAGATTTAAAACGTGCATTTGAGACCGTTAATATTGCTATATTATTGCAAAAATTATATAAAATTGGTGTAAGAGAAATTGAACTTGAATGGTTTCGAAGCTTTCTTGTGGGTAGAAGCCAACGAACTACAGTAAATGGAAAAATATCGGAATCGCTCCCGGTTAACATAGGGATTCCCCAGGGGACCCTTCTCGGCGTATTGTTGTTTCTTATTTATATAAATGACATGGAAAAGGTTTTGAAGCACTCATGGCTCAAGCTTTTTGCGGATGATGGTCTCTTGTGCATTTCTGGTCCTGATATAAAAACGTGTGTCGATAATCTTAATGAAGATCTAAGTTCAATAAATAATTGGCTAGTAATGAATCGTCTGATACTAAATATGGAAAAGTCTAAGTGTATGATTTTAAATGTATCCGCACTACCGGCGCTGATGAATATTCATGTCAATAACTGTCCCCTTGAAATTGTGTCCCATATTAAATATCTCGGTGTAATCATAGACAATAAACTATCGTGGAATGAACATATCGATTACTTATGTAAAAAAATTTCAAAAAAGCTGGGAGTCCTGCGTAAAACAAGGAACAGCCTCTCAATGATCAGTGCAATAAAAGTGTATAATGTGATAATTAAACCCCATTTTGAGTATTGTCCCACCCTATTGTACTTCTGTAATATCTCCCAAAAGAGCAGGCTGCAAATTTTACAAAATAAAGCAATGCGTATTATATTAAAACGTGACCACTATGCAAGTATAAGAAACATGCTTGAGTCCTTAAGCTGGCTCAACATCAATCAAAGACTTTATATGCTTACCATGACATTTATATTTAAAATCAAAAATAATATGTGTCCAGAGTATCTTAGTAACCAAGCATCAACTAATGAAAATACAGCATACAGTCTGCGGAATAGAGAAGATCTGTTTATCCCGAGAATGAGAACAACAAGAGGGCAAAGATCAATGTTCTACAACGGCTTCCAAGCATTCAATCAACTGCCTCAACACATTAAAAGTTCAACCAACATAAATGAATTTAAACGACTTATTTTATCATACTCAACTGAGAATGTTATTTACTTACTTACTTATCCGGCTCCCGATCCATGAAGGGTCTCTGCCTGAGATATTGCGGTCTTCCATCGGTTGCGGTCCCTCGCACGCTCCCTCCAGTCGTCGAGACCAAGCGCTCTTGCGTCTGTGACCGCCTGGTCCCTATAGCGGAGGTTCGGTCTTCCTGGTCGTCTCGAACCTGGGGGCTGGGATTCGAAGATTTTCTTGGCTGGAGCGTTGTTGTCCATTCGCTCGATGTGGCCGAGCCAGTGTAGTCGACGTGTTTTGGCTCTTTGGACTACATCCACATCTTGGTACAGCTCGTACAGTTCACGATTGAATCTTCTCCTCCAATCGCCCTCTTCGCATATAGGACCAAATATCCGCCGTAGAATTTTTCTCTCGAAAGTGCCCAGGATCAATTCCCCTTTTTTACTTATCGTCCAGCACTTGGCGCCGTAGAGTAGAACTGGTAAAATTAGAGTTTTGTATAGCGTGCACTTTGTCTTTCGAGAAAGGAGTTTTGAACCCATTTGTTTGGCCAAACCGAAGTAGCAGCGGTTCGCTAGGGCAATTCTTCGTCGGATTTCCACTAAGGTGTCGTTCGTGGGATTGATGTTTGTTCCGAGGTAGGTGAACTCCTTGACTACCTCGAAATTACTGCTACCAACAGTGACGTTTTGTCCTAGGCGATGGACAGATGAGGCTTTGTTTGTTGATAGCATATACTTTGTTTTGTCCTCATTCACTTCAAGACCAACGCGTTTCACCTGTTCATCAATAGCTGTGAATGCTTCAAGTACAGCTCTGTTGGAACGGCCGATGATGTCGATGTCGTCCGCATAACCAAGCAGTTGAGAAGACCTGTAAAAGATAGTGCCTTCCATGTTAACACCACTCTTGCGCACTATCTGCTCCAGGACTAGGTTGAAGAAATCACATGATAGCGCATCTCCTTGTCTGAACCCTGTACACGTCTGGAATAACTCGGATGAGCTGTTACCCATTTGCACGTTGCACCGCGTATTTTGTAACGTCATGCGGCATAGCTGGATCAGTTTTTTTTGGGATCCCGAGTTCCGACATCGCCAATAGAAGCTCTTGGCGACTTATGCTATCATATGCGGCTTTGAAGTCGATGAATAGGTGGTGGGTCTCGACTTGAAATTCGTTGGTCTTTTCCAGGATTTGCCTCAATGTGAAGATTTGGTCTATCGTTGATCTGCCCAGCCTGAAGCCACACTGGTACGTGCCGATCATAGTGTTGCAGAAAGGTTTTAGACGCTCACATAGTACGTTGGATAGGATCTTGTAGGTAACATTCCCAAGCAACACAAAAACTCTTGCAGAGTTCTTGAAATAAATTTATCAGCTCTTAATGGCATCTTAGTTCAGTCTTCTTGATACCATTGCACTTCATAAGCACTTTATGAACTCCTAAAAAGATAATTTAAAGCCAATACTTATAAATACATCTTAAAAACACCTTATAGACATCTTTTTCAAGTTATTTTTTCATATCTCTTTATGAAACTTCTTCAAAACCTTCTTAATTCCTTAAAAATAAGAGTATTTTAAGAGTTTACTAGCTTGCTCTCTCAAAGACATCTTATAGACCTCTTTTTGAAGTTATTTTTCCATATCTCTTTATGAAACTTTTTCAAAACATCTTTAACTCCTTAAAAATAAGAGTATCTTAAGAGTTTACTAGCTTGCTCTCTCAAGACATCTTGAAGACATGTTATCGACCTCTTTTTGAAGTTATTTTTTCATATCTTTTTATGAAACTTCTTCAAAACCTCTTTAACTCCTTAAAAATAAGAGTATTTCAAGAGTTTACTAGCGTCCTCTCTCAAAGACATCTTGAAGAGGTCTTCCAGATATCTTTAAAGACATTGTTGCACTGATTTCTTATCTGTCAACTTGAAGTTATGTTTCTGTATAGCGAAACGAAATCTCACTATAAGAAGTTACATTATATCTTTTAAAAATGTTGAATATAAGAAACTGTTGGGATAAATGGAAAAAAAACTGCCATTAATTTATTCTTGGAAGCAAACTAAGTTCAATCATATTTCCTGCACCATAATCTGATCAGTTTATAAAGTTCCTCTTGTCTTGCTATGCACTTGTTCAACACAGTTGTTGCCATTGATACTGGTTTGACATTTCGTTTATTTAAGACCTAAAAAGTAATTAATGACCACTTAATGGTGTCTTATTTAGAAGTAATTAAGCGTGATTTGACTCTGGGGAAGAGTGACTATATCCAAGACGTTTTTAAGAGTTTTTTAAGAACTTTTTAAAACGTTTTGAGATTTGGAAAAAATATTAATTTATTTATGTATATTTTTTACAGGGTGTCATTAACTTTAAAAAATTAAAATATTTTTATTTAAATGTTTAATTGATATTTGTATATTTTTTGGTTTGTTTGTCTATCTGCTACGCATGATAGGTTATATTTTGAGACCAAATGGCTACATTATTGTTATAAGCCGCATTTTATAAAACTTTTTGATCAGATTTGTATAATAGAAAAAGCGTTTATAATATGTGAATAAAACTTTGAAAATTTTGCGAAACTCAGAAGGGTGAAAATAGCTTTAATTTTGATGTGTAATCAAAACGTGGACTTTCCTCTGTGCAACATTACGGAGTTGAGCACGTTTCGTAGCGCGTATTCTCGGAATTCTGATTTGACATTTTGACACCTGTCAAACTAAAAGTGTTCCAGTGGACCCAGAACGTCAGGCGTGACATTAGGTAATATCCACCTCCTAAATCGATTAGCGTACTCCGTTTTTCGATTCCGCCGTACCAAAACTTTTGGCACATTTTGACACCTGTCAAACTAAAAGTATTCTAGTGGACCCCAAAGGTCAGGCGTGACACTAAGTAATATCCACCTCCTAAATCGATTGGTGTACTCCGCTTTTCGATCCGCCGTATCAACAGTTTTGGCACATTTTGACACCTGCCAAATTAAAAATATTCTAGTAGACCCAGAACGTCAGACGTGACTACGTGACACTAGTAAGTAATATTAATCAATTGGTGTACTCTGTTTCTCGATCCGCCGTACTAAAATTCTGAACTGCAAATTTTCGGGTTTCCACTGGAGCTAAAGCGCTGGCCGTGACAGCAAGTAAGAACAAACGTTGATGTTTAAACATATTAACCATGAGTCCCAGTGTACTGTCGGCTCGGCAATGCACGCACGATCACTTTCATGTCTGATCTACAACTGACCTATATCTTGATCGTACATGCACACGAGATGACAAACAAAGAGATAGGAGAGAAGTGTATACATACTCACACCCACGCTGCACTCAATGTGTATACTTACCAATGGCTTATTATGACCTTGACACACATATACTACATCTCTTCTCTGTTTATTTTTTTTTTTTATTTTATGTTTTTTCAAAAATTATCATGGTACATATTTAACTTAAATAATTATAATTTCATTTTCTTACATGTTCATAAATACAATTTTAATTTGACTTCAATATACATTTTTTATTATTATGTAATACACACTTATTATCTGTTTTTTTTTTTTAACAAATACTGAACTTAATCTTATAATACTTCACAAAATTAACGATACGAATTCAAATTTTTGTTTATATTAAATTATTAAATCATGTTTTTTTTTTTTTGTTACAAATCTTTAATGTGCTTCCACTCTCCCTCAACTTTTTTTAAATGAACAATATTTCTCCTGACAGTCTTCCCTGTGTGGTCGTTCCTAACCTCAATATCTCCTTGATGAGACTTTCCTACCGTGTGCGGAGTTTCGCAAAAGTTAGAACTAAGCTTATTTTGCCTATCCATATTCTTTACATATACTTTGTCACCTATATTAATATCAGGACTACTAGCTTTTCGTTTCTTATCAGCGTACTCTTTTCCTTTTTGCTTCCTTTCTCTGTCTCTATCTCGTACGTCCAAATCATGTACTTTTTTTTCTATAGATTCAAATGCTGGAATTTTGTCTCGGTTTAGCCTGTTAAAAAATAATTCCGAAGGTGTTTTTCCAGTAACGGAATGAGGAGTACTGTTGTACATCATCAAGTACTCGAACAAACTATCTTTAATTCCCTTGCTTTCTATTTTGCCTATTTTCAAACGTTTCAAAATATCACGGTTTTGCCGCTCTACCTCTCCATTTTGTTGAGGCCAATAAGGAATACTATTAAAAAGTGTGATGTTACACTGTTTACAAAAATGTTTGAATTCATCACTTATAAATTGTTTCCCGTTATCAGCTGTAATTGATACCGGGAAACCAAGCCTACTAAAAATTTCACGTAACATATTTATAATGTTAGTGCTAGTAATGCTTGTACAAAATTTGATTTCCTTATAACGACTGTAGTAATCTACTACAACGAAAAGAAATTGGTTATTATTAATTGGTCCCATTAAATCCATCGCGACATCAACCCAAGCTGTGACCGGGAGTTCACGCCTCTTTAGTGGAACTGGAGGGTGAGGCATGGCAACCATTGTACATCCTTTGCATGTTTTAATAAGATTCTCTACATCTTTATCAATTTCTGGCCACCATACTTTTGTTCTAAGCCGACCTTTCATAGCAACAATTCCTGGGTGGCCTTCATGTGCAGCGTCTAGGACTTGTTTTCTCATTTGTACGGGAATTACTATTTTACTTCCCCTTAGAAGTATACTTTCATAAAAACATAGTTCGTTCTCAAAAATTTTATATCGTTTTACAGAATCATGCCAGTCGTTATTATAAATGCCTTTCTTTACCCTGTTAATTTCAGGGTCAGTATCTGAAAGTCTACAAATGTCTTGAATTGATGTAGAAATGGGTCTTGACTGTTCAACTATTTCACGTACATATACATCATCACTTATTGGAATCGTGTTGGAATATTCACACAAGCGGGATAAGGGATCCGCTATGTTTGTTTTACCTGGCTTATACATAATTTGATACTGATATGACTGTAGCCTTAACACCCATCTTTCTATTCGGGCACATGGTTTTGATTTGGGGCCAAAAATTACCTCTAAAGGCTTATGATCAGTTACCAAGTCAAATGTTTTACCAAATAAATAAATATTAAAATGTTCTACAGCCCAGACTAATGCCAGAGCTTCTTTTTCCGTTTGGCTGTATTTACGCTCGCAGTTTGTTAAAGTCCTGTTTCCAAAGGCTATTATTCTTGCACCCTTTGGATTAATTTGTGTCAAAACTGCTCCTAGACCCACTGGGCTAGCATCTGCAATTACCTGCGTCCTATCATTCACATCATAATATCCTAAAGATATCAATTTTTTTAATGATATTTTTAGGTTTTCGAATGCTAAATTTTGTTCTGCCAACCAAAACTCTTTTAATTTTACGTTTTTATCAAATCCTTTCCTCAGCAGTTTTTTGAATGGCTCTGTTATTGTAGCTAGGTTAGGTATCCATTTTCCAACAAAATTTACTAACCCTAAAAAACTTTGGAGTTCTGCGATTGTTGCGGGAGGTCTAAATCGGGTTATACCTTCTATGTATTTTTTTAAGGGTTTGATTCCTTGAGGTTTAAGTTCATGTCCCAAAAATTCTATCGTTTGGACTTTATAGATACACTTCTGATCATTTAATAAACATTGTTTTCCTTCAGGGTTGTAAGCACTAGCTTTAATCGCTTGTCGTGCTCTTCCTCGGTGTTTGCAAATACAAGAATGTCATCGATAAAATTAATTACACTCTCACATTGAATTAGTATCTTTTCTATAATCTTTTGGAAAATCTCCGGGGCACAAGTTATGCCAAACATTAATCTTTTATATTGGTATAACCCTTTTGGTGATATAAAAGTTGTAATATATCTCGAATTAGGATGAATTTCTACCTGGTGGAATGCGTTTTTTATATCGAGCTTAGAAAAATAATTTGCTTTGCAAAATTTAGGTAAAAGTTGGTCCATCGTGGGTAGTGGATGATTTTCGCGCAAAATCGCGGTATTTGCCCGCCTCATATCTACACATAGTCTTATTTCGTTATTTCCTTTCAAAATAGGGACTATGGGAGACACCCATTTAGATGGAATTTTAGCTTCTTCAATTATATCGCATTCCAAAAGCTCCTGGATTTTGTGTGCAACTTTTGTTTCCAAGGGAACAGGTATTCTTCTACAAGGCTGAGAAATTGGTTTAACTGATTCGTCAATAGGAATTTCAACCAAAATGTCTTTAAACTTAGGAAATACGCCTTTTTGGACATGGTTTACTTGATATCCAATCTTTAACACCTGCAGAAGCATAGCTGTTTCTTTTCCCAACAAATTATTTGTACCTCCTTGTATAACGTAGAATGTAGCTCTTTTCGTAATATTGTGAACTTCTATCTCGCTCTCAAATGAACCTAATACGACTAACGGATTTTGACTACCATATGCAAAAAAAATTTTATTTGGTTTTCTTATTTGATTGTTAACTTTAACTTTTTTATTTTTCATGGCCTCCCATGTTCTATCAGTAAGTAAGTTATGTTTACATCCTGAATCTATTATTAACTCGATAGTTATTCCTCCTACTCTACATTCAATTTTGCTGTCCCTATTTAAATGAAAGACATATTCTTTTTCTTCTTCTATACTGTCAATTTCCTCTCTCCTTAATTTTTTATTCTTGGATGAGTCATTATCTGCTTTAAATGTAAATTTTCTCTTAAGTCCTGGTTGTGACTTACAGTATTGCCTAAAATGCCCTAAACGACCACACGTATGACATTTCTTTAACCTAGCCCAACATTTTATGTCTTGAGAAGAGTGGTTTTTACTACCGCACCTACCACATGATTTTATTTCGTCTTTTTTGAATCGATCTTGATCATTTATATTTCTCTTAAAGCTTTCGTTTTTATTTTTGCTTGTTATTTCATTAATTTCTTGTGTTTTTTGTTTATTTTCATACTCTTCTAATTGGTGATTTACAATCTCAAGTGTATTTGCTTCTGAAATTATTTTTTCTAGAGTCATACTGTCGCCAACTGTCAAAATTTTTTTTCTCAATTCTTCTGATAAACATTTTTCTGTAATTTGGTCTATAATATGTTCTTCTACTTTTTCAAAACCACATTTATTCGCTTGGTTTCTCAATCTTACTAAAAATTTTTCGAATTTCTCATTTATATCTTGTTTAATAAGCCTGAACACATGTCGCTCATAAACCTTACTATTTTTTGGCAAAAAATATGCATCTAATTTTTTAATGGCTATGTCAAATACATCATTCTCTTTACTTGGGCTAACATTTGCTCCTGGTAGAGTAAAGAAAATCTCCTGCAAGGGAAAGCCTCCCAAATGAAGCAAAGTTGCTCTTTTTTTTGCTGGCTTATCGATGTTTGCCGCTTGCATGTAGATGTCGAGAGCCCTTTTCCATCTCTCCCATCTTATTCCCACGGAGGTATTGTCACCATCGATAAGAAAACTGTCAAGATTGGGTAAGGTATTTGACATCCTTCTTTTGGATTTTGGAATTAACCTTGATAAAACAAAATTATTTATATTATGTATCATCATAATGCTTTTTCAATTTAATGAAGGCACTTTTGCACCAATTTAAAATATATTTTTTTTTTAAATCTATATATGCATTCATAATACATAATGTATGTGCAACTATCTTTTCAATCCAGGCTCATTATTTTTACCAAATTATTTTTCAATTAAATGAAGGCACATTTGTACCATACTATTTTTCAAATAAATAACGGGTCCCATGTACCGATTTTTTCAATTAAATGAAGGCACTTTTGCACCATATTATTTCTTCAATTAAATAACGGCACCTTTGTACATCATTTTTTCAATTAAATAACGGCACCTTTGTACCAATTTCCAATTAAATGAAAGCATCTTTGCACCATATTATTTTTCAATAAAATAACGGGACCTCTGTACTACTTTTTTTGTAATTAAATGACAAGCACATTTGCATCGATATTCAATTTCAATAATTTTGTGTTTATTTCTCTAACATGATTTTCTTAATGGTCATATCCGTATTCATTACTAAAATTTTCCTAATTATTATTTTCAAAATAAATAAAAATAAGATTTCTGTGTTTTTAATATCATTTTTTAATGCTATACCCTATTCTTTGTTATTATTATTTTTGTTTTGACTTACCAACTGTGTAGAAATGTATAAATAAGTTTTGTTGGACCGTTACCACATTACTGTTAACCGATCGTATTTTAATTATTATTGTTGTTTTTTTTTTTCACTTGGTGCACTTTCATTGATTTTTTTTTTCTTTTATTTTATTTTCACTATTTTAATCACTGAATTTATTTCTTTTTATTAATTTCCCGATTTTCCTCGTCGCCATATGTACTGTCGGCTCGGCAATGCACGCACGATCACTTTCATGTCTGATCTACAACTGACCTATATCTTGATCGTACATGCACACGAGATGACAAACAAAGAGGTACCCAGTAGGAAATTTCCAAAAATTCACTACTGAAGAAGTAGGTTTTTCCTCACGGAAAAGGAGCTGCACCCATGAATTTCCTAGGGAATCCTATCATGAATTTAACATGGGCTTGTCATTGGAAGGAAGTACCTGCACACTCTCTGCATGAATATTTTTGAATGAAATCACTATGCTCATGGCACTTTCGAATTCATAACTTCTTTTTCTTATCAGAAAAAAATGGTTCTCGTTATGTGATGCTTTCTTCAATGCGAATGAATACATGAAAAATGGGTCAACTGTGAGGGGATGTTTTCGTAGAAGAAAAAATGTGACTGAAATCATTATGCATTTCTTCTTTGATTTCATCAAAAGAAGCGAAGTATCTGGAATGAAGCTGGATCTATGACGAATAAAATAAAATAAATTCAACTAGTATAATGTATTTAAGAAGTTTATTAAATAATAAAATATTAAAGAGAAAAGTGGATAGTTAGTTTTTTAAAGTAACTAAAATAAATAAGATAAACAGAACAAACAATCTTATTCAAAATTACTATACGTATATATTAGTTCGATTTTAGAAAGTAGGTACATACTTCCTCGTCTTTTTGGCTGCAGTTTTCTTAAAAATGATGATCATCGTCATACTTGTTCAATTTGGAGCTAAGGAATAGAGGAATACAAACTTTAAGAGTTATAGAAAATAATCTAATATAAAATATAATTACCTAGGTGAATGTGATTAGTCTCCTGGGTCATGGTTATAATTTTATCAAATAGGAACATGTTTATCAATTTGATTGAAAAACACTTAAAAAATATACGTCTGTTCTCTTTGATCACAAAATCCATTCTAGAATATTCTAGAACAAAGAAATGTCACGTGACCGATCTAGGAAACCAAGACAAAAAAGGTTTACTTTCGCATCGGAATTTTTTGTTTCAGGTCAAATATCTATTCAACAGACAGAAAAAAGAAATATGTATCTACCTACAGCTACGACCGTAACAATTCAGAGCAGACAAACCACTGAAAGGATGCATAATTTTGTATGCAGGAAATCTTCGTATCACGGTTTATATAGAATTCATTCAACTTTTTGATGCGGAAGAAAAGAAAAGGTTGTTTTCTCTTTCGCATAGCAGGCATAAAACACGCAATGCTGTGTGGATTGCAATAACCACTGAAAAGGTACAGGAATTATCTCTCCCGTTCAGTATTGAATTCATTTGAGTTTATGAAGTCAAAAAAGGTTATTGCTTTGTTTCGTATTTTCTTTACCTTTTTTCGAGAGCAAAGCAGAAGATGCAACTGGAATGGCAATCTACTTACCTTTTGCATGACTTTCCATGAATGAAATCAATGCAGAGCTTCTCCTCAATGAATGTGACAGATGATTTCGACGAGGAATGCACCTTTATTTTTCATTGAGGAGCATATTTCCTGCTGGGTAGGAGAGAAGTGTATACATACTCACACCCACGCTGCACTCAATGTGTATACTTACCAATGGCTTCCCAGCAGGAAATATGCTCCTCAATGAAAAATAAAGGTGCATTCCTCGTCGAAATCATCTGTCACATTCATTGAGGAGAAGCTCTGCATTGATTTCATTCATGGAAAGTCATGCAAAAGGTAAGTAGATTGCCATTCCAGTTGCATCTTCTGCTTTGCTCTCGAAAAAAGGTAAAGAAAATACGAAACAAAGCAATAACCTTTTTTGACTTCATAAACTCAAATGAATTCAATACTGAACGGGAGAGATAATTCCTGTACCTTTTCAGTGGTTATTGCAATCCACACAGCATTGCGTGTTTTATGCCTGCTATGCGAAAGAGAAAACAACCTTTTCTTTTCTTCCGCATCAAAAAGTTGAATGAATTCTATATAAACCGTGATACGAAGATTTCCTGCATACAAAATTATGCATCCTTTCAGTGGTTTGTCTGCTCTGAATTGTTACGGTCGTAGCTGTAGGTAGATACATATTTCTTTTTTCTGTCTGTTGAATAGATATTTGACCTGAAACAAAAAATTCCGATGCGAAAGTAAACCTTTTTTGTCTTGGTTTCCTAGATCGGTCACGTGACATTTCTTTGTTCTAGAATATTCTAGAATGGATTTTGTGATCAAAGAGAACAGACGTATATTTTTTAAGTGTTTTTCAATCAAATTGATAAACATGTTCCTATTTGATAAAATTATAACCATGACCCAGGAGACTAATCACATTCACCTAGGTAATTATATTTTATATTAGATTATTTTCTATAACTCTTAAAGTTTGTATTCCTCTATTCCTTAGCTCCAAATTGAACAAGTATGACGATGATCATCATTTTTAAGAAAACTGCAGCCAAAAAGACGAGGAAGTATGTACCTACTTTCTAAAATCGAACTAATATATACGTATAGTAATTTTGAATAAGATTGTTTGTTCTGTTTATCTTATTTATTTTAGTTACTTTAAAAAACTAACTATCCACTTTTCTCTTTAATATTTTATTATTTAATAAACTTCTTAAATACATTATACTAGTTGAATTTATTTTATTTTATTCGTCATAGATCCAGCTTCATTCCAGATACTTCGCTTCTTTTGATGAAATCAAAGAAGAAATGCATAATGATTTCAGTCACATTTTTTCTTCTACGAAAACATCCCCTCACAGTTGACCCATTTTTCATGTATTCATTCGCATTGAAGAAAGCATCACATAACGAGAACCATTTTTTTCTGATAAGAAAAAGAAGTTATGAATTCGAAAGTGCCATGAGCATAGTGATTTCATTCAAAAATATTCATGCAGAGAGTGTGCAGGTACTTCCTTCCAATGACAAGCCCATGTTAAATTCATGATAGGATTCCCTAGGAAATTCATGGGTGCAGCTCCTTTTCCGTGAGGAAAAACCTACTTCTTCAGTAGTGAATTTTTGGAAATTTCCTACTGGGTTATTATGACCTTGACACACATATACTACACCCAGCACTCAGACAACTTTCTATCTCTTTTTTGTTTGTGACTTACGTAAATAATAAAATGCAGCTTTAGAAACAAACAAAATAAATAATTGCGTAACTATTTATATTGTAATATTTTCTCAGGTTCGTTAATAAAACTTATTTACTTTATTCAATACGTCCACTTATTTATTTCGCAAAATAAAACACTTTACTTTTCTTACTACGAACAAAACGATTTATTATTCACCACTGAATTAATTCACAAACTTTACTTTTCACTTTTATTACAACCAACTTTATTCATTCACGATTAAAAACAAACTGTATCGCTGCCGTTCAAACATGTGCCTTTTATACTTGTTTTCCAAACTCTGGAAATAAGGAGAACGTTCTAGTCTCTGCTTCCAGAGCTTTCCATAGGGGAAATTTCCCAATAATTTCCCTTCCAAAAGCTTTCATTTGACAGCTGGCAAATCTGCTATAATCCGGCAGATGGCGCTTCCTTCGTTTGAGAGTTGCTATAATTATTGATAATAAGGGTATGTTTGCACTGCGACCGTAAGCTTTATTGTGTCCGTTTGCTTGCATTTCGGAGTCGTTATAGTTCAAATATGGAAAGTTATTACACTGCCCCCCTCTTAGGATTGATCGTCCCGAGCAAATCCATCACTTCCATCACCATTATAATGATGCAAACGGTCGCTGTGAACTACTTTTAGTTTGCCTCTTAATCCTCTCTGAATGCGGTAGACGACATCGTTTATTCGTGTTACGACAGTATAAGGGCCTTCCCAATTTTGTTGAAGCTTCGGTGAGAGTCCCTTCCGACGGTGGGGATTATAAAACCACACAAGGTCTCCCACTTGGAATCCTGTCGTTGTGGCTTTTGCGTCGTATCTTGTTTTCATCCGATCACTCGACAGCTTTATATTTGCCCTCGTCCTTTCGTGAATGTCAACTAGCTTTTCTTTGAGGTTGTCCACGTAGTCATCTATTCCTTGTGGCTCTCTTGTATAACATCCAAATTTGATTTCGCTTGGTAGTCGTATTGAGCTCCCGAGCAGGATTTCTGATGGTGTATGTCCTGTTGAGCTATGTACCGCACTTCGATAGGCCATCAAGAATAATGGAATATGCCGATCCCAGTCCCGTTGGTTGTCGCTTACAACTTTGGAAAGGTGTTCTTTAAGGGTTCGGTTGAATCGTTCAACCATCCCATCAGATTGTGGGTGAAGCGGTGTTGTTCTCGTCTTCTTAATGCCAAGGAGTGTACAAACCACCTGAAAGATCTTGGACTCGAAGTTCCTCCCTTGATCTGAATGGAGTTCCATAGGTACACCAAACCTGCTTACCAAGTTGAAAACAATCTGATCCGCAACTGTTTTGGTTTCCTGGTTTGGGATGGCAAATGCCTCAGGCCACTTGCTGAAGTAGTCCATTACTACCAGGATGTATCGGTTTCCGTTTTCGGTTTCTGGAAAAGGGCCTGCAACGTCTATTGCAATCCTCTCAAAAGGCGTTCCCACATTATACTGCTGCATTCTACAATGTTGACATGTAGGTCTTCTAGGTGGCAATCTGCACTGGCGTTGAAGATGTCCGGTCTTGTTACAATTCCAGCATCGAGCAGGTCCATCTCGCTGGTTCCTTTGGAATGCAGTTCTCTGGCAAGAACACTCCTCAATTTCTAGTTCTCTTACCCGATGAACTCCTTGAGAAGCCTGTTCTGCTGCTTCCATAGTCAGGGCGAACGCCAATGCTTCAGGGAGTGTGCGTTTTCCAGCCGTTCGAATTGCTCGCTGAAGGTTGATGTCAGATACAGCACGGACAAAGGCTTCTGTTGCGAATTGGTTGATGATTTCATCTCCTGCAGCTGGATATGCCAGATGTGCCAATCGTTCGATGTCTGCTTGAAGCTGTTGCAGAGTTTCTCCCCTCTTTTGGATTCTAGTATTGAGTTGAACACGGAAGACTTCTTGCATATGGCCATCTCCAAAGCGTTTGTCAATGGCCTGAACAAGAGCACTGAAGTTGCCACTCTTATCTGCTAGTATGGTTTGCAGCAGTTCAGCAGCAGTTCCTCTGAGGGCAAGCGTCAGAGCTATGTATTTTTCCTCCTCATCCCAGCCATTTGTTGCTGCGGCTGCTTCAAACTGCTTCTTGTAGATTGACCAAGAAGTTTGTCCATCGAAGGTTGGGGGATGCATCTCCTTTCTCCTAGGACAGTCACCAGAACTTTCTCGAACCTTCATTTTTCTTACTTTGTCCAATTCCTTAGTAATGGATTGGATTTTATCTTCCACTTTTTCAAACTTTGATTCTACTGTCGACAATTGCTTATCGACATTAGACAATTGTTGATCGACAGTTAACAATTGTTTATCGATAGAAGAAAATTGTTTATCGACACGCTCGTCAAGGGCAATAATTCTATTGTCAAAGGCATCTAACTTACATTCTAGCATATTTGTCTGTTTTTCCAGTAGACACTTTTGTTCTTGGCTTTGTTGTTCTAGAAGATTCTTCTGCTCTTGACTTTGTTGTTCGAAACGTTCGAGAAGATTCTTTTGTTCATTACGTTGTTCTTGGCTTTGCTGTTCTAGAAGATTCTTTTGTTCTTCAAATTTTGCGAGCAGCTGAGACAGCATATTGGTCATGCCCGATGTACTTACTTGTTCTTGCTGTTCTTTCATTTCAATATCGAATATAAACGTGTCCGGGTTTTTTCCACATCTTCTTAAATCTTCTTGCAGACGAATTATAAGATCATTCTTTGTTCCAGCAGTAGGAAGATCTCGCTTATTCAGTTCTGCCTTGAGTTCCACTACATTTAAATCATTCAAAGATTTACCCATTGTCTTTTTTTTTTTTTGTTTTTTACTTTTCACGCAATAAATTTACTGAGTGCACAGATAAATTAAGTTTTATCCCACTTCTGACACCAATGTAATATTTTATCAGGTTCGTTAATAAAACTTATTTACTTTATTCAATACGTCCACTTATTTATTTCGCAAAATAAAACACTTTACTTTTCTTACTACGAACAAAACGATTTATTATTCACCACTGAATTAATTCACAAACTTTACTTTTCACTTTTATTACAACCAACTTTATTCATTCACGATTAAAAACAAACTGTATCGCTGCCGTTCAAACATGTGCCTTTTATACTTGTTTTCCAAACTCTGAAAATAAGGAGAACGTTCTAGTCTCTGCTTCCAGAGCTTTCCATAGGGGAAATTTCCCAATAATTTCCCTTCCAAAAGCTTTCATTTGACAGCTGGCAAATCTGCTATAATCCGGCAGATGGCGCTTCCTTCGTTTGAGAGTTGCTATAATTATTGATAATAAGGGTATGTTTGCACTGCGACCGTAAGCTTTATTGTGTCCGTTTGCTTGCATTTCGGAGTCGTTATAGTTCAAATATGGAAAGTTATTACAATATATAAGAGGCACCCTGTCGCTTACACGCCATATTTATTGATTTCAATTTCTAAAACTATTTTGTATAAAATATAATAAATGACAATTCGGGCTTAAATAATCGCAGATTCGTTTCATAATTTTGTGTAGACCTCTCAAAATAACATAATAACCCAACAAAATGCAATTAACATTTTTTTACTTCAGTAACAAGTTTTTTGTCTAGAAAGAAAATGAAAAAAAAATGTTAATATCTTTATTTTTGTAAGCGCGTGAATTTTAAGGGGGGTAGCATCTATGACTTTAAAGTAAATATGATCGCGCATGTCGAAACACATTCTAGATATGCTTCACAAAATATGTTAAGACTGTCATATTAAAATAACTAACTTGGCCGAGCTTCTTATAAATGAAATTAAAACAATTCCTTATGTTTTCACCACTCATCTTAAGTTTCATTCCATTTCATTAAAATGCAACTCAATGTTTACATGCGTGAAAGAGAAAATATTATTTATTGCCATGATGCATGCGTAAAAGAGAAAAAGTAATTTTTTTTCTCGCTTCCGCGTTTACTTTTAAAGAGATTTTAAAGACCTTTTTAAGAGGATATTTAAGATCTATTGAAAACCTCTTTAAAATATCTTGAATACGTCGTCAATACATCAACAAAAGAAGTCCTCTTTATTAGCACTTACAAAGACATTAATTAGAACTCTTCACTTCATACAATTGGCTCCGCCCTTTGGGCCTTTTTAGGTCTTAGAGACATCTTTAAGTTATCTTGCAGTGTTGAATGCTCTTTATTTAAGAATTCTGAAAGATATCTGTAAGAGGAGAATGTGTTGCTTGGGTTAAGCAGGGATATGCCTCTGTAGTTCTTGCAGGACATAGGATCGCCTTTTTTGTAGATTGGGCATATGGAGCTATTTGACCAGTCGTCGGGCATACTTTCCTCCTCCCAAACTTGGTTGATGAGCTGGTGCATGCACCCTACCAGAACATCTCCCCCATACTTGAAGAGTTCCGCTGGTAGGCCATCCGAGCCGGCGGATTTGTTGTTCTTAAGCTTGTGGATGGCTTTCTTAACCTCTTCAGTACTGGGTGCTGGGACTGGATCTTCATTGACTGGTCTAATGCTTCTTTGTTCCTCTATTGCCTCCTCTACATAATGCCCATTAAGCAGCTGCTGGAAATGCTGCTTAAACACGTCTACAATTCCCTGTGCTTCGGTGACTAGGTTCCCTTCGCTGTTTCGAAGAGCTTGCGTGCCAGTCCTATAACCAGATGCCAGTTGCTTGGCTGTTTTGTAGAACCGGCGGGTGTTGGTGGCGGTGCTGGACTCTTCGAGATACTTGAGCTGAGAGGCTGCGGATGCTCTTTTCTTTCTACGTAGGGTTTTTTTCTCTTTCCTTCTCTTTTCACGGTACTCCTCTCTTGCTGCTCTTGTTTTCCGTTGCAGCATTTGCATTCGTGCATTTTCCGTCTCCTGCTTCAATACCGCGCATTCATCATCATACCACGGGTTCTTTTTTTTGGGTGGTTGATAGCCTATGGTGGTCTAGGCTGTCTCCTTAATAATGTCGCGATACTGGTTCCACTGGTTGTTGACGCCTGTGGCTGGGTGTACGGCAGAGAGTTTCCCGGTCAATTGCTCACTGTAGTCTCTGGCTTTCTCAGATGTGCTAAGGCATGCGATGTTGAACTTCTTTCTTTGGGCGGTCTTCGTTTTCTTTTCGTTGGACAGTCGGGCTCTGAACTTTGTCACAACAAGAAAGTGGTCAGAGTCCACGTTTGCACCTCGGAAAGTTCGCACGTCCAAGATGTTCGATGCGTACCTTGCGCCAATTAGCACGTGGTCGATTTGGTTGGCCGTTCGACCATCTGGAGATCGCCAGGTTGCTGTGTGTATCCTTCGCCTGGGGAACCTAGTGCTACTTATCACCGTATTACGAGCTGCAGCAAAGTCGATTAGTCGGAAGCCGTTGTCTGTTGTCGTTTCGTGGAGGCTGTGCTTTCCAACTAATCCGCCAAAGATGTTTTCCTTTCTGACTTTAGCATTGAAGTCTCCGAGCACGACTTTGACATCGTACTCCGGACAGGCTCCGTAGGCTCCGTCCAGGAGGTCGTAAAACTCCTCCTTGTTAGACTCCTCAGCTTCATCGGTAGGGGCGTGTGCACATATTAGGCTGATGTTTTGGAAGGTAGCTTTGATGCGGATCACAGCCAGGCGATCGCTTATCGGCTTAAAATCGACGACTTTCGATCTGAGTCGATTTCCCACGACGAATCCGCATCCTAGCATGTGCAGTCTTTGGTGACAGCTGTAATAAATGTCGCAATCTTTTCTTTTCGTTATACCTGATCCTATCTATCGTATCTCCTGGATCGCGGTAATGTCTGCCTTGTACCGCGAGAGGACAGATTCAAGTTTTTGAGTAGCACCTGGTGTGTAGAGTGTCCTTACATTCCAGGTGCATACTCGTAGATCATAGTCCATTTTCGTTCCGGGTCTGGTTGCCATTTGAGGGGGGTCGTTATCCGAGGCTTCACGCGTCTCTCTCATAACAATTGGTTTTTTTTACTGTGGTCGGGTCGTTAGCTCAACGCACTAACCTCCAATCTGTAGGGCCATGGGTTTAATGTTGCAATTCTTTCCTTGATCAACATTCGCACTTACAAGTTTAGCAAGTCCTGGCATAAAGCCAAGACCAGTATCCGGCGGCTACCAACTTGGAGGTATTGTAAGCACTTGATGTGTAGGAAAAGATACAGCTCGAGGCCCCCAGTTCCTACAACATCCAACCACCTACAACATCCAACCACCACCACAATGTTATTTAACTGCATACAAAAATCTTAATACTTCACTGTAAAATTGATATTTTAAATTTAAACTTGTCTTTTTTAATTTATTAATGCTAATTTCATGTTATAGTTTGTTAAATTTAATTGAATGTAAGAGAAGTTATGTAAATCGCAATGGCACTTTTTTAGGCCAAATAAAATATTACAATTACAATTGCCCAACTTGTGCTGCTATGTGCCGTATTTTAAAAAAAATTGTACTAAGGGTTTGGTTTTTAGAGGGTGCCCATTTTTTAGCGTGAAGTTAGCACCGATATTTTTGATTTCCAAAAAAAAAAGTTCTGCTGCAACTTGTGCCATAAATATTTTTGAACAATTCGCAAATTTGCAAATTTTACGAATAAAATTTTTGCGAAATCTCAAAATTTGGTAAAAAAAAAGTTGTGCTGCATTGTGCTCAAAAATGCTTCTAAGAACCAAAAAGAAAAAAACTAAAATTCACATATGTAATTGCATCTATTATGGCCAAAACTAAACTTTGCGTAGGGCTGTAGCGTGAAGTTAGCACCCCCATTTTTGATTTTCAAAAAAAAAAAATTTGTATCACTTTGGAATATGGCTGTACAGATTGAGCACAAAACAGCACAACTTTCACTTTTTAGTAATTAAGAAATTTCGCAAAAATTTGATTCTTAAAATTTGCAAATTTGCGATATTTTTTTTTTAATATTTACGGCACAAGGCAGCACAAGTTCAGCACAATGCAGCACAACTTTTTTTTTGTAAATCAAAAATGGCGGTGCTTACTTCACGCTACAGCCCTTCGCAAAGTTTAGCTTTGGCCATAATAGATGCAATTATGAGAATTTAGGTTTTTTCTTTTTGGTATTTGGTAGCATTTTTTGGGCACAATGCAGCACAACTTTTTTTTACGAAATTTGAGATTTCGCAAAAATTTCATTCGTAAAAATTGCAAATTTGCGAATTTTTCAAAAATATTTACGGAACAAGCCAGCACAAGTTGAGCACATTACAGCACAGCCTTTTTTTTTTGAAAATCCAAAATGGCGGTGCTAACTTCACGCACATTACGATACGTTGACTTTATAGGTATTATATCGGAGCGTTGTTATTTAAGTTACGCAAGAATAACAGGCGGAAAAAACGGCGACCTATTAGAATGTGGACTGGTTAAAATGTCGATCTTTGTCGACTTTTTTGTATGTACCTACATTAGTATTGGGAAAAAATATTGACAATCGATAAAAGTAGATATTTTCTCCAACTTTTTTTTTTCTAGGCAGTCCACTTTTTGTCAACTCGTGATCCCAAAATTCCACAAGAATGTAGAAATAAATCAGCATTTTACCATTTTCCACATTTTTCCGGTCATTCGTTCGATTGTGTGATTTGGAGTCAGAATAAATAGGGTGAAAGTTACGAACCAACCCCTGGGTTGGGGGTTCACAATTAACTTTTTTTATTTCTTTTTGAAATTCTGTATTTAAACATTTGTATTGGAAAAGGCGGATTCTTTGAGCTTGCCCCAGCTGCTCTTAGGGCTAGAACCTCACTGCTTGTACCTTCAACTTTGTGAGGGCAAACAGAACAAAATATTAATTTTTCTTTTGACATTTTTTTTTTTTAAATGGGGAAACGATCAACCTAAACCTGTTTCCATGGAAAATAAATAAAAAATGGTATGTGTTGTTTGAGATATTTCAGATAATTCTGATAATTTAAGACTCGAATCGTCATCAAAATTGAAAGAAGAAGAGCTATTTAGATAACGACGCCGCAGATACCGTCTATCAGTGCAATTGTGGTCATTGTGTTAATCTTGTTTTTGTCTCGCCGACCCCGTTTACATGGCTATCTGTGTCGTGGTTTTCTCGCTATGGTCCCGCCGTGATATTTACACTTGGTTTTTGGCATTACGAATGTTTTTCCATCATCTTGCTCTGGTCTCGCTATAGTCTCGCCAAAACTTTTTTTCAAAATTGTTTTTTTCAAAAAGGTTACAATAAGAATTGAATATGAAGAAAATTTGAAAAGAAATTCTTCTTTTTAAGTGGAGTGACCGAATATATAATTGCGTTTCGCAATTATGGAGCTGAGCTCACTTGAACTTTTAAGTTTGAATTATATATGGGCGAAACGCAATTATGGAGTTGAGCTCACTTGAACTTTTAACTTTGGGTTACAATAAGCATAAAACGTGGTTAAAAATTCCAAACATGGTTTTATGTTTCATGGTTATTGTGTTAATCTCGCTTTTATCTCGCCGTGCCCATTTAGATGGCTATCTGTGTCGTGGTTTTCTCGCTATGGTCCCGCCGTGATATTTACACTTGGTTTTTGGCATTACGAATGTTTTTCCATCATCTTGCTCTGGTCTCGCTATAGTCTCGCCAAAACTTTTTTTCAAAATTGTTTTTTTCAAAAAGGTTACAATAAGAATTGAATATGAAGAAAATTTGAAAAGAAATTCTTCTTTTTAAGTGGAGTGACCAAATATATAATTGTGTCCTTTGATGTTAAAAGTTTATTTCCGTCGGTACCAAGTTCGGATTTGAAATTACTGTTTGAACACCAACTGCCAACAACGGTAGAGGATGAACAAAAATGCCGTCAACTCTTAAAGCTCATTTCAGTATGCATGGATCAAAATTATTTTGAATTCAATGGAAAATATTACAACCAAACTTCGGGACTTGCCATGGGATCTTCTTTTTCCCCCTTCGCTGCTGAGTTTTTCATGGACCACTTTGAACAAAAATTATTTTCCTCAAAAAGTCCGCATCTACAAAACATATTCTTCTGGGCTAGATATGTGGACGATGTATTTTGCGTGTGGACAGGCACCCAGCGGAATCTTTTCTCCTTTCTTGAATCTGTTTTAAATAAACTAGATGCAAATATTTCGTTTACTTTGGAGTTTGGACCTAATTGCATAAATTTTCTAGATTTGAGCTTGTCAATTTCATCGAACAAAATTGTCTTTGAAATCTATAGGAAAGAAACTTCAACTGACTCCATTATTCCAGCATCATCTGCCCATCCTTGGAGCACTAAAATGGCAGCTTTCCACTCTATGATCGATCGTCTTCTTAGAGTTCCTATGAGTAAAATTGGTTTTAATAATGAAATAAAAATAATTAAGGACATCGCTGCAAAGAATGGATACGATATCCAAACAATCTACCATTTATTGCGGTCTAAATCTAGAAAACTGGCTCTACGATCAATTTTTCCCATTTCAGTCGAAAAGGAAACTCAAAGTTGGCGAAAGATACCCTACATTCCAGGTGTTTCTGAAAAATTGTGTAGTCCACTATCTACAATAAATATAAAACCGGCTTTTTTCAACAATTTTACCTTAAAAAATGCTCTCTGCAACAATAAAATCAGATCGAAAAAGCAAAAATATTCCAAAAGCGGCGTATACAAGGTAACCTGCAAAGAATGTAATGGAATTTACATAGGTAAAACCTCAAGATCCCTATCAACAAGATTCAATGAACACATTAAATCTTCTGTGCGCCAAGAACCATCCTCTGGACTAGCTCAACATTTACAAAGTTCCGGACATGGATGCTCATTGGATGATGTGTCTCTTTTACATTGCTTACCTGCTGGACGTGTATTGGATAAATACGAAATTTTCGAAATAAATAAGCACAAGCGCTTAAATATTTTAAATTGTCAAATCGACTTAATAAATAATAGTCCACTTCTTAACAAATAGTTGTTTTTTAAATACAAAATTTTGTTTTTACATTTACTCATGTTTAAAAATAATTTATTTATTCTTTTTGTAATTTTAATTAATTTTTAATTAACTTTATTTGTTTGTGTGAATACTTTTATTCACCACTTTATTTTGTTTCACCTTTTGTGATTGTATGATTCTAAGTAATTATTTAGTGCCCTGATGATGTCCTAACTAAGACGAAACGCGTTGGCAATATTCATCAATAAAATAATTTAATTTGTGGAAAAATAAAACAAGTGTTTCATTGAATCTATTTTAAAATGTCCAAGATTAATTTCCACCAAGTGTTAAACCCTCAATCTATTGATTATATTAATATATAATTGCGTTTCGCAATTATGGAGCTGAGCTCACTTGAACTTTTAAGTTTGAATTATATATGGGCGAAACGCAATTATGGAGTTGAGCTCACTTGAACTTTTAACTTTGGGTTACAATAAGCATAAAACGTGGTTAAAAATTCCAAACATGGTTTTATGTTTCATGGTTATTGTGTTAATCTAGCTTTTATCTCGCCGTGCCCATTTAGATGGCTATCTGTGTCGTGGTTTTCTCGCTATGGTCCCGCCGTGATATTTACACTTGGTTTTTGGCATTACGAATGTTTTTCCATCATCTTGCTCTGGTCTCGCTATAGTCTCGCCAAAACTTTTTTTCAAAATTGTTTTTTTCAAAAAGGTTACAATAAGAATTGAATATGAAGAAAATTTGAAAAGAAATTCTTCTTTTTAAGTGGAGTGACCAAATATATAATTGCGTTTCGCAATTATGGAGCTGAGCTCACTTGAACTTTTAAGCTTGAATTATATATGGGCGAAACGCAATTATGGAGTTGAGCTCACTTGAACTTTTAACTTTGGGTTACAATAAGCATAAAACGTGGTTAAAAATTCCAAACATGGTTTTATGTTTCATGGTTATTGTGTTAATCTCGCTTTTATCTCGCCGTGCCCATTTAAATGGCTATCTGTGTCGTGGTTTTCTCGCTATGCTCTCGCCGTGATATTTGCAAGTGGTTTTTGTCATTTAGAATGTTTTCCTTCATCTCGCTTTGGTCTCGCTATAGTCTCGCCAAAACTATTTTTTTCAAAATTACTTTTCAAATAGGTTACAATTAGCTAAAACCCTGGTTAAAAATTTCAGACGTGGTTTTATGTTTCATTCACATGGCAACCTTTATCGTGAACTTTTTGCAATAGTCTCGCTATAGTCATGCCGTGACATTTACAAGTGGTTTTTCTCATTGTTTACTTCTTATCATCATCTCGCTGTGGTCTTACTTTTATATTGCCAAAGTCCAACTATTATAGCAATTATAGTTTCATTTTAACAACATTTTTCAAGCTGCTGACGACGGTGCCTGACTGGTAAAAGAAAACTGTTTACAATGACAATTGATTTGATATCTACCTTACTGCCGATTGAACATACATGGGGCACAGAGCCCCCAAAGAAGGAGTAGGTATAAATCCAGTTGAGAACCTGCCAGTGCACAATCGTTCAAGAAAACTGTGGACTTACCTTAAAAGATCTCTTTAAGCTAATTTTTCAAATAAGACCATAACGTAATTATAACCATAAGCAAGAAAACCTCGTGTACGTAAACCTAAATGCATACGGCGACAAGATATGAATATGAAGATATGTGAACGGTCATGGCGAGGCGTACGCCAAAGGACAACAATACGTAAATCTACGTGTAAACTCAATCGGCAGGATGACGCCAATAAATTGTCACTATCACCATCGTGCAGTCGTGGATCGTTGTCGTTATTGTGTCCGTCATCGTCGGTGACGTAGTATGTTGACTTGCACGATTTTAAGGTGCGAGATTTTGACCACAACCCTCATAGACGCATGTCAGCTTAAAGACCAAAAAGAGTCAATTACGATCAGCACTTTCACTAAACTTCTATTGAACAGTATGAAACCATGAATGACCAAACAATTCTTTGAAAATCCAAAAGCAGAGCTTTTTTATTAACAAAACACAATACAAATCTCCAAATGAGATTAATCTTTTCTCTCAGCTATTAGTGATCAGTGGTTAACCAAAACCTACAAAATTTAAAATAAAAGTTTTTCACTGAGAGAAACCGAAAAAAGTTCTATTTTAAATGATTAAGTGAACATATTTAAAAATCTCGGCAGGCAAGCGAAATTTTAAAGACTTTTCAAAAGGTTGAGTTTTATTTTCGACCTCTGCTTAGAACTGATTAGAAACTTGTTGCGTACTAACAATTTTCTATTCAACGGTTAATATTTACCAACAATTTAAAAATCATTTTTAGCAGTTGATGCTTTATTTGCTCTAGTCACAATGAGACATGCATTATTGAGAATAAGGGGTACACACGGCCGGCGTATACGTGACATAAAAACAGTGAACATTTCATTAATATACCTAAGCCTAACTTTATGTTCCCGATATTCGATGAACAAGGCGCTAGATACTAAGTTTTGCCGCTAATGGTAAGATGTTTTTGATGTTGAAATGATTATAAGCAGAAAAACGAATGAGCGAAAGAAGTAAAATATTAGTGAAAAATTATTTCAATAAGATGTTCCATTGAAAAAAGTAAAATAATAAACCTCTGAAGAGAAATTGAGTGTACGCACTTAAAGATTTTTCATTTCATGTAAATCTGGCTTGATTATTTATTTTTGTTATAAAATGTGAAGAAGAAGAAAACTTCATTTCCTAAATTTTGTATTTTGAGTCTTACCTTTTGACCGACACGATTTAAAAATGGTTTAATACTTTTTTTGCAACTTTGTTTTCGAATGTGATTAATAAATAAAATTAAATGTATTCGCATTCGCAAGTCGCAGCTCATATAAAAGGCATTTTCCGTCTAAAATGCTTCCAAGTTGCATTCATACTATCACTTTATAAGCTTCTTTTAGTTGTACTGAACTTCATTTGGCACTGTGAAACCGAACGAGTTTAACTAAGCAGCTGAGTTTCATACAAAAAAAAAAGTGTTTGTGTTGCCTGCGATCAAAAAAAACCTTTAAAAGCATTTCAGAATTTATCTCCATAATGAAAATGTGTTCCATATCTTTTTGGGCTTGCAATTCTTGCTTTAATTGTGTTCCTAATTATGCTTCTAGTGCAAGGGGAAACGTATGCGACGAATTCCTCCTTTACTTATATTGAAAGATGGTAGATGTGGTAGCTTGCGACAAATTCGCTTTTTACCACAAACATTAACTAAACTTCTAGCAGCGATGCCAATGCCCATAATATAAATGGTGACAACTCCCCCAGTAGTATACTTTAGTAACAAAATTTGTAATATGCGTAGCGTTTACAAAATTACAGATGACCCAAAATAAAAAAACTTGAGCAGGATATTGATTTTGAACAAACCCTGCCCTTCATCAATCATTTAACAGACTTTTAATTTTAATTTTCAATTTTAATTTTGGTGGGGGCAAAAACCCCCATTTATTGGGCTTAATACAAGCTAATTCTTTTTCTAGCTTAAAAACTAAGAACTTAAGCTAAGTTTCGTGAGGCGTTGATCGGTTCAGAAGTTGTTTTTTTAAGGAAGGAGTATGTACTTACATAGGTTAAAGTCGAAGGAGGACATGTTTGAATTAACAGCCCGCAGCATACGAGAGATTGGTTCGTTGGGGCCATAAGAGGCTCGGTGAGTGGGTATATAAAAGAGACGGGGATTACGTGTATTACGAGAGTTAGTATTAAAAGATACAGAGTTGTAGAGAGATATGCAGTCAACGGAACCAGAGAGAAGTTGATGAATGAAGAGAATATCTGATATTTCTCTTCGTTCTTCCAACGAATTCAAGTTTATTAAAGGGCCCACAGACACCACACTTGTGTGCACACATGTGTCGGTGTGCGGAAATGTGTGATGTGTGTGGGCCAAAGAAGAAAAAGTAAAGGAACTGGCATATCGTGGAAACAGTGAAGCATTTTTCAAAATAGTGTGAGTTACACAAACACAAATGCATTGCCCCAGGGTCACAGTGCAGTTACACGGCTGAAGGCTGGGGCGCCCAAAGGAAGCCAGATTTAAAAAAAAGAAAAAAACAATTGAGATGCTTCCGTCATTTTGCCGAGCTGTAGAAAAGTATACAGAGATTTTAAATCATAAAAATAGTGAAAAAGCGTATTGAAGTGAATAAAAAAGTGAAATGAAAGTTAATATAGTGAATACTTTGAAAAAAACTTTATTGATAAGAAATATATAAAAAACATGTGGCGCTGCATTAAATCATATAAAAACGCTTATAATACGGTGCACAAATTTTTCTTTTCTCAGGTAAGTTTTTTCTCATATTCTACTTAATAAAGTGATGTTTTTTATGGTAGCGTACTTTTAAACCGAACTTCTTGACGAAGATACAAATCCAACAAGATAAATAGGGGTCTGCTGTTACCCCTTTCAAAATATTTTATTTAAAGCGTTAAAAAATAACTGCACTACAGGTGCTAAACGGATTTGAGCGCCTTGCCACCACCAATAAGACTAGATCGACCCTGTGCGAGAATTTCTCATTTGACAGATGAGTCACAACGAAATCACTGGGTTAAAGTATATTTTTTTTTCAATAAATTTGTTATTTTTATAGCAAATTGCGATAAAATCTTAATTTTAAAGTGTTCTAAGATAGTTTATTTACCTAAATAACATTACTTCACGTTACTTTATATGAAAATATCAGACAAAATTAACTTGTAAAATAAAATGTTTGTATACTCCTTAGTATAGGCGTTTTTAGAGGATTTAACGTAGCCACCACAAGCTGTTTTATATTTTTTAAATAAATTATTGATAGTATTCACTATTCTATCTTTTATTTCACTTTTTTATTTAGTTTAAATAAACTTTTTCACTCGTTTAACAAATTGAAATTTCAAAACACTTCCTTTCAGCTCGGCAAAATGACAGATGAATCTCAATTTGTTTTTTTTTTTTTTTCAATTCTTGCTGCTTCACTCACGTACACTGTATATGTGATATACACCACTTCCTTTACTTCTTCTTCTATGGTGTGGGCTGGTGCACACACCGATTTTCGGTGTCAGACACGGAGCGAGTAAAAATCAAAAGTTTTTGATTTTTGGTGTCGGTGTCTCGATCGGTGTGATGTGTGTGGGGATGTGCGCGCACATTTCTTATTGAGTTGCATCGGAATCGCGTTTGAATTAGGAGCGTCGGAAGTTTTTCGATTTAAAATTTTATTATCATTATTGTCTTTTTTTCTATGAGATCTCTAAAGTGTGCACGATTTGGTGTGGCGTGTGTGGCGGAATCGCACACCGGTGTCGGTACACATGTGTGCACACAAGTGTGGTGTCTGTGGGCCCTTTTAGTTTAAGGCGATCTAAATAGGGAGGCAGGATCAGAGGATTGTTCCACGATAGACCTCGAAGAGCAAATTGTAAGAAACGACGCTGGATGCTCTCAATTCTTGAAATGTGAGTAAGTTGGTAAGGGGACCAAACTTGAGAGGCGTATTCTAGGAGAGGACGAACAAATGATACATATAAAGACCGGGTAACATTTCTTTGGACCATCTTTTGACGAAGCCGAGCGCTGAGTTTGCTTTGAGAATGATATCGTCTATGTGAGTGAGAAAATTAAGCTCTGGGTCACATAAAATGCCAAGGTCGCGAATATTATCAACTATGGGTATGGGTTGATTATGGAGCAAGTAAAGACGGGGAGGAGATTTGATACGTTTGCGTGATTGATTGGCATTTGGCGACGTTTAGCTCCAAGCAATTTTTTAGACACCAAACTGAAAACTGTCAAGATCCTGTTGAATAAGGGAAGAGTCATGTGTTGAGGAAATGGTTGATGAACGAGATGGCTTTAACATGCGAATTGTACCTCTTGAGGATAGCAACTTCAGAAATATTTTTATTCAGGTATTAGTCTAGGAAATGAGATTGATGATCTACTTTTGATAAAGTTTCCAAACTAAAGCCATCTTAATTTTTATACTTCCTTTAACGTGTTTAAGGAACTTACATACACATTTTTTACTTGCAATATAGAAACTATAAGGCAAGTTTTGGAATCGCGCAAAAAAAAATGTTGAGATGACAATCAAATAGATATTACGATGATAGAGAACACCAAAAAAGTGGGTGGCACAATTCTGTCTGTGTGTCTGTCTGTTCGTCTAAAGCCTAAACATGTCGATCGATTTTCTTCAATTTTGGTACATCGTTGTTTTTGGTGATTATGCCCACATGTTTTTTTTTTCATTTTTTTTAGAACCAACAATAACGGTACCTGCCATACAATTTTTTTTAGCAATTTTACGTAATCGTATTTTTCTCAAAAACGACTCGACAACTTTTCTTAAAAAAAAAAAATTCGGTAAACTTATTTTATTAAAGGTTTCCTTTGGGTGGAAATCCATTTTTCTAAAAGATTAATAGTACCTCCCAAAGAACCATTTTTTTTATTTTTTATTTTCTTCAAAATATTTTTTAGATTTTTAAAAACTATTTCAAAATTTCTTTTGGAAAATCAAATATTTCGAAAACAATACGATCGATTTTTTTGAAACTCGATATTTAAGAGTTTTTAAGTAGTTTCTAAAATATTTTGAGAAAAAAACTTACATTTATGAAAAAATAACGGTACCTTCCATACAAAAGTTAAAAAACCGCGAAGGAAAATAATTTTTCTCAAAAACGACTCCTACGATTTTGATTAAACTTTTGTCATATACCATAATTAGTACGATCTACTACCAAAAATTATAAAATTTGTATTTAGCTACTAATAATAGTACCTGTCATAGAACGTATTTTTTTATTTTAAATGTTCTCGTTATCGGCTAAACGGATTTAGATGAACTTTTTATATACAAATTTTAGATAAGATTTAATAATATTGCATATCAAAATTTTCAAAAAAAGTTTTTGGATTTTTGAAAAAGTTTCAAATTTTTTTTTTTTTGAAAATTTTTGAGATAAAATGGGTTGACAATTTTTTTTTCAAATTTTGTTTTTGTATACAAATAAATATATACTTTAGATTTGCATACCAAAATTTGTTCTTAAAAATGTTTTAAGAATTTTATATATAAAAAATTATTTTTTTAAAAAACCGCTTCAACGATTTTAAATTTTTTTCCCATACAATCATATACACCTCAAACTATCAAAAGAGTTGTTTTAGCCAATTTAAATGTCGTATATCATGCTTCTCTCCATTTTTCTCTCATAATTTCCATGTTCTTATATAATTTTTTTTAAACCCGCAGTGTCTTGAACATAAGAGCAAGTACGTGCGACCCAGTCGTGCATTTTATTTCTTTAGAAGCAATACTTGTACGAATTTATAACTTTGTCATAACATATCCTAGAAGTTTTTTGACACACACAAAATCTTAATTTTAATCAGTAATATAGGGAATTTATTGCTCGACTTAACTAAAGCAATTGGTAAACGTTTATGTTTTGATTTCGTAATTATGCATTCCAAACTGACCAAGTCTATTATATGTACCTAAATTATTATTAAAAATCTAGATTTAAAACTCAATATTTTTCTTTAAGAACTGTCATCCAAAAACACAAAAATCGTCCTCATTTACTGACACCGTCCTGTTTCAATTTGAATATAGCAAACTCACACACCCCTAAGGTGATTAAATTGGTTTAATCATGCCAACGAATTTTACCAAATTAGAAGTCATTATTTGACGAGTACACCAATTTGTGTGTGCATTGCAGTTCATACTTTTTAATTGCGTTTTGTTGGATGGAATGATGATGATGTTGTTGATGATGATGCGAACTTTACTCACACATATTGAATCTATTTCCGTTCTATTTCCGTGTGGAATTTCCATCAAAAGCTACTAAACGGAATTTAAATTGACTTTCATTTGCAATTTGACAAAATAATAAAAAGACAAGAGTGATGTGCGAATATGTACCTCCAGGTAGTTTGGTCTATGCACACATAACCCATAGGAACTCAATTAATTTAAAAGCACAAATATGCAATGAGCATCAAAATGTGGTATTTAATTGAAAAATTGAAAATTAAAAAGTTATTATTGAAATTCCATGCACCTATACCTACCTACTGTTGACCAAGAAAAATTTTGACATTAGATATTTTTAACAAAACTAATGATCTGCAACTAATGATATTGCATCAAACTACACGGCAGGAGGCTAAAAATGGAGATAACGATGAGTATAATAATATGTGAGTGAGTCCTCTATGAAGAAACGCTTCTCGCATTCGTTTAAAATAAATTTTGGTCAGAGGTCATGATGTCGTAGAGAAGTGGTCCAGTTGTGAACCTTGGTTAACTTCAGCTCTGGTTTTCTTTAGTGGTAATTAGCAATTCACTAGTTTCACGAAGAAATTTCTTGAAAATATATATTGAATTTATAGATATGAGCCTTAAACCATACAATATCGACTTCTTTTTCGACATGCAGGAAGTATCCAACGGTAACGGTATGCCTGTTTTGAGCTATACGCTATGGTCATATCGTGCTGAAACTCCAGGAGTGGATGCAGAGTGAAATGTTCTTCCAAAAAACCGAATAGCGGGTCCAGGATGATATTGGTATCAGTGCAGAACTTCTTGAGCTTCCCTGAGTAGCAGATCTTCCAAAAGCTTACCTATAGATTTTTGACAAGGGGTTTCGGCCCCTTGTTGGTGACTATGTTCCTAGCACTTTTCTTGGAATAGCCAAAGTCCAATTATGTGCTAGGTAATGATTAACGGTCACTGATTTTATGGGACAATTCTGTTTCGCACTCGTGCAGTAGCAAGAGTTTTAAAAGATCTTGACGTACACAAATCCGCTGACCCGGATAGTATCCCTCCCAATGTTCTGAAGAGGTGTTCTTCAATGCTGGCAAACACCACTGCGTAAGTTTTTCCATCTGTTCTACACTACTGGTCTCTTTCCGGGTGGATGGGAAACAGCATTTGTCCAGATTGTCCCAGATAAAAGGTGAATCTTCATCTTCCTCAAACTTTCGGCCAATCGTACTTACGTCCCTTCTTTTCAAGGTCATGGAAACGCTGATTCATCATCAGCTTAAGAAAAATCTTGAAGAACGATAGCTTCTTTATGACCGGCAGTAAGGCTTTCGTATAGCAATAGGTCCACTGCTAATCTGATGATATACCTATCTCACTGAACAGTGGAATCAATTTTTACATGGTTTTGGAAAAATTAAGATTATTGTACTTGATTGCAATTATAGTACCTGATTGATATTGTAGTACCTCACGGCATGATGGTTAGTGCGTAGGACTGTCATGCCGAAGGTGTGCCCAATTCGATTCCCAGCCGTTTTTATTTGAGGTCCTGCCTCTTGCGAGGAGCTGACAAATCCTCCAAGAGTAATACTTGTCATGAAAAAGTGCTTCTCATTTAGCCTTTCCGACTCAACATAAAATTGTAGGTCCCCTCCATTCCTGCCAAAAACACGCGCACAGGAATGGTTGAGAGTTGTAAGTCACTAGGCTCTGGTTCTCAATGAGCTGTTGCGCCACCGCCACCCAATTTAATTTATTTATTTATTTATTTGTACTTGAAATTTTAAAAGCATTAAGCTCTCTTAACGAAAATGCGTGCATTTGGTATTGATTCTCTTCTACGTTGTATTAGAAACTACACTTAGACCGATATATATAAGTCCCCTTGCACACGAGGAAACTGAGTTGCCAGCAACTTTCAGTTCCATGGTGAGAAGGGCAGGAGGAAAGAGGGATGAACCAAATCTCCTCGGTCGAGGATTTGAAGAAATTTTGTTGACGTTTCCTTTCACTTTTAGGTTAAGGTGTGTTTAACCAATAGACTTTCAAAGGAAATTTCAAAAATTGCCTGGAGATTTGTTTCCTCATGTGAAAGGTACAAGAGATTTTTAAGGAGATTAAAAGAAAACGTCAAAAAAATCTCCAGCAACTTGTTTCTTTGTGTGAAAGGGGACTAAGTTGTATTGGACGGCTTCAAGTCTGATATTCATAAAGTTAATGCTGGTGAGCCGCAGGGCTCCGTTTTTTCTCCTACCCTCTTTTTCATTTTCATTAATGATCTCTTATCTGAAACTTCTAATCCATTAAATTGTTTTGCTGACGATAGCTTCCTCAGCTTTTCATATTTGTTTCTAGATTCAGATCCCTGCACTTTGCAGGTGGAACTTCAACGGCAGCTCATTAAATACTGATCTTGGCAGAATTTTCCAGTGGGGGAGCTAAAAAACGACGTAGAGTTAAATGCTCCAAAAATTCCCATGCTGTCTGCTGTCGTTAAAGTAAGCCTACCCCCAATGCCGTTACCGGTGACCGGTAATACTTGCCTCGAGTAACTTGAACAGCTTCCAGTTCTGGGTATGTGCATCACAGATCAGTTTATGTGGGTTCATCACATATTCAACGTCACCAAAAACGCTGCAAAGTGTTTAGGTTTTTTTCGAAGATGCAAGAAAATTTTTCCCCTTCTGATCTGGCTGTAATTTACAAAGCCTTTATTCACCCAAAGTTTGAATAAAATTCTCACATAACCCATTTAATTCTCTTGGATCGTATCCAAAAAAGAGTTTTTAAAAATGATAGGTGATAGAGATAGTACTTTAACGGAAACATTAGAATCTCTTGAACATTGACGTAATGTGGCTATTTATTTAAACAGTGTTCTAGCAAGCCAGTTGCACTACTCGTCTTAAGCAATTCCACCGTAATACTCGCAGTTCCAGGAATCCACATCAGTTTACCCTTGAGCCCAATTTCGAACGTACTGTTAAATACAGAGATTCTTTTATTGTTGATTAAATTTTTGGGATCGGCGCAGGGACATATGGCCCAGGGACAAAACGCCCAATTTTGGATTTTGGGGCTTATGTCGCACTTGAGTGGGTCATAAACCTGAAATTGAATTTGGGGCTTAAGTCCCACCCAAGTGAGACTGAAAGTCCTAAATAAAAATGTAAAGGGTAATGTCCCAATAAATCAAAATTCCCAAATGGGAAGAAGACCCATTCAATAAAAGGCTTATGTGTATAGGATAAATTCAAAGTTGCTTCAAATCCAGATTCTTAAAAAGAAACTTTGCATGCCCCCATTCTCGCAGCCACCCCAAATCCTATATTGTGGGCAAGGTGGGGGGTGCAGGGGGCAGCATGCGCCCCCATACATACCTTACTGTTTATTTGCCGTAATGCTGTGCCAGTACTGTATTTATTTAAGGCAATTCAAGTGTATATAAGACCAGACCTAGCACCCAGCACTACGGCGAATAAATAGTGAGGTATATATGGGGGACATGCTGCCCCCTACATCTTCCCCCTGCTAGGTGCGAGGTTGGGTGCATGCAAAGCTCCTTTTGCATTTAAGGAATCGGGACAAACAAAAATTAAAAAACACAAAAATTATGAAACTCTTTACCCTTCTGTGGCTCAAAAAAAAATTTGGGATTTATGTCCCATTTTTAGCAAAAATATTTGGGGCTTGGGTCTCTGGTGGGACTTAAGCCCCTTATTCAATTTCGGCGTTATGACCCACTCAAGTAGGACATAAGCCCCAGGAATAGAAAATTGGGCGTTATGTCCCTGGGCCTTATAACCCTACGCCGATTATATCTAAGAAGATAATGACTGTTTGCAGAAGCCTCTTTAAGATAACGTTGGATATCCCATGCAGCTCAGGTGAATTCTACAGTTTGTAGTAACTAACAATCTCAGCTACATATCTTCTCTGGGCTGCTGATATTTGGACTCACAGGATTGGTATACCTGAACTTTACCTACTTACTCTAAGTGACACTAAAGTCTCTAGGATTGACCAAGGTCTCAACCAACAAGCTTCTTCAATCTGGCCCAGTCTCTAGTTAGCTGTCTGCAGTTTTGCATGCCAATAAGTTGGTTGAGATCATCTGTTACCTCCTCCCGTATATTGAGCCGTCCCGCGGGAATGAACTCAAAGACTTCCCGGGTCGAAGCATTGATTGATGTCCATTCACCGTAGGTGACCCAGCCACTTTAGTCGTTGGCTTTTCACTTCTTCTCCAATTCCTATCTATGATGACGGAATCCAAAATCACCCGGAGAATTTTCCACTCAAAACAGCCTAAGTTGTTCAAATCTACCGTTAAAGGTTAAAAGTGCTCATGCCTTGCACCACACATCGCAACCAGGATAATAAGTGTCTTACATTGACCCCTGAATTGTCAACGTGAGTAGGCTTTGCTCCTTAATAGCCCTCTTAAATGAGTAATTATTCGAGTTGCAAGCGCAACTTAAACTTAGGTACACAAAGTCTTTGACCGATTCGAAATTATAGGTGTAGGTATATGATGAGGCTCGGTGTGAGACGTTGTGTTGATGTTGGGTACCCTATCCTGTTGACAGCATATATTTGGTCATGCCTTCATTCATCCTTAATCCTATCTTCATGGCTTTATTCTCTGTACTCACGAAAGCAGCACAAGCACCAAGCTTGGTTCGTTTTGATTATTTCAATACCGTCGGCGTAAGCGAGGAATTGGACGGACTTTTGAAAGATATTTCTTCTAGTGTTGATGTAAAGGTTTTGAACTATTCTTTCTAGAACGATGTTGAAGAAGTGGTATTACAGCGCACCGCCTTTCCTGCAACGGTCTTTGCCGATTTAAATGGAGCATCGTCTATTCTCCATCATCATCTTGCCCAAATGGAGGAGTTTGTAAGGGATTCCAAAACTAGACAACGCACTATAAAGCTCGACTCTATAGACGATTACATGAGTGGCCTTAAAATCGATGAATAAGTTGTGGGTATCTATTTGAAATTCCTGGTCTTTTTTCAAGAACTGTCATAGTGCTAAAATTTGGTCGATGATGGAATTTCCTGATGGCCTGCTAAAGTGACACTCATCATCATCATCATCATCGTGTCCAGTAACCCTGGCTGGGGCATAGGGCGTCAACAAAACGTCTCCATCCTTCACGGACTGCTGCAAGGTACTTTAGCTGTGGCCACGTCTTTCTCTGGAATTCTGCTTCCGCTAAGACAGTTGATTTCCATGTTGTTCTTGGTCTTCCAACCCGCCGTGCATCCTGAGGATTCCATTCAAAGGACTGCTTTGCAATTTTTTCGTTTGGTTTCCTAAGTGTGTGACCAATCTAACGCCATTTACGCTTTCTTATGTCGACGTCCAGCCGCTCTTGACTTGTCCTGCGCCACAATTCCTCATTTGATATTATTTGTGGCCAGCGAATCTTTAGGATGTGGCGAAGACAGCGATTCACAAAAGCCTGCAATTTTTTCGAAATAATAGACGTGACTTTCCAGGTTTCACAAGCATATAACAGCACGGATTTGACATTGGATTCGAAGAATCTCAACTTAGTGCGTAAGGAGATTTGACTTGATTTCCAGATTGGGGACAGAGTACCGAAGGCAGCACGAGCTTTATTTATTCCACTTTTAACGTCCAGATCCGTACCACCGTTTGCAGAGACAATACTGCCAAGGTAGTTGAACTGTTCCACTACTTCAACTGGCGTCTCCTGTAGAATAATACGCTGCTGTGTGGAGCGGCCTGTGAGCATTATTTTTGTCTTTTTGCTGTTTATTCTTAGACCACTCGACTCTCCCTTCACTTGCAGCGTTTGGCACATCCCGTTCAGCCCACTGATGTTATTTGCCAGTAGACATATGTCATCGGCATAGTCTAAATGACTGAGCCTTTCGAACGGTCTCCATTGAATGCCCTGTCGCTCAGCTGTACCAACACCTGGCCGTCAATACGTCGTCCATCGCCAGCAGGAAGAGAATTGGCGATAGAACATCCCCTTGTCTCACACCCTGTTGCACTACGAAGGAGTCGGATAGCTGCCCATTGTGCAAAACAAAACACCTTGCGTTGTTGTAGGACTCTTTAATAATGGCAACAATTTTTGGTGGAATTCCTCTACCAAGCAACGATCTCCATACATTCTCGGTTAACTCGATCAAAGGCCTTCTCAAAATCCACGAACATAAGGTAAAGCGGTGATTGAAACTCCATCGACTGCTCGAGGACGATACGCAGGGTGTTGATATGGGCGACACACGATCGACCACTGCGGAAGCCAGCTTGATGCCTCTTGAGTTTAGACTCGATTCTATCCTTTATTTGCTCGAGGATGATGGTTGCCATTAGTTTTGGGAAAACGGACAAAACGGTGATACCACGCCAATTGTGTCAATTCTTTAGGTCACCTTTCTTTGGCAACTTAACAATCACACCATCCTTCCAGTCCCTGGGATAGGTTTCGTTTTCCCAAATGTTTTGTATCAACGGATGTAAAATACTAGCTGCTGTTACGGGATTGGCTTTCAGGAATTCAGCTGGTACTCCGTCTAGTTCAGCTGCCTTGTTGTTTTTGAGGAGATTTATTGATGTATGGATTTCCGATTCTGGCGGGGGTTTGATGTCAATACCCCTATAGGACCTGCGCATCTCGTTTAGTTGGGGCACTTCAGCACTCTGCTCAACTGAATCCTCATTTAGCAGGGCACAAAAATGGTCCTTCCATCTACGAAGCTGAGCCTCAATTGATACCGAAAGTGTGCCATCCACATCCATTACAGGATGATTGGTGTTGCTTTTTTTCCCGATATCATCCTTGGCTATTTGGTACAATTCCCCGATATCTCCTCTTCTGGCAGCGATTTCCGCATTATCTGCGAGTCCATCTAACCTCACCCTCTTGTCACGTCTCACACAGCGATAGACCATCTAATGTGCAATGCGGTACTCTCTTCGCAAGTCAGCCTTTCGTTGAACGTCTGCTTCGGCAGGTTGAATGGTGCCACCTGCATGACAGTGGAATTCGATTTGACATCGCTGTTATGCAATTTGCAGACATGATTTTTCCATATCATCAGCTCCGACACGATGATTCTACCACGATGTTCCCCTGATCGTCTTTGCAGGTTTCGATTCGAGTCTTCTTACCTTGGAAGGTTCTGTTGACCTTTTGATAAGACTTCCGAAACTGATTCCTGCAATAACATCCCTCTATTTCCTCGATCGCACGCTTTTCATGCTCCTCTCATTCTTCTTCTGCTCGTAGGGCTGGCAAGCAGCTCTGGTCATTCTATGCAGCGCCACTTTGTATGCCTGTTGTTTTTCTGCATGTACCTGTCAGCATTCTTCATCGAACCAGGGGTTCCGCTGTGGTGGTCGTTCTAATGGCTTCCTGGCAATTCTTCCACTGGTTCTCGACGTTTAAAGTTGGTGGCATTAGTCTTTTTAAGAGGGTGTGTGAGAGACTCGATTTGAAAAGGACCTGGTGATGTTTTGTGACTATAGCCATCCAACATCAAATTTTCCCACAGGATGTCCCTGTTTTGGTATGTATGGATGTCTGTAGCAGTGTCTTGCGTCGATCGCAATATCGTCAATCTTGCTGTCGTTGTTGTTTGACTAGGATATCACCAGGTCCTTTTGTGCCCAAACATTGCTCTAAGTTGGGCATCAGTTTTTGTTGGATGAATGCCTATATATATATTTTGTTAAGGAACACTGGATCAGCAGATGGGTTAGAAGTGAAATGGGTTCCCTACATTTTTCCATTTCTGGTGATATAGTTTTCGGTATTGGTGATGTTTTCTCAAATAATTCTTTTGATGTTATTGAAAATGTCTGAGGTCCAGGTTTGCAGTTTCTTCTGTTTGGTGTTGGATAGAGTCCTGGAACATAATGGTGAAACACTGAAGCTGGAATTGCTTACTGTAATGGTGTTAGATAGAATTCCGGAACATAATGTTGACGCATCGAAGCTCGCACTTCACTATTTTGGCAGTTGCTGTTGGTCATATTTAGTTCTCACTGGCGGATCTTTTCAAGATGTTTCATAAGTCATTACTTACAAGCATTTAGATTTTGGATATGCTCAAGATGTTGCTGTTATATGTCCTTAAATTACCAGAGCTGCTTTTAATTAGCTAGGCAATTAATAGCTGTTCCAATTTCAATGTTCTACTTCAGATTCCTGTCATTATGCTGGTGGTGTAGAAAAATACGCAGCACAGAGTTTTGTTTTTAGTCTCTTTATCAAACTACCATCAATATTTTAATTGCCATACCACCTTCTAATAATTATTTATGAACATTAAAAAAAAACATGGTGTCAATCTATCTAAACCTAAGTTAATTGTCTGTGCACAGTTCGATTTGACATTGAGGTGGGACATAAGTTCTTTTGGACGTTTGCCTACCCCTAGACATCAATAAAAGTTCATCCCTTGACTGACCTATTGATCCCTATAAATAATAATCTGAATTTATATATTAACTTCCTTCCATTATTTTTTCTAGAAAAAAAAACTTAAAGTACCTTCTGCTTTAATCATTAGTTTTGAAGTAATACTAACAAGTTTTTGCCACAATGATTATCACCAACCCTTAATGACATCAATAACAGTCATTTCCCCTCAACCTCTGACAACCTTTAACAAAACACTCAAGTCTAATGAATTATTAATTGCTGAGATGTTGCCTGTTGACTTAAATGTTCGAGGAGTGACGAATAGAAAATATCAGATAACAACACATGAATACATGAAAGTACTCATTAATATTACAAAAAAAAATGTCCTCATATCCTCACTAATAATGACAACAACTACCTTCATCAAAAAAAAACACATTATTATCATTTCAAGCACAATAGAATTTGGTGAACATTATAAAAATGTATACACACATCCTTGAACGATTCCGGGTGAGGAAAGCTTCAATAACAAATGAGAGTCCTTGTTTATATTTTTATGAATGGTAATTTTTATCTGACCGTTTTTCGTTTAGCATCGAAATTTGTGTCTCGTGCATAATTCAACCATAATACTACATCAACTACACAGCACTTATACAGTATACAACCAACGACTACACCTCCTTTGTCTCTGCTTCTGTCTATCAAAACACGCTACCGACCGACAACGACGCCACCGCCGACGCGACGATGACATGACAGCCCAGCCCCATATATACAGTTTTGAATAGTAATGCGGTTAAAGTGTGTAGGTTAGGTATACATAGATATAGGATAACAGCGTAATACCTCAAGTGTATTATGAACTTAGAGTGGATCATAACATCAACTCTGGTAATTCAAATTTAATGCAGAACTTCAACACAGCATTTGTACTAACGCGGCTTATATTGTATGGAATCGCACCTCGAGTCATACCTATACCTACATACATTAATCACAGTGAAAATCCTTTGCCAATTATGAAATGTTGGATTTTGACATGGCAATTATTTTTGAGCGGATTTTACACGCCTTTTATTAATGAGTAGATTATGTTACTGGCGTGTTGTGAACAATTACAAATTAATACATAAATCCCTGGATACTGACAGTTCCGTCTTCTTGTTTCAAGGTTTCAACCCTTTCATCTTTTATTTGCATATACAAATCTTTTTATCTTTGAAATAAAATTTGGGAGTAACAATGAATCTGAATTTTAAGCTCATCAATCGAACACCAGTTTTGAAAATCATACCTTAAAAAGTGAAGCGGTTTGTCTGAATGCAGTGATCCATGTATCAATAATTGAGGTCCGTCAAGCTGTGTCCACCACAATGGAAATTCGAAAATGCTAATTTAGTACCACAATCCCGCACCGGTACTAAATTGTTGACGTCAAGCTGCGTCCACCACACTTTAATACACAAAAATTCAAAAAACTATAATGCAATAATTTGATGCTAATTTTGGGATCCTCAAATGGCGGAATTTCAAGTGCCTCAAGTCCAACCTTAAGTCTAGTACGCTGCTGATGAGAATGGAAATTTTTAGTTTGTCTCCAACAAGACAACGAAATGCTTACGAAAACGAAGCGGACAAATATTCATTGACAGTTGCACAAATTCAAAAAATTAAAACAAATGCAAATGCAAAACAAAATCACAAGCATACATGCTGTAACCTAATGAAAAAAACAACAAAAACAAACACAAAAAAAACAAATGTCATTTTTTCGAACACAATAAAAGGTTTGGATAATTAATTGTGTGCAAAAACAGAGTGTAGACTTCTCCAAATAATCTGCTACAATACCAATTTCGCTCATCGAACAGCGTACTGCAGACCGAAAAGTAGAACTAAATTTTTAGTTTATGATTTCGTTGTGTCAATTTTGTATGGGATTTTTCCTTTCACATCAGCAGCGTACTAGGATTTAAAACTTAAAAGCAGCTCGATATCAAGTGAGCTGTGTAGACTTTCCACAACAACGGAAATTTGAAAATATAATGATGGAATAATTTGATGCTCATTTGATGATAATTTAGTACCGCAATCTCGCCTCGGTACTTAATTCGTTCCCCCTCAAACTGGTGGGGGACCTAGCTTGACGTCAAGCTGCGTCCACCGCATCTTAATACACAAAATTTAAAAAAAAACTAATTATGCGATAATTTGATGCTAATTTTTGACTCTTCAAACGGTGGAACTTCAAGTGCCTCAAGTCTATCCTTACCACTTAAAAACTGCTTGATATCAAGCGAGCTGTGTAGACTTTTTATATACGACCTTTGCAAAAAATTAAAAGTGTATTAGACGTAAAACCAAATAATTTGAAAGAGTATAATATGTTGTCCTTCTATCCCCACCGGCTTGGTTTTTACAAACAAAAAACCCAATTATGATGACGTCACTTGTATGAAGCTGCTTCCACCACAATGGAAATTCAAAAACCTAATGATGCAGAGACCTAGTGCTTCTTATAATTATAAATTTTTGGATCCATGGTTTGACCTTGAAATCTTGTGCTGAATATGGAAAACCATGTAGACTTTCTATAGCACTAGACCATTTGAAATAATAGCAATTTTCCATCCCCTCTTTCAGATCTTCCATTCATTTTCTTGAAGACATCAGACATCACACTACTCTTCTTCACCCTCTTTGTCTTGTATAATATTGGACGCAGGTCTGTCAGATTGGGTTATTTATCATAAATTGGGCTATCTTTTTCTAGATTTGCGACAGGATTTGAAAAAACTAGCCCAATTTCGAATAATTTCAATTACTTTACATAAGTCCAACAATATATTTAAATTCGTCCAGATTTTAAGGATTTGCCCTCAGAAATTATTCCAAAATACAAGAAGAACGAAGTAATTTTAGATTTTTTAAAAGAAATTGGGCTAATTTTTGGGCTACATTCAGGGCAGCAATTTTGGGCTGCAAAAATCTGATATTGGGCTACACAAGTGCTTCTTGACCTGGCAACCAACTTGGAAAATGCACTGTTATTTTGATTTGCTACTCTGATCATATTAACAAACACAATTATCCGATTTTTTTGCGCGAATTGAATAGGTTCACTGCCAATGATTTAAGTTCACTTTAAACTGAGTTCTTTTATGGTCCTTTTTTGGTTGCCAATCGTTGTTGGAATTGTTTTTAACAATTGGTTTTAAAAACAAGTAGCGGAGAGCCCTTGATTTAGGAAGAAAAAGGGTAGTTCAAAGCGTGCAGTGAATTGTTTTTAAAACATCGGGGTATCGCAAGAAAAACATGGTAGAAGCCAAAAAGTGGTAAGCAATAATTTGCCAAAAGAGTCTGGTTATGGGCAAATAATAAAAATAAATTATTACACATAGGGTAAGATAGTGGGTAGATGAACCAACATCAGAGCTGCACCCAACTCTCACCACCTTGCTTTCAAAAACAATGAAAAAGACTTTGTCTGTCAACTGGAACTTGGATACGGTAAAGTGTGTTATTCGAAGTGCCAAATATTTAAAAAGTATACAAAAATCAAAAGCAAACCACTGTTTAATATCACTCGCAAAGAAATGCTTTTAATTCAATCGAAATAATTTGTATGGAAAAATCTTAAAGCAACGTTTCGTTTTGTCGGAAAAAATGTGTTTTCGAAATCAAAGGGGTCAGGTGGGTATAATTTCTATGCGAAAGAAAGAAATTAAACCCACCTGTCCACTCTGTCTCCAAAAACTTTTATTTTTTATCCAACAAAACGAAACTTGCAATTAGGTCAAAAATTAGCATCAAATTATTGCATCATTAGTTTTTTTGAAATTTTATGTATTAAGGTATGGTGAACATAGCTTGACGTCAAGCTGGGTCCCCCAGCAGTTTGAGGGGGAGGGAATTTAGTACCGGGGTAGGATTGCAGTACTAAATAAGCATCAAATGAGCATCAAATTCTTGCATCATTAAATTTTTGAATTTCCGTTGTGGTGGTGCAGCTTGACGGACCTATGATAATGTGCGGGCAACCAAGGAGCTTTGAGCTAATCAAAAATCCTAAAAAACTTTAAGTGAAAAAAAATTTAATACTTTAAAGTCAAAATTAACTTAATTTAATAACATAACAGTTGAATAAACATTATACATTATTAACTTGAATTGCCTTCACACTCTCTGAACACATTCATTAGTATTTAATACACTGAACTGCACTCTTTTATATATTGTTTAAGTTTTAACCTGAACTCTTTGTATAATAAATACTGATCGGTGGTTGTATTTTATCAAACTGTGAATCACTTGCAGAGCTGTTTGCACTAGTAATATTATCAAAAGTTGCTTGCGTAGGTAATTTCTGAAAGTAAAACTTACATGGTGTAATCTTGGCCTTAAATAAGTAATATGGAAATAAGAAAAACATTATCACCCAAGTGCAACAACCAAGCATTCAAGCAAGCCGCGCAGTCTTGTGTTCTGTTCTGTTCTGTTCTGTTCTTTATTTTTATTGTTATGTATTTTTCTTCGTTTCGATTTTAAATAACGGAACACACTTTTTATCGCATATAACACTATGATGAAACCGTGAAAAAGGCCATAACATACGCAAGGGAACAATGTACTGAGCTAGCAATTACAATTGAATCGGTCATTTCAAAAACCACTTAAGTCACACAATTAGAATTTTTCAGGAATCAATAAAAACAGTTTAATTAAAAAATAAACTACTTTTAAAGGACTTTTTTGAGCTCAATATAGTATTAGAGTTCAAAAGGATTGAAATATAAAAAAATATTCACAGTTTATCAATATTAATAATTTAAACGAAATCAAAGTTTTTTTTTAATTATACTTAAATATTAACATATTGACATTTTAACATGTCACATGTTTTAATTTATCATGTTTCAATATATTTAACCAATAGGCAAAACTAGATATAACTACTTCCACCATCTAGTAGTGCTTTCAAAAACCACTTAAGTCAGTTGACTTACGTTGTTTTTGCATGGAACGTTTATTGTGAGGTATCATTTGGAGGGGAAGGAATGTTTGGACCGACGTAATTTATTCTCAGAATATGCATCTACGTTTAAGGAAGCATTTACAGCAAAAAAAGCATTTTTGAAAAAAATGTGACTTAAGTGGTTTTTGAAATGACGGATTCAATTGAAAGGCGGGGAAGAACAAACAAAATATAAAAATTATGCCAGGCGAAAAGCTCAAGATGCTGGATTGACGTTAGAAGAGGAAGCACGAAGCTCCATGTTAGAATGTCACGATATATTTTACACTGAACTCATTCATCGGTCTAAGGCCATGGAAGACATTGCATCCGTTTTCTAAGCTCTTCAACCGAAAATATTTCTGTATCGAACGAAAGAAAAACTGGGTGCTATTGTTCCCATGGCCACCACGACATTTACAGAACTAACAGACAACAGTATCATATTGGAAATCAGGCGAATACGGTGTCATATGGTAGCTGCAAAAATAAATTTAAAAGATGCAGACATTTTGACAGCCTTAGGATTTTTGAGTTTCAATGTTAAGTGGAACTTTTGGCATATTAAAAAAATTGATAATTTTCGTCTCAGTGACATCGTGTGAACGAAGCTTTTCAAAATTAAAATTAATTAAAACTTATCTAAGATCAACAACAATGAGCCACAATCGGTTAACTAATCTGGCTATACTTTCAATGAAAATGAGTTTACAAAAAATATAGATTTTAGTGATTCAATCGAAACATTCCGAATTCCTCGGGTGAAAAGTGTTTTTTTAAACAAGATCTTGTTGTTCTTCGTCTTGCTTTGTTATTCCATGAAAGTACGAATTTGAAACTCTGCTTGGTGACTTAACGCAAGCAATTCTAGTTAAAAAAATTTGTTTTTCTGAAAATGATCCAACCAAGAATCGTCTTAATCACATGAGGCTCTTCATCCTTACCAGACCTCGGACAACGACCCACAAGAAGCTTGATCTAGGATAGACAAAATTTTCGGCTTCGCATTATTCAATTCTGTCAACGGCAACCTTTAAGATAGGGGAACGTCATTTGTAAGGCAGCAACGTTAATATTCTGACACGGCAACTCCAAGCCTTTCACCGTATATACACATGTCCCTCAACAAGTGCCGTTTACATTTATTCACGGCAGAAACACATACGCTCGTACGCATCGAGTGATCGAGTCCTCAGTTCTGGATATTTCCATTGATGTGTAAGCTGCCCCGGATCACCTTTCAATTCCAGAAAATCAATAAATATAAATATTATAAATTGGGTGGCGCAACAGCTCGTGGAGAACCAGGGCCTAGTGACTTACAACTCTCAACCATTCCTGCATTCCTGTGTGCGTGTTGTTGGCAGGAAAGGGAAAGGAGAAAATCGATAAACTTTTTGTTCAAACCATTGTGATAGAGGAGAGGAGCCGTGTTGTCCAAAAAAGCAGATGTGTCCAAAAATGTATCACAATTCCCGTATAAACGGATAGTTTCAACTTTTTACAACTGGAACTTTAGAACCCAAATGTGATGAGTGAATCTCCAAAGGTGGAACGAAAGGTCAACAAGATAAATTCAATGATGACCTTGGCAATGGTGTATATGAAGTAGTAGATGATGGCCCTTCACACACCCTCCAACACCGCATAGCTGTTTTGGTAAACAACTTATCCATCTATGAGGCACTGGGTCCAAACACCTGAAACAGTTTTTACTTTAAGCCAAGCCGCACGTTTTATCCACACTCAATGCTTTGAAATCCGGATATTAAATGAATGCGTGTTTGCCTTTTCCAAAACTTCACCATCACTGCAAGGAATTGGTAGATGGGTCAGAATTCTTCGCGATGAAGCTGAGCTACTTGTCTTCTCACTAGTTGAAGGTTTGGATGCCTTTGGTAATTCAGGAGGTAGATCATAGGTATAGCTTCAAAGTCGTTATGTGCGTTTTGATTAAACTAGTCAACAAAGTTTTACAAAACAAAAAGTGGAGAGTTTTGGATTAGATAAACATTATGAGTCAAAAATTTGTCATAACTTAGAAAAAAATATTGCCAACAAAAACAAAATGCCATGAGTATCTAATAAAGTTTCTTCGACCAAAATTAAAATTGAACCTGAAGTTTAGTTTGTGCATCACTCTTATATAAATTTCACATCTGCATGTAAACAATTTAGGTTGCTTCAAGTTTACATAAGTTAGGAAGTAAAATAAAAGATACAATGTATAAGATCCATGAAGTTTTTGTCATCTCGGAAAGATGTGAATACACCAAGAACCAGCCAGCTCCCCAGCTTAATTCATCTATTCAACTAAAGTGTGTCAAACAAATTAAGTTAAATTATGTGGAGAGTTGCAAATTCTCATCAAAGTTTCACACCTACAAAAGTGCTGCTCTTAAAAGTGAAGATACTTGGATAACTTTGTAGTTCTTGCACTTATATAAGAGTTGATATATCTGGGTGTTTACCTATACACAGTTCCCTCTTACGTATATTTGTCAGGAGAATAACAAAGTTCTTATATACCCCTGCTGTGCAAGTCCAAATAGTGACTTGTAATCATCTCAGTTCAAAACATCAAGTTTGCATTTTTGTTGTTTTGTTAGATGTGATGCCCTTTTGGAAAATTCAAAGGGCTATATAAAGACACCTTCTGTTACCTATTATTTACTCTTCAGGATGACACGTTAGTAAACAGAACCGGATAGATTCCTTCTTCTCTCCCAATGACATTTTGTATGAATAAATTCATCCAAAAATGACACACCTCTTTGTACCCATAGTAAACAATAATAGGTTCCTCAAACCCTTCTATAAGAAAATACTCTGGAAAAATACCTTGCTAGTGACTTTCATTAAATTTTCAAACCAGATGTGCCTATTTTTACATTTTGCAACATTGCTTCAATGTCTGCAAAAACTTTTCCACTATAATTTTGCTTGAATAATTTAACACATTTTGTTCTTAGCTTCAGATCATCTATGTATTAAATAAGTAGCAAAATACTCTCGGCTTACAGCTCATATTCCACATCACCCCATATCCAGGAGGAAGTAGATAGAGATATGTTATGTAGGTGTATAGGTATAAGCCTTTTCTTTTTTCTTGTTCATGGGGATAGAGGGTTGGAGAGAAAGAAAGACTAATCATGGAGTAATTTTGTGTTATCTCTAGTATAACATTAATGGCCTCAGGAATAGGTGTTATCATCTTTTAACTGGATGCCGTGTTAATTTATAAATTCAAGGGTTTAATTACTTTTCAGGGGAAACTTTTTGACAAGAACTGTTAGGCAACAAGATATTCATGGATGTTGTTCCTCTGTATTTGCAAATACAAAGAAAGGACTTGGCTGGATATTTAGATATACGAAAAGGTACACTTAGGCAAACAACAGCAAAGATAATAAGATATGTGAGGGGTAAAAATAAAATTTGGATATTCAAAAGCTTTAACACGCGTTAAAGCGGAACAAATTTTGTTTTCAAAAATAAATAGTTTACATTTAAATCTACGGAACGGTTCTCGATTGAATGCTTTAAGCTACGTGTTTTAACCTTAACTTACAATACCCTTTAACAACTATTGACAATTTATTTAGAAATGGTTACGCAATTTTTGATGTTTGACTTATGCGTATTTTAAAAAAGAATTGTTGTTTATGAAAAGATTTTGAATGAATATGAAAAAAAGTTGAGGAACTTGACTTGAACTCAAGGCCGTAGCCAGACAATTATGTCGGGGGGGGGGGGGGGATATACTTTTTCGAAAAAATATTTCACCATTTAAGCTAAGTAAATGGTTCTTTTGAGTAAAGAAAAGAAAACGCTTGGTGGTGAAAAAAAAATGTATTCAAAGAAAAAATGTCTGTGCTGAAAACGTTTTTTTTTTTATAGTAAAGCAAAATACAAAGCCTAGCTTACAGTTCCTGTGCGAAAATCTATGCAAATATTTTCGCATGCCAAAAATAATTGAGGTGAAGAACAAAATTACTCTTTTGTTTGATTGGTTAACAGTTTCATGCTAAAAGGAACCATTGGCGTCATAGAACTGCAAAACAATTGGGAAATTGTTTCGCGTGAGATAATGTGGTGAATATCAAATATTTACGCTCCCGAAAAAAAATATATTCACTTCACAGCATTATTTGCATGCAAATTGTTTTTGCATCCAAAACTTATTTTTTTCCATTTTTAAGTCTATAATTTATTAATAGAGGTTAATTAATGAATCAATGGGTAGGTTAGGCAAAGGCAAACATTTTGTGCCTAAAATATTATATAAAATTAAGCACAGAATAGGTGCAAAATTGTTTTGAATAATTTGATTTTTCTTTTGCATGGGGACTGTAAACTATGCTTTATCGTCAAACATTTAATTGTTTGCGCAAAACTCACTCCTATGACAAATAGATTCCTCCCATGTGATAACTGCCTCAGTGTTAGTCTCAATTTGTCGATGAACTGACATTTACTCCAACCCTAAAAGTTTATCTTCATCGGTTGAATCTCTTAGGTCAATTTTTAGACGTTTCACTGTCAAAAAGTTCTTTCCGGCGTGCATGTTAAAACCGTTAGAGTCGCGAAAATTTTAATAAGCTTGTGTATATGTGAATCATGTTATGTATGGCATTTTGTCTACCATATCATGCAGTCAGTCTTTAAACTTTAAATTGTCACGACCCAAAATTTTTTAAAAATTGAAGTTTTCTTCTTTAAATTTTTGTTTGTTTTTGCCAAGACTTAAGGGAATCAGAATACACGAATCTCATTTTAAGCTGACTTAGGAAATCATCAAGGTAGGTAGGTACCTTTACAATATTCATTAAAAATTATGTAGTACATGACTTAGGCCGTGTGCCAATTGCGTTAAAATCCTGGTTAAATTTGATCCCATGGCTAAATTTTGACAATACTCAGGTCGTAGACGTCAAAATTTAACCTGCTTAGGAGCTCGTTAAAATTGTAGCCAGTGGTTAATTTTTGACATGTCTATGCTCATGAAAGAGTGATGGAGATGAATGTAGATAAATATTTTATTTTGTTGTCATGAAGTCATGAATCATTTCGGGAAAGATTAAAAAAAAACTAAAATCAAATGAAAAGATTAAGAAATATAGACAAAGGCCTAGAATAATGAACTCAAAAAATCAAAACAAAGAAATATTCAATATTTTCATTTGTATAGGGTCTCATGAATCTTTTCAAAGTATAAATTTTCAAGCGTAGGTAAATGTTTGCGGCACTTCAAAAGATCTCCTTTTAAAAATTCGAAATTCTCTTCCCCGTTTATTTGAATTACCTGTGATAAATCCTTCAAAATGCAAAAGAATCAATAAAATTTATTGAAAATACTTTTTCAGATGATCATTTATTTTGCAAACTGAATTATTTGTTCAGCGAACTGTCATTACAAACAAAAAATAAAACAACAAAACTAATGGGATATGTTTGTTTTAATAAAGTCCCATTTAATTCAATTGACACAGCATGTTCGGGCCGCTGATTTGCTGTTCAAGAAGCTTACTTTTCTTTCCTTCTTAGTCTCTGCAACTTTCTTTTTCCTCCTTTCCTTTTCTTCTTTGCAGAATAAAAAGAACTTTTTTTCTATTTTTATTTAACTTACTCTTGCTTTTAATTTATTAGTTCATAGTTTAGGAAATACAATTTAATTTTAATTTCGGTGGACAACTTTGGCGATGGTGGTGGCGACGACGTGGTTGACAGAAAAAGAATACTAGGAAAAACCTCCGAGGAAGTTACTCGAGTAGAATTCGGACCGGGAGGAATCGAAACACGAAACTGGAAAGGGATGTGTTCGCAGACTTAGTATCTTATTTTCGCAATAAGATATCTTAAGCCGCGAACACAATCCTCTCATTAGTTTTCGATCCTCCCGGCGAACATTTCGCTCATGAAATTGACTTGAACACAGCAAAAACCTTAAATTTTATTCACCCCTATAAAAACGGATAAAATTTAACTGGGACCAAATTTAACCCGAATTTTAACGCAATTGGTAGACGGCCTTAAATCAAATTAAATTAATTAATAACCATCGTACAAATTTGAGTACAAATTTCATACTAAAATGGAAAGTATAATTTACAAATGCCTTTCTCAAAAATTTCGGGGGGGGGTCAAACCCCTGTGATCCCCCCCCCCTGGCTACGGCCTTGCTTGAACTTAGCTAATTTTAATCAAAATGATCAAAGCAGTTTTTGAAAACTTTGAATAATTGAAGATACTTGTTTCCAGATATCCTTGAGCTGATGGTTGTGTCATCGGGGTGTCTTGGCCATCACGTAAAGTCAACAAAGGTACTTTTCCTTTCATCAAGGAGGCAGCGGAAGAATTCCCCAGATGGAATCAACGGTGGTGTCTACAGTTCCAGTTAGGTTGAACTACTTGCCCTCTAAAGTACTTGAGAGTGCTAGGACGCCATATGGCCCTAGGCTCAATGATAGGAAAATCCCTATGCACACCTCCGCGTGGTAGAGGGCGGGTAACGCTAACGTGCAGGGGGACCGAATGGATGCCGGGATAAGCAGACAACCCAGCTATGCTGGTCAGGGCACAAACTTGTCCTCGGGATGGTTAAAAGCCCCCTTAAGGCGGATGAACTGCAGGTGCCGGTCAACGGCATGATAGTCTGGTGGCGGAGGAGCTTTTTTTTGGTAAAAGGCCAACGGCAGCAGCAGGTAGCGTCTGTAACCCATATTGGGCGGCTACAAAAGGCGTCTGTTTTCCCACAGTGGGCGGCCTCGAGCAGTTATGTGTTTGACCATACAAAAGGCGGGTGTGCCTGTCAAATCTGAGCTTATGTATGTTATTAATCATATCTCGGAAAACACCATGGTGGAAGGATATATGCAAATACATGAATTATGACAACAAATGGAAATGAGTCCCCAAGAGGTAATCTTTTTATAGAAAATCCTTCTGTAGCTTCGGCTGCAGTAAACCGCACATCGGATTTGGGGGTGCGGCATCCTTCATGTACGAGCGTCAATCAAGACGCCATAATAATAAATGAATCGTTGACAAATAGAAGAAGTCTTTCAAGAAGCGCAAATGTTACTTTTGGCTACCGCATACGTACGAAAATCGGAGCATGGAACGTTCGATCCTTGTACAGCGATGGTAGATACGAGCAGGTTGAGCGTGAAATGCTTCGCCTAAAGATCAGTATCCTGGGCATAAGCGAAACTAAGTGGAGAGGAAGAGCTGAATACAGATCAGACACTGGACAGACGAGAATGCTGTATTCCGGCGAAGATGAAAGAGAGGGTGGCCAAAGACTGCATGGCGTCGGAATTATGTTGAACGAAGAAGCCAGGCGTAGTTTGATCTCATGGGCGCCCATTTCTGCGAGATTAATGACAGCAAGGTTTCGTTCAAAAATTCGTAACGTCACAATTATTCAGTGCTACGCCCCCACAAATGAAGCGACCGAGGAAGACAAAACCGCGTTCTACACTCATCTTAACTCGGTTTACAGTAGTGTTCCGAGAGCCGACATCATAGTCGTTATGGGAGACCTTAATGCCCAAGTCGGTTCAGACAATTACGGACTGGAACGCGTGATGGGAAGAAATGGCGTGGGGTCACGGAATGAAAATGGTGACTTGCTTGTCGACTTTTGTAACGCGAATCGTCTTGTGATAGGTGGGACTGTATTTAAGCATAAGACGTGCAACAAAATTACCTGGGTGCATCCAGATGGTCAAACCGAAAACCAAATTGATCATATCATGATTCAGCAGCGATGGAGGAAGTCTATGTGTGATGTCCGGAGTATAAGAAATGCCGATGTGGGAAGCGACCACCATTTGGTTCTGATGAGTCTCAAACTACGAACCGCTGCCGTACAAAAACCAGCGCAGGGTGCAGCAAGGAGCACAAATTCATTACTAATGCTTTAAATGACCCCAACATATGTCGAAACTATGTCACCACCCTTAACGACAGAGCCTCGTCATTAAATGGAATCCAGAATTCAACAATTGATGAGATGTGGGGTGAAATTAAAAGTGTTTTTATGGAGGCTGGATCCGAAACTGTACCCAAGCGAACGAGACGTAGAGACTCTTGGATATCCCAAGACACCTGGGATAAGATCGAACTTCGCAAATCGTTGAAAATCCAAATAAATGCCGAAGCTGATGTTCAACGAAAGGCTGACTTGCGAAGAGAGTACCGCATTGCACATAAGATGGTCTACCGCTGTGTGAGACGTGACAAGAGGGTGAAGTTGGATGGACTCGCAGATAATGCGGAAAGCGCTGCCAGAAGAGGAGATATCCGGGAATTGTACCAAATAGCCAAAGATGTTATCGGGAAAAAAAGCAACACCAATCATCCTGTAATGGATGTGGATGGCACACTTTTGGTATCAATTGAGGATCAGCTTCGTAGATGGAAGGACCATTTTTGTGCCCTGCTAAATGAGGATTCAGTTGAGCAGAGTGCTGAAGTGCCCCAACTAAACGAGATGCGCAGGTCCTATAGGGGTATTGACATCGAACCCCCGTCAGAATCGGAAATTCGTACATCAATAAATCTCCTCAAAAACAACAAGGCAGCTGGACTGGACGGAATACCAGCTGAATTCCTGAAAGCCGATCCCGTAGCAGCGGCTAGTATTTTACATCCGCTGATACAAAACATTTGGGAAAACGAAAGCTATCCCAGGGACTGGAAGGATGGTGTGATTGTTAAGTTGCCAAAGAAAGGTGACTTAAAGAATTGCAACAATTGGCGTGGTATCACCGTTTTGTCCGTTTTCCCAAAACTAATGGCAACAATCATACTCGAGCGAATAAAGGATAGAATCGAGTCTACACTCAAGAGGCATCAAGCTGGCTTCCGCAGTGGTCGATCGTGTGTCGACCATATCAACACCCTGCGTATCGTCCTCGAGCAGTCGATGGAATATCAATCACCGCTTTACCTCATGTTCGTGGATTTTGAAAAGGCCTTTGATCGAGTTAACCGAGAATGTATATGGAGATCATTGCTTGGTAGAGGAATTCCACCAAAAATTGTTGCCATTATTAAAGAGTCCTACAACAACGCGAGGTGTTTTGTTTTGCACAATGGGCAGCTATCCGACTCCTTCGTAGTGCAACAGGGTGTGAGACAAGGGGATGTTCTATCGCCAATTCTCTTCCTGCTGGCGATGGACGACGTATTGACGGCCAGTGTTGGTACAGCTGAGCGACAGGGCATTCAATGGAGACCGTTCGAAAGGCTCAGTCATTTAGACTATGCCGATGACATATGTCTACTGGCAAATAACATCAGTGGGCTGAACGGGATGTGCCAAGCACTGCAAGTGAAGGGAGAGTCGAGTGGTCTAAGAATTAACAGCAAAAAGACAAAAATAATGCTCACAGGCCGCTCCACACAGCAGCGTATTATTTTACGCCAGACGCCAGTTGAAGTAGTGGAACAATTTAACTACCTTGGCAGTATTGTTTCTGCAAACGGTGGTACGGATCTGGACGTTAAAAGTAGAATAAATAAAGCTCGTGCTGCCTTCGGTACTCTGTCCCCAATTTGGAAATCCAGTCAAATCTCCTTACGCACTAAGTTGAGATTCTTCGAATCCAATGTCAAATCCGTGCTGTTATATGCTTGTGAAACCTGGACCACGTCTACCATTTCGAAGAAATTGCAGGCTTTTGTGAATCGCTGTCTTCGCCACATCCTAAAGATTCGCTGGCCACAAATAATATCAAATGAGGAATTGTGGCGCAGGACAAGTCAAGAGCGGCTGGACGTCGACATAAGAAAGCGTAAATGGCGTTGGATTGGTCACACACTGAGGAAACCAAACGATGAAATTGCAAAGCAGTCCTTTGAATGGAATCCTCAGGGTGCACGGCGGGTTGGAAGACCAAGAACAACATGGAAATCAACTGTCTTAGCGGAAGCAGAATCCCAGAGAAAGACGTGGCCACAGCTTAAGTACCTTGCAGCAGACCGTGAAGGATGGAGACGTTTTGTTGACGCCCTATGCCCCAGCCGGGGATACAGGACACGATGATGATGAACTACTTAGTGAGCACCTTATACTGGCTACTATGACATAATCGGAGCTCAAGCCTATAAGGGACGGTTATCCCGAATCCCCTCCCTTGGAGTCTTATTTAGGGTCTGGGCCTTCGTGCCGTCGCGGTCAGGGTGAATTCCCGGCCACATAGATCTATTAAGTTACAAAGCAACGCCTCGTATACAGACGGATTTACTATTGATGAACCAAGCAACTGAAATAAGAACAACAATTAGTGAAATCTACTCCGACAACAAAGGCAGCGTCTTTTTGGATGTGGATTCGTCGTTAGAGGCAGACTAGGCAAGAAGTCTTGAGTTTCAACTATGTGAACGAGCGCCTCATGATAATTCACATCAAGGCTAAATTCACCAACATCAGCCTTATATGTACGCATGCTCCACTAATAACTTTACTTAAGATGGCGCTCACAGTCCAGGGTCGACAAGGCTATCAACCCAAAAAGCCCCCCTGCCAATTCGGTCCCTAGCTAGCTGCCGCAAGTCACGCACTCCAAGTTGGGTGAGGTTGTTCTGCACTTGTGTGCGCCATTTAAGGTGGGGTCTTCCTCTGCTTCGCAGACCATCAAGGGTAGATGCGAAGATTAGTTCGGCCGATGCGTCGGTATCCATACGCTCCACGTATCCCAGCCATATCTCAGCCGCTGTATTTTCAGCTTTTTGACCAGGTCGACATAGCTGTAAGGCTCGTTGTTAAATCTTCTCTCCTCCATACTCCATTGATACAGACTAGACAGTTTGATCTCTGCACTGATGTCATTTTGCGATGAAATAATGGAGCCCAGGTAGACAAAGTTCTTGGTGACTTCGAAGCTGTACCTATCCATCGTGACGCTTTGCTCGAGTCGACGATGTTGAGATTCCTTTCTCGATGATAGCATATACTTCATCTTGTCTTCATTAACAGCCAAACCCATTTTCACCGCTTCCGATTCAATACTTGCAAACGCACCGGTAACAGCTTGCTTCGTTCTCCCAATGATGTCAATATCATCTGCATAAGCAAGTAGTTGAACAGACTTTTGAGAAATTTTATCTCAGTTGTTGACTAATGAGTTGCTTCAAGAACGAAGTTAAACAGGTTGCATGATAACGATAACCTTTCTCGACATCAAAGGGTTCGGTGGTTTGACGGAACAGAAAGATTTCTCCATCATCATCCTGCACAAGCGGACGAGGTTGGCAGAGATGCTGAGATGTGACATGGCTCTGTATAGTTCTTCTCTATCTACACTATCATATGCGACTTTGAAATCGATAAAGAGGTGGTGTGTATCAATTTGAAACTCCTAGGTTTTTTCCAAAATTTATTGAAGTGTGTACATTTGATCGACCCTTAATTGATTATTTCGTTGAAAAATTACTTTTAGCGATCACACAGACCTTCAGCATGACAGTCCAACAATCTAACCATTATGCCACGAGGTACTACACTTCATTTAGGTCGGGTTGACGGAAATTTTGGCGTGCATGCTCCCACAGAGGAGAAAGGACCAAGGACGAGTTCTACAAGCTCCTGGACAAGACATTATGAGCAATCCCTACCTATGACAATAAGGTTGTCTTGGGTGATTTGTATGCCAAACTAGGAAAAGAACATATTTTTGGTGCCACAATCGGAAGATTTAGCCTGCACGACACCTCCCCCGCTAACCGACTCAGGTTAATCTCGAAGGGACATGGCGAATTCCTGATCAATCAACGGTCAACCAGATTGCTAACATTGCGATCAACGCAAGACACTCCTCCAGTATAAATGATGTACGCACGTTCCGAGGAGCCAAAGTTGAATCGGACGACTACCTCGTTGTAGCCAATGTAATGGTACGGATGTCCAGACTAAAGTCAAAGTAGGGAAATACTGTGAGGAAATTCGACGTCGGACGGCTACAGTCCCAAGAACTCGCCAGGTACGTTCCCAATCGAGTCTCTAGCGCCCTCTTTATTAATCCTATGCCACAAACTTTAAGCATCTAAAACCAATGGAATAATTGCCACGAAGCCATCAGAGATGGTGCCTCTGACGTGCTGGGCATTGCATGACCACCACATCGAAACCCCTGGTTTGACGAAGAATTCCGACAAGTGCATGCAGCCAAAAAACAGGCATACAAAGTGGAACGCATAGAAGGAACAGAGCTGATCGCGGGCTCTTTGAGCAGAAGAAGATACAGGAACAACAAATTCTCAGAAGGAAAAAGAAGAAGAATGAGAAGCGTACGATCGAGGAAATAGAGGGATGCCAATTCAGGAATGAAGTTCGGAAGTCTTACCAAAAAATAAAAAGAACCTTCAAGGGTTACAAGACTCGAACCGAAGCCTGTAAGGACGGTCAGTGGAACATGGTGGTAGAATCGCAGTCGGTGCTGAGGATACTGGAAAAATCATTTCTGCAAATTGTATAACGGCATGAAGAGTTGAATTGCAGCATTTAACCTGGATGACGACCTTAACGTAGTGAAGATATTTATACTCAAGTCTGATAAGGCGGCATCAATCTCCTTAGCATCGCATACAAGATCTCCTCTGGATTACTTTCGTCAACAACCTGATAGGTCTATATCAGTGTGGCTTTAGGTCCAGGTAAGTCCTCCCTCCATGATATATTCGCACTACGGCAATTCTTTGAAAAAAAAACCCAGGAATTTCAAATTGATACAAACTACCTTTTCATCAACATCATCTTCAACATCGCTCTTGAAAGAATAGTGCAAAGCTCTCACGTCAATACTAGAGGCATAATCTTTCAAAAGCCCGTGCAATTAATCGCTTACTCTAACGATATTGACACATTCGGATGAGCTTTCGTGAGTATTGAGAAAGAAGCCAGGAAGATGAAAAGAAAAGACACCCAATACGAACGTTTCAGTAGACAGCTATAATTTCGAGGTGGTCAAAGACTTTGTGTACCTTGCCTTGACTCCGCTGTCAACTCTGCTAATAATAGCAACGTTATGCTGAGATCAAACGAAGAATTATTGTTCTTATCAATTGCTGTTTCTGTGGGCTATGAAGCCAATTGAGGAGCAAAGCCCTCTTTCGAGCAATTAAGGTGTTTCTGTATGCTGTTTAAGACCAGTCCTGATGTATGATACAGATGCATGGACACTATTAACAGTGGATGAGAACGCCTTCGGCTGTTTTGAGAGGAAAAGGCTCCGGATAGTTTTTGGTCTTGTCTTGTCTGTATAGACGGGAAATGGAAAAGAATAAGATACAACAACAAACTGGAGAGCTGTACAGTGATACCGGCATAGCCACCAAACTGAAAAGCCAACGACTGAGTTGGCTGGGTCACCCCGAGCAAATGGACATTAATGCTCCGGCCCGGAAAGTCTTTGAATCCAACCCCTGGACGATGCAATTGTGGAGGACAGTGTCAAAGGAAGAGTGGAAGACGATCTCAACCAACTTGGCGTTCGAAACTGGAGATAGCTAGCTGGATACCACGGCGGCGGCTGTGAGAAGCTTGTTGGTTGAGGCCCTGGTTCACCCCGGATTGTAGGGCCACTTTAAGTAAGTAAGTTAAGAAAGTATAAATGTATTTAAGGAAGTAAGTAAGCTAAGTAAGTATTAATCTATTTAATTTATTAATGCTTTATTATGCTCGGATTGTCATAAACAAAGCAAAGTTGAAATTTAGGTTACTCGAGTTGTAACTCGAGTTAGCTAACTCGAGTTGAAGCTAAAAGTTGTGAATACTTTTCATGCATTGTTTTTGCAACTCGAGCTGGCTAACTCGAGTTGAAGCTTCTCTTGCGTTGTTTTTGCAAATCGAGTTGGCTAGCTCGGATTAAAGGTAAAATTGAAATGGAATTTGGAGCATAAAAAACGGCAAAATTTCTTGATTTTTTAGAGGTTTTTCAATCCATCATCATCGTAGCGATCCTTCAATTGAATTTAATAGTTTGACAGATGGCGGGCGAACTATATTTTAAGGCAAATAGTGTATTTCGTTCCAAATATCATCCAGTTTGTCTCAAATCACTTGTTTTTGGAGCAGTTAAAAAAACTGCGATTTTTTCTGATTTCTTGAGGTTTTTTAATCCATCGTCATCGTAGCCATCCTTCAACGGAATTTGACAGTTTATAGTTAGACAGATGGTGGACGAACTTTATTTTAAGGCAAATAGTGTATTTCGTTCCAAATGTCATCCAGTTGGCCTCAAATCACTTTTTTCTGGATCAGTGAAAAAACTGTGATTTTTTCTGATTTTTAGAGGTTTTTTAATCCATCGCCATCGAAGCCATCCTTCAACGGAATTTGACAGTTTATAGTTTGACAGATGGTGGGTGAACTATGTTTTAATAGCGTTTTCGATTGGCAATCCAGAAGCGTTCGGAATACGTGTAAGCCCTGCTGAAAGTGTTCTATTGGCATTCAGAATAACAGTTCTTCTCCTGAAAGAACAGAAAACGATTCTGGATTTCAATTCAGAATCGAAAGCAGAACTACTCACACATGCAAGCACATAGTTGTCAAAGTGTTGTCAAATATTGCAAAAAGTAAATTTTTAGCAAAAAATAAGTAAATTTCACACATTTACTATTTCTTACAACAATTATTTTCCATTTAGAATATCTATCTATATAAATAAAAATGTAAATGTACGTTTGTGCAAAACCTAGGATCTCTGAAAGTTCTTATCCGATCACCTTAAAATTTTGTAACAATGTATAATTGGATAAGGGGCATGTTGTTACATACCTTTTATTTTGAAAAGTGCAATGTAGTTGAGGTAAACGCATGAAAAGAACAAAATTCCTTCGTTATATTCTTCAATTTTACTATTAAAAAATTTAAGGAAAACAAATTTTATTTGATTTGTCAATTTTTAATTTTTGTAAACTACTTTTGTACATACACATATGTATGTATGTAAACTTGTGTATGACTGAATTATATTGGTAAAATTCGCGATTGGAATTGGAATAGAATCTATCACAGGTTACTGAAGTGAGTATACATGTGTATGCAGTTTCTTTTTCTTAAGGTATCTTTTTCAAATGTGTTTATTTTTGTGCGTGAAACAGATTAAACCAGCCCTAGAACCAGGGCCGTCAACAGAAACAGCACGCTGGCCAGCAAATATTTTTCAATCACATTGCTACCAGCACCGTCATTTCAACAGTTTGGCATTCCACATAGAAACTAAAGTTAAAAAAAAACAACAAGTTCCATGTCCAAGGTATGTATTTAATTCTTTTAAGTGTGGTGCTCCAAGAATATTGTTGCGGAAAAGTTGCCAGCACTGCCCCAACATCAGTAAATTTAGGACTTTGTTACGACGCTGTTGACGTTGCTGTTGGTTTTAAAACAAAGGCCACCACAGTTGCAGGTGTTGGTTCAATCTGTTTCACGCTTTTAGTGCAATTGATGGTGAGCTACGTATATTAGGGTGTCCGTTATTTCCCAAAATCGTTTTTAGATATCAGACACCCTCTAAATCAAAAATATATGCCCAAAAACAAAATTTGGTCGAAAAAAATTTTGTCCGAGGCCATTTACACGTGGCTCTTAGCCCATACTTTTCCCATACAAATTTGTATGGGATTTTCGCTATTTTCACGTTTTATTTTTTTTTTTTTCTCTCGAATTACTGCAGCTATCCTAATTTTTTTGCTGATTTTTGTTCTTAAATCATCCCTTTAAAAGATCTCATTCAAAAAATTTATTAACAAAAAATTCAAATTAAATATTAAGACGTTCAGTTTTATGATGTTTTTATATGAGAGAGTTCCCATGGTAATAATCGAGGCAAAAAATTCGATTTTTTTTTAATAAATTTTTGAATGAGGTCTTTTAAAGGGATGACTAATGAACGAAAATCAAAAAAAATTCGAGAAGACAAAAATAAAACGTGAAAAGAGTGAAAATCCCATATAAATTTGTTTGGGAAAAGTATGGGCTTAGACCCACGTGTAAATGGCCTCTGACAAAATTTTGTTTGGCCAATTTTCTTTTAGGGCTTTTGATTTGGGGGGTGTCTCCTCTTTTAAAACGATTTTGGGAAATAACGGACATCCTAATGTACATACATGTATGTAAGGGTGTCCCTTATTTTAAAAATTTTGGAATTTGTGTGTGCTTACGGGCTCAAAAGTAAAAAAATATTAATGATTTGATCAAATATTTGTAGCTCTTTTATTTTGTTTTTTAATCTACAAAATTGTTTCCTTATTCGCGTAGATAGGCAAAGAAGATAAATCTCATACAAAGATAGTTAAATTGATCAGTGTTCAAAGTCAATTGATCCTGTGAACGCGTTTCCTATTAAAGAAATCAGCAATTTTATATAATGTACATACATTATGTATTGCATTTAAAAAAATACCTCTAACAGACAATACAATGGGGGCTATCGTAAATAAAATTTCCTATAGGGAAAGCTTTCCGGGGGAGATTCACAATATCGTACAGCAGAAAAATGTTTCAGGCAAAAATATAAATGCGAGGAGGTTCTTGGGGCCCAGCGAAGCGGGCGGGCAACAGCTAGTTACTTTCATATTTTCTTTACTGGAAATTATCATACTCATTCATATTTGTGTCCGGGAAGTTTCCAAATGTGAAGAACTATTTCGGCATCCCCATGTGAAGTTGTACAAATACAGGGATACGAAAACTTCAGAATCAAACTGCATGTGCCCGTTCGTTTTATTGGCGTTCCGGATCGGAGATTTCTTCCGAATTGCCAATCGAAAAGGCCATAAGACAAATAGTGTATTTCGTTCCAAATGGCATCCAGTTGGCCTCAAATCACTTTTTTTGGGGGCAGTTAAAAAACTGCGATTTTTTCTGATATTTTTGAAGTTTTTTAATCCATTGCCATCGTAGCCATCCTCCAATAGAATTTGACAGTTTAAAGCTTGACAAATGGTGGACGAGCTTTATTTTAATTCAAATAGTGTATTTCGTTCCAAATGTCACCCAGTTGCTCTTAAATAATCTTTTTCCAGAGGATTAAAAAAACTGAGCATTTCTGATTTTTATCGTTTTTTTTTTATCCATCACTCAGTTTAAATTTGTATTCAATGTCTATTTCATTTTATAACAATAACAAACCAAATACCAAACTGTACCTATACGTTAAACCCGAGTCGATGCCAAAACAAAAACCGAGTTAATTAAACCGAATTCTTTTACTATTTTCTTTACTTACCGAACCGAGCTGGCTTTCGGTTCAGGTTAAATCTAACTCCAGTTCGAAAAAAATAAAAACCGAGTCAAGTCACTTCAAACCGAGTTGCCTTTCGGTTCAGGTAAAAACTAACTCGAGTTAGAAAAAATTCAAACCGAGTCAACTCGAGTTATGCTTACCTCGAGTTGACTCGGATTAGCGAACCGAGTTGACACATCACTGAAGTTAATATCTTTTTTTTACCCAAAGCTCGCAAAGCAAGTCCAAAATTTATAAAAGTACAAAGGTCGCTTATGTGCCTTATTTAAATTGTATGATAACTTGGGTGAACTTCCTAGATATCTATGCTTCCTTTTATTTAAAAATAATTCTTAGAATCGGAAGTGAACTTTAAAATTTGAAAATCTTATTAAAATTAATGTATAATAAATTTTATTACTACATATCAAAAGCATTATCTAATTAAAAATTACCTCAACAAAAATAACCCCTATATCACGCATCTCCTTTAGATCTTAACGTAATAACCCTCGTTTGATACAAAAAAAAACCTAAGAAAAAAATGTAGACATACATAGAATACTTTTTTATAAATACATAGGCAACAAAAAAAAAACAACACTGGGTTCATTAGGAAAATGTAAACAAATTAGACTAATTAAAGGCCAAGAGCATCATCATAATAATTATCATCATCATCATTATCATCGCTGGCAAAGTGTAATTGAACAACATTTCTGCTCTAATAACATTATAATGTATCAGCAATTGGATATTAATTTCAAGTAATTAATAAATATTTGTTCAAAGAGGCTTACGGTGATGGTCATGATGTTGGAAATATAGAAAATGTTCCTGGATAAATATTATGTTTGGTGCTTATTAAAAGCCCATTATACTCTTGGCTAATTCAATATTGATTTATTAAATAAATAATGGATATACTATACCAAAACAAAAATAACAACAACCTACATACAAACATTAGATATATCAATTGTTTATTTAATGTTAAATTTATCCAGCATCATCCTACTGACTTTTTCATGCTACAGTTTGTTTTACTCCAGTAAAAATTTATATTGATTTCCCAGTGATAAGGGTCAACATGATTGTACCTTTTTTTTTGTTGTTTGTTTATTTTGTTTTTCTATTCAAACCAGAAACTACCCTATTTTAAAACTGAAGACAACCTGTGAAGTGTTTTCTTAAACAATGTGCAAACATACTTTATGATACCATCAATATTGAACCAGTGATGCCACTGCTTGCATATTTTAGACAATACTTCGTTGAAAGTAAAACAATATTCAATTTCAATTTACATCAAATTAATTATATTTTTCATCTATTTATTATTTATTTTAGTTTCACCCAAGCGCAAATAGATTTAACCCAAACGCAAATAGAATTAACCCAATCGCAATTCGATTCAAACAAAACGCAAATATAGTTAAACTATACGCAAATAATTTAAACTATTAACAAATCATTTTAACCAAAACGCAAATTGAATTAACCCGGGCTCAACTTGTTGTTCCAGCTGTGTGGTGAAGAAATGGAAGGGTTATAACAGTAGGAATAGTTCACCATACTATTTTAACAAAACCCCAATTGTCAATTCAACTAGTTCTGTGGATTTTTCTAAGAACTTACCGAAAAAAATAAAAGGCCAATCCCTTAATCATGGGGTTTTAAATTATGGAAAATACCAAAATCCATTAGACCCAAAAAGTACAGCTGGAACAATAAATCAAGCTTTGGTTAACTCAATTTGCGTTTTGGTTAAAATGATTTGTTAATAGTTTAAATTATTTGCGTATAGTTTAACTATATTTGCGTTTTGTTTGAATCGAATTGCGGTTGGGTTAATTCTATTTGCGTTTGGGTTACATCTATTTGCGCTTGGGTGAAACTAATCTGCGTTTAGGTTAAACCTATTTGCGATTTGGTTAATTTAATTTGCGAATGCTATAGTCAATTACTATTAAGGGAATATCGATTAATTCCTTTTTACTTGCGATATAGGTACTATAATTCAAATTTTGCATTCGTGCAAAAAAAAAATTGAGATAACAATCAAACATGATATTACGATGATAGTGAACACCAAAAAAGTGGGTGGCACAATTCTGTCTGTCTGTTTGTCTACAGCCTAAACGGTGGTTTTTGGTGATTATGCCCACGCGTTTTTTTTCTTTTTTTTTTAAACGAAAAAAAATGGTACCTGCCATACATTTTTTTTATCAATTTTATACAATCGCTTTTTTCTCAAAAACGGCTCGACAACTTTTCTTTAAAAAAAATTAATACATTTATTTTAGTAAAAGAATCCTTTGGGTGGAAAACCATTTTTCAAAAATGGTTATTAATGGTACCTCTCAAAGAACCATTTTTTTAATTTTCAATTTTCTTCAAAATGATATAACTGATTTCAATTATTTTTTTATACAGAAGCTTCCAAAAAATATAAATAGTTTTGTGTACCAAAATTTTGGAAAAAATATTTTTGGGATTTTTAAAAAAATTTTCAAAATTTTTGTTGGAAAATTAAATATTTCGGAAATGACATAATCGATTTTTTGAAACTCTTTTGAAAATATTTTAAGAAAAAATTTTACATTTATAAATAAATAACGGTACCTTCCATACAAAAGTTAAAAAACCGCAAAAGAAAATATTTTTTTGTTTAAAAACGACTCCTACGATTTTGATTAAACTTTTTTCATACACTAAAACTAGTACGATCTACTATCAAAAATTATAAAATTTTACACTTAGCAACTATTAATAGTACCTGTCATAGAACGTGTTTTTTTATTTTGAATTTTCTCGTTATCGGCTGAACGGACTTAGATGAATTTTTGTATATACAAATTTAAGATAAAATTTAATGATATTGCATATCAAAATTTTCAAAAAAAAAGTTTTTGGATTATTAAAAAAGTTTCAATTTTTTTTTTTTGAAAATTCGATATCTCAAAAACGAGTTGACAAATTTTTTTCAATTTTCGTTTTCATATGCGCATAAAAATATACTTTAGATTTGCATACCAAAATTTGTTCTTAAAATTTTTTTAAGAATTTTATATATACAAAATTAATTTTTTAAAAAACCTCTGCGACGATTTTAATTTTTTTCCCATACAATCATATTCAATCAAGAATTAAGATGGCATTCTTTTTTTTCACGTCAAACTATCAAAAGAGTTGTTTTAGCCAGTTAAAATGTCGTATTCATGATTCTCTACATTTTTCTCTCATAATGTCCATGTTTTTATATACAATTTTCTTATACCCGCAGTGTCTTCAACATAAGAGCAAGTACGTGCGACCCAGTCGTGCATTTTATTTCTTTATGAGTTACCATTCGCGAGATATTCTTTAATAACCGTTTGGGGGGCCTCTGACCCCCCTTAAAATTGTTAACGGTGCTCATATAGGTGGGGAGTTCTTACAGCTACCTCAAAATTTCTTGAGGAAACTATATACCAAAATTCAGCTTCCCCCCATTTTTCTTAACCAAAAGCTTAAATGACTGGACTATTCCATGAAGTTTTTCAGAAAAGTTAAAAACAATCCTCCAACAAAATTAATATTGAACCTTTCTGTTCTCTTATATGCTATGACCGTTTTCACACACTTGTGCTGTTTGCTACAGAGCAAAAATCAGAACAGTCTGATATAGCTTTTCTTCATCAAACACAGATAATCACGGCTGTTCTGATTTTCGTTCGAATACCAAAACCTCCCGTTTTCGATTTTTCGCAGTTGTGTTTTCCGTTTTGTTTGACATTTTACGGATTGAAGGGTGTTCTACAAAACGAACGGATCTCAAAAACGCCAAATGTTTGACGTTTACAATTCGGCTATCTTTTTGTTGGCGGATTTCAATTCGGTTGAGTAAAAATGTAAGTTTTTTCTGTTTTTTTTAGAAAATATATTTTAAATATACCTACATATTTTAACAAAAATTGAATACATTTTATAGGGGAAAGCATACTACACAAGAGCAATTTGGTTTATTGGTTGCTTTTATGGAGAAGCATCCTGATCTAGGAAGAGGATGGGTGAAGACCGACAACAGGCCTGAACATGTTGATAAGTTATGGGAAGAGATATCAACCGACTTAAACGCCTTAGGACTACCCAAGAAAGACGTAACTGGGTGGAAAAAAGTAGTTAAAGAAACTTTTACGAAATTGACGTAAATTATAGAGGCGTTTGTTTTATGTTTTACAGGTATGGTCGGACTACAAAGCTTTCATAAAAAAGAAGCTAATTCAAAACAAAAAAGAAATAACAGCAACTGGAGGAGGAGAATATCAATTAAATCTTTCGCCCTTGGAAGAAACTGTAGTCCGACTTACATCAATGGAAAAGCCGTAAGTGGAATCGAGAAATCCAGAAAATTTGGAGTTAGTGAAAAGAAACGTTCTTCTGTTCCTCTTACCAGTTCTTTAAATGTGAATCAACGCACAGAGAATCTACCAAAGAACAGTGATCAAATTTCATACTTGTTTGATCTTAACTCCGAAAACCATGAAACTGAAATAGCAGAGTGCCAGGATTCTCAAACAACCCATTCTTCCACCAAAAGAACATTTATAGATGACATCGAAATTGACTTCAGTTCAATAACAAATTATGAGCAGATCAGTCCAAAAAGAAGCCGTCACACTGTCAACATCGACAGCACTAAATCATCCACACCAAATACAGCAATCAATCAAGGTTCTCCGAACCACCTCAAAAAAGCGCTTCATCCAAGACGCATATCTTGTTAGAGAAGCAAATTGAAATTAATCAAAGATTTCAAAATGAAAAAATGAAGAAGTTTGATGAAATGATTGCCTCAAATAAGGAATTGGCTTCATGTTTGAAAAGAAATTACAGAGCAACAGAAAAGCTTTGTGATATCCAGAAAACTAAAACTGACCTTTTAAATAAACATTTCAAAAATGAAGCCACTCATCGTTTAAGAACTGAACAGGATTATAACAAAAAAATGGAACAAAAAGCAGCTTATCGAAAAATCAAGCAGGAGCTTGAATTGCAGAAAGTTGAATTAAAAAACAAATGCTGGTAGTGGAAGAGCAAAGATCTCAAAAAATCTTCAGAGGAGCGTAAGAAGTTCCACACATTTGAAGATATTAATATTTCTAAATATTAATCGTTCAATGTTCTTAGTTGTCTTTACTTTTAAATCAATTTGTTGTAATTAGTATGTACCTAGTATCAAACCCTCAAGCAATGTTATAAGTAATAACAAAATGAAGTCATATTTTTATTTATTTTATGTTATGTTTTCTTTATGTTTATTTTCTCTTATTTATATAATTTATGTTTTTGTTTGAATCAAACAAAGTCTGTTGCCTTAATTAGCGGAAGCTATCTCTAAGTTGATTTCTTATTGCAAGGGCATGGTTGTGTGTTGCTGCGACTGCTGCGATTTCAGCCAAAGCCTCATTACCATCATTGCTGTCGTCTCCATTTTGGAAATCATAAACTTCACTGTCGGAAACTTTATAATGGATGCATATGTTGTGTAATGCGCAGCATACATTTATTATTGCGGAAGCCTTTCCAGGCTCGTAGTGCAATGTTCTATCCTGCGAAGTACATCGGAATCGGCTTTTCAGAACACCAATTGTCCGCTCGACAATGTTTCTGCACTTTATATGCTTCGTGTTGAACCGCCTCTCTGCACTTTCGGAAGTCGTATTTCTGTATGGCGTCATCAAGAAAGGTTCTTATCCGTAGCCAGAATCCCCTAATAACCATGAATTTCTCATTCCATTGTGGTATTTTCTTTCTAAATATGATTTAACGCTGCTAACATTCCACACAGCAGAATCATGACAGGATCCTGGATGGGTTGAGTCTACTGCCATGATGCGCATTTGGTCATCACAAACCTTAACATTCAAAATTAAAATAAAGTTTATTTGCAATAGCTTGTATTATATCTCTAACTTACAATCATCACGTTCAGACTAAAATATTGCTTTCGGCAGTAAAAAAGATGCTTGTCTGTTTTAGGTTGCACAATTTTCACATGCGTGCCATCTACGCACCCAATTACACCAGGAAACCCATTTTTGTCAAAAAAAATTCGCTTGGTCCTTTATATGTTGACTTCAGACTTTTCAATCTGTATCCATTTAGGACACAAGTGCTCCTCAGCTAGGTTAATAAACTCTTTTAAAACTTTGCTGAAAGTTGACCTGCCCATAGCAACATGGAAATCATTTCCCACCCCTCTTTGATATCCGCCTTCACCTAAAAACCTTAAGCAGGCAGATAACTTCACTATTGGGGCAAGGGATCCGTCAGTGTTCCACAGATTTTGTAAATCATCTAAGATGTATGCAAATGACTCTTTATTTAATCTGAATGCTTGAATGAATCTTTTTGGAATAAAGAAAAATTATGAACATTTAGAATTGCCCACTAGTAATCATAAATAAAATTCTTACAAAACTGTTTCCATATGTAAGGGATTCGAATGGTCCCTTAGCATTCTACGATACATTCGTGTTGCACGGAGGACATTTCGCCTTTCCATAATTTCTTCTTCTTCCAAAATCCAAACTGGTGCATCCATCTTTTTAATCAATTAATATTGTATCGCTTTTGAAAAGTTACTCAAAAGAATTAAAAAAATTTAAAAGCAACATTTTTTTGACAGTTCATGAGTACAGACAGCTGATTTCGAAAATGTTTTGTTTATTTCAAGTTGCTTGCACTGAACATTGAACTCGATCGGAACTTGGAAAAACCTTTTTCAATCCGCACGGATTCAATTTTCGTTTCCGTTTTCAAATTCGGTCGGAAATCAGAACAGCCGTGAATAACTCAATTAAGATATAGTCAAATACTTTTAAGGGAATATCGATCTATTCCTTTTTTTATATTGAGTTTATAAATAACACAGGGGAACAATATTTAATTTTTTTCTGTTGCCTGGAATTCTATAGCTGATGTTTATTAATTCGAGGTCACTGATTTCAAATCTACTCTCCATTTTTTTCCAACAGCTCTAGTTTTTGAGATACAGCTAGTATCGTGTGTGTACCTTGAGTACTTTGGATTTCCTATGGATATCCGTGACTGTTCGAAAAGACTGGCCTCAAAGGGAAGTTATGGTTGCAGGGAATCTGAATGTTATAAATAAACCTCTAGTGTCTAGGGATCGCATAATCCTGCCACCTCTTCATACTAAACTAGGGCTCATGAAACAATTTGTGAAAGCTCTAAGCAACGATGGTGAATGTTTTCAATACATCTCTAAAAAGTTTCATAACCTTAGCACTGAGAAATTGAAAGCAGGAATTTTTGATGGTCCCCAAATAAGAAGGCTTATAAAAGATGACAAATTTAACGGATTCATGACTGAAATTGAAAGAAATGCCTGGAATGAATTCGTTTGGATTACACAAAATTTTCTAGGAAACAAAAAGGGTGAAAACTATGCAGATCACATTGAAAGTTTGTTATTGCACTTTCAGCAGCTAGGTTGCAACATGAGCATCAAGGTGCACTACCTTAGTCATTTGGACCGATTCCCTGAAAATCTTGGTGATCTAAGTGAAGAACAGGGGCAGCAGTTCCATCAAGGCATCCGAACAATAGAGGAGCGGTACCAGGCGGGTCACTGGGATGCCCACATGATGGCGGACTATTGTTGGAGTATTAAAAACAGCCCTTGCGATCAAAGTTAAGCTAAAAAATCCTATAAAAAACAAATTTTTAGTGAATAGTGCTTGTTTTCTAGTTTTATTTCTTAATAAAAACTTATTTTTCTTGAAAATCACGTTTTTTGCACATCTAAAAAACTAAAGCTGCTACAAAAAATCTGACTTCATATTTGAAATCAGCACCCCAGAAATATATAAAATTAGTCATAAATTGTTATGCAACAAAAACTTTGTTCCCTTGTGTAATAATACACGGACACGGCCCTGCTCCTAGAAAAATCGTTGTAGGCTAAGCCTTGTCCACGCTACACTTAGAAGAAGTGGAGCGCAGAAAGAAACAGGTACAATATAACCTTCTTGCTCCTAGCGGCAAACTAGAAGAAAAATCGGTGCTTTGTTCGCGGTTATAAGCTTGTCTGTGTTACTCTTTGAAGAAGGGTAGGCACAGAAATAATCGATGGGACACGGCCCTGCTTCTAGCAAAAGACTAGAAGAAAAATCGGTAGATGTTAGTTCTTTGTCCACGATACACTTAGAAGAAGTGGAGCGTAGAAATAAACGGGGGGAAAGGATAGATACTGCACAGGAAAAGGTAGAAGCTAAAAAGCAAAAAGTTTTTCGAAACTCCTATCTAGTACACTTCGTACCTAGCAGTGTGTTTCTACTTGCTAATTTAAATCAGCATGGTATTCTTGCTTTCCGTACACTAAATTGGTACTAAACAACAGCAGAAGACAAATTAGTAGTGAAATTCAACCTCCCCATGTTGACTTTTCAGGCACAAGGAAATGTGAACTAAAAGAAAGTAGAAAAACTACCAACAACGTCATGCGTGTTCAGCTCAAACAACATCTGGTTGCCTGTATTCCTTATATGGGTGGAGGTATTAAATCAAGCCAGGGTTCGGTGCGGTAAATAACATTAGGGTTCGGTAAATAATTATTAATTTTGAAAGGTGGCTCGGCGGAAAAGTGAAAATGTGTAACGCTTCGTTACAATACCTGGGTGTTACAAACAGCGTCTCTTCATAGATAGGGAGTAGGATAAGAAAGTTAGTGCATAGTATTATTTAACCTCCAAATGGAGTAAATCTACTACAATTTTATAATAAAGTGACACCTCTGATACATGATTACGAAATGTTACATCGAATTTAAGGATTGTTTTTTTTTGAGGAATAAAAAAGTTGAGTTTTATTTATATTGAAAGTTTCCTTGCTTGTCTTTGGCATTTTTATTTCGAAGAAAAAATATTCTTTCTGTACCTTTTTCTTTGCACCAAAAAAAAATAAAAACAAACAAAACAATGTGTGAAAAAAGTGGAAAAGAAAAAAATAAATTTATATGCAAACACTTTTACCCAGAAAAGTTTGGTTGAGTTAGGAAACATCATGACTCCTCTTCTTGTTAGACTGGCAAAGGTTTGCCTTTTGTATGATATATCCTTTCTCATCATTCTTGACATAGCCAACCAAGGCTATGTTATGATTTGCATTTTTATTTTTATTACATATTTCTTGTTGTTGTTTTTCTTTAAAAAGTGAAACACACTTTTCTTCTTACTTGGTAGGTATGTACATATATTTTTCCTTTTCTGTATTATTTAAATTTAAGGAATTGATATTTATTTAATCGTAAAAAAGGACCATCATCAGATTGATTTTAAGTTCTTTTTTCTTCTGTTTATAATTATTTTGGGTTTATAAATAAATTATACAATGATTTTGAAATGAAAGTCATGTTTTCGAACATATAAGATTCTTTAACATAAAATATAGGCGCACTTATGTATTTGTCCTTCATGCAAAGTCAGGGTGGAAAGATTAGAGAGTTCCTAGATAGCAATGGGGGTATTTTTGTTAAATTTGTAAATTCCCTAACATAAGGTAAAATGTTGGAAAAATTGATAGTCATTGGGTAAGGCATTTTTGTACATATTTATTTGATTTAAAAGGGGCTTACAGGTAATAGTTATGAGTAGGTAGTAAATTCTTTTAATGGATTAAATAGATTTTCTAATTTATGTACATAAGTAACCTTTTTCAGATTTCTTTCATTCAAAATCAATTTTGCTCTAATGCCTCAACTATGTATTTGATTAATTTTTGATGATATTGCTACTTTTGAAGTGGAGGACCTCCTCAAAAACGTTAAGCGATGATGCCGGTAATATTAGCCCTGCTTTTTAGTGCATTTCTATCTTCGCTTGGAAGAAAGTAGCATCACAGATACTATAGTTCCATAGATATCGCACGCAGAGGAAAAAAAAATGACAATTTTTCAACCGACTGGGACGTACCTCTACGTCCCAGTTTGATCGAACTCGTGTGAATAATACTTAAACTTGATGTTACCCTAAATTGTGTTTGAGTATCAAGTTGCTTATTGTTTTCTTTTTTTTTTTTCTTGTGTGTGTTTGTTCCTGTTTTTAGTTTATTTTGGTTGAGTATTTAAATGTAGGTACCTTAGTTTTTTATGTGTATGTATGTATATTTTATATTGCATTGTGAAATGTGAACGCTGTATCGCTGTATGAATGAAATACTTCTTTATCAAGGCTGGCTACGTTTTGTCTGGATAAGAGAAAGGCATTTGAGAAAAAAAAAATGAAAAGAATACATTTTAGTGTAGGTACACATTTTTGTTGGTAGAAAAACACTTACGTAGACGAGAGGGATACAAAAAATAATTTTGAATAGTTGCCTTTTCTTATTCTCAAAAAATGACGAAAAATTTTATTATTTGGAAATTATATGAGGGTTCAGCAAGGTAATTACTGAAACCCCTTCTAAAGGGTTAATTTAATAGGAGAGCTGATGGGAACAATTAATAGAATTTTAATACAAGTGCGTATACAAGGGCATGCAATTGCGTTGAAATATATTTTTTGTGAAAGTAACAAATTTAAAAAAAATATATTTTTTAAAATGCTTAAATTTTTCTTTGACCAGTGGTTTACTTAAAAAAACCGAGATCCGACAGCAGATTGTGGGTGTGAGTGATAGCAAAAAAAGAAGTATAGGCGTCGAAAGCTTCATTAAAAGCTTTTCAAAAAATCAAAGTCTTGCATCCATAACTGAGGCTTTTGCGATTAAACAGTGCATTGAAAAAAATATGAATGCAACTTCGAGTGTAATCGTGTTAGCCAAAATTCGTTTTCACCCCTCCCTAGATAAGATCCTCCTTGTGTATATTTCGCTGTGAAAAACGATTTTTTTTTTACACAGTCTGGCAGGGCAAATTAAGCACTTAAATGATCTCAGATTCCGCGATATGGGATCCGCGGAGCTTATCTAGGTAGGGATGAAAACCAATTTCGGCTAACACGATTATCCTCGAAGTTGCATTCCTATTTTTTTTTTTTTTTTTTTTTTTGATGCACTGTCCAATCACAAAGGCCCCAGTTGCGGACTGCAAATCTTTGATTTTTTTAATAGCCTTTAATGAAGTTTTCGACGCCAATACTTCTTTTTTTGCTATCACTCACACCCAAAAATCTGCTGTGGGCTCCTAGTCTTAAATGTTTAAATTCAAGTAGTTTAAGTTTAATTTAATTAAGGCTTTGATAAAATAACGGCTTTACTACGTGACGACTGAATTATAAAAGAAAAAGATTAAATTCTTAGAAAAGGATTAAAGTTTAAAGAATTAAAGCTAGTCAAAGTATGTAAGTGAGGAACGAGAAGAAAATATTTGGGAATGCAAATTTTAAGTATTTATTAATATGTAGATACAAATTGTATTTAAAAAAAATCAACCCGATTTTGAAATAACCTTCGAATTTTCAAAAAATATTTTAATTTTGATTTTTGAATTCAAGAGAAAATACTTTTTGAAAGTGTTGATATGCAAGATTATTTTTACTTTTTGGAGATTTTCGAATACAAAATTTAATTGAAATTCGTTCAGCCGATAATGATAATGAGAAAATAAAAATAAAAAAAAAAGTTCTATGGGTGGCTTTGTTTCAAAAAATAGTAAAATTGTTTTTGTATAAATACTGGTAGACCATTTAAGTTTGGGTTGGCTAGGAAATCTCGCAAATCCAAATCTCGCTTTTCATAATCCCGCAATTATAAAATCTCGCTTCTAATAATCTCGCAATAACGAAATCCCGCAAACTAAAATCTCGCAATCAAAATCTCGCAAAGTTGAATTGCACTGCAACAAAAACATTTTTTTAATCAAAATCTCGCAAACTCAACTTTTGATTAAAAAAACGATTTTGTTGCAATGCAATTCAATTTTGCGAGATATCCTACCTACTGCAAAATATATAATCCAGTGTCTGAGTTATTTTAGACCAAACTGTTATAGAGGTTATAATCAATAGATTTTTTTCTAAAAGCCGTGTGCGACTCATTGCTCTGAAATTTGAATTTGCGAGATTTCGATTTGTGAGATTTGAAATTGCGAGATTTAGGTTGAAATTTTCAAGATTTTTAGGTTCGATATGTAAATGCGAGATTGTAAAAAGCGAGATTTTGTAATTGCGAGATAATGAAAAACAAGATTTTTAATTTGCGAGATTTCATTATTCAAGATTTTTAAAAAATGCGAGATTTCGTTATTTGAGATTTTGGTTTGCGGGATACTGTAGCGCTCCCTTTTTAAGCATAGGAACATTTATATCTTAATCGTAGGAGCCATTTTTTTAACATTTAACATTTTTTTTCTTGCATAAAAGTAAAATTTTTGTTTATATGTATTCTTAAGTGTTAAAAAACCATTAAGTTATTATTAGTTTCAAGAAACCTTCCAAGTTTTTTTTCTAAATATTGACCTTTCGACAAAAAAATTTAAAGATAGTTTTTTGAAAATCCAAAAAATATTTATACTTACATTACCTTAACTTTTTGTAAGCTTTTCCATGAAAAAATATGATTCAAATCAGCTAAACAGTTTTTTAGATAATCGAAAAAGCGAAATGGTTTCTCATCCAATTGCGAGACCCATGTTTTTTTATCATCCCTATTATCGCTAGAGATGTTTGATCAAAATTTCGTATATTTTTCAAGTAAAAACATACAGAACCTACTTAAATGTTTTTTTTTTTAACTAGAGTTTGAATTGCATGTATTGGTACTTATATTCGTATATTCATAAATACTAGAAACTGCCATACCTGCCCACCTACCAAACTTTCTTTTTTTATGCTTAGTAAACTTTATTAATAAGAAAGAACCTTTAAAAAAACCTCTCCTTCGAGTTAAAATTTTTGTTTGCATATACATATGTATAATTGTATATATTCATTACTCATTATCATTACTTAAGATTACCGGAGTTCTTATTTTTGAGATCTAAGCAATTTTATGTTGCTTAAGCAATTAAATGAACGAATTTAAATTTTCGTTACATTTTTCTATAATAACTTCTTGCACACCTATTTTCATAATATAAATTCTCTAAATTACCAAGCAACTTGTGCTAAGTGTATGTGTGTCAAAAATCAAAATAATTTTCGATTCCTATTTCTCAAAGAGAAAAAAAGTCAAAACAATTGTTCGTTTCTGAAATTTCAACATATCTCGTCGAAGGCCAATAGTTTTGCAGTTAATGGTGAGGGTGGCAGTTTCAAAAAATCTGTTGTTCATATTCCATCAAAGCAATAAATGTAAGTTTTCGATCTAAAAAAATATATACATATGTATGTACTGTACATACATATGTATATGCCAAAGCTAACCTTTATTCCACCACGCTACCCCTTTACCGATCACGCAAGCCTTCTCTGCTGAACATTTCTTCATAAGCTTCTGTTCTACCGCCAAGGCCAAGGCCAAGGCCAACAAAAATAAACAAAAAGAGATTTCTTAAAAAAGGAGCAAAAACTATAAAAAAAAAACAATGAGAAGCTACCGCGTCGAACAAAAGATAGATACCTACATACATATACACACAAATACACAACGACGACATCACACCCCAGCAAACATTTTTGTGAACGTTCATTGAACATTCAGTGAAAATGAAGAATATATATTCGAGAAACACTCACTTCAGTGAATCAAATGTGAATATACTCAAATATCCCATCACTTTTACCTCATACGCGGGGAAGGGGGAATTTGTGTTGATTTTTTTCATAATAAAAAAATATCGACATTCTTATTTCCTTCACATAATATGAATAAAAGTGAACGCGCACAAGCGATCCTCAAAAGAGGTACCTATATCTTGGGTGCGTCCATTTTTATTCACATAAACTGAATGTCCCTTTCATTTTGTTTAGAAAAGCCTTAACGGGACCTAGTCACGCCAAAACTGATAAAAAAGTTATGCAAAGAGAAAATTCGTTCAATTTTGCGTATTGTTAACGTACGGATGGAACTAAATCCATTGTGGCAGTGAAAAAAATATAAAAAAAGATAAATTGAATAAATTAACAAATAATAAACATACTTTAGCAAAATTTATCATAAGTTTCATTCGATAAATCTAGGGAAATCAAACTGTTTATGCAGATAATTTTACCATTTTAAAATAGCATTTTGCATAACCAAACTGAAATAATATTTACATTCAGTTCTTTGGTATACATTCGTATTATTAAAGAATCATTATAGTGAATTAAATATAATTCAATTTATATTCACTAAACTGAATGAGCACACCCCAATTTATATTCATATTAATGAATCAAATCTGTCTCATTTAAATGATTCAAAAAAGATTTATGAATTGTTCAGTGAAATGAATATATAAGCGTCCTATTTACATTCACTAAAGTGAGGAATTACTCTATTATTAATGAAACATAAAAACGATTCTAATTCGAAGTAATGCTACCCAGTAAATTTGATCCAAACCGGTTTATAAATGAGTTCATAAATGAGGGTTTCTTTCACTTCTGTGAATTATTTATAAATCATTTCTGAAGGGAAATGTTTGCTGGGACCCCACAGATCGCAGGTACTCTCAACCGACTATGATTTTTATAGTAGAAGATGAAGAAGGCTGTAGCTGTAGTGGGATTATGAAACCAAAATGTGTGCCTGTGTCTGTGTGTGGAATTGACAAGAATGATCGAACACGAATTATGCTCAAAAGGGTTGCATAGGTATCCAAAGTTAAATCGAAATATGTGTATCTTGGAATCCAACTCACTGGTGGACGTCTTTTGGGGATGATCGTGTTCTGTGGGTTACATTCTGCTCTGTTTGATAAGGTTGCATGGTTTGCCTCCGACAAATCGCTTAAAATAGTCGATTGAAAAAGTTGTCATTTTTATTTGCACTGAATGCAATATCTATGTAACTCTATTATCTGTGGTAGCATGTTAAATAAAACAACAATACGGAATTATACCAGTTTGTTGTTATTGTTGTAATTATCACGCTACTTTTTACTTTACTTTAGATGGCGCTTACAGTCCAAGTGGGACTACGGCCAACCAACTAGCCCCTCCAGCCAGTTCGGCCCCTAGCTAGCTGCCTCCAGTTACGCACTCCAAGTTGGTTGAGGTCGTTTTTCATCACTTGTGTGCGCCACCTAAGTTGGGGTCTTCCTCTGCTGCGTAGACCATCAGGGGTAGATTCGAAGACTCGTCGGGCTGGTGCGTCGGTGTCCATACGCTGATGTCGCTGTAAATCCCGTAAAGCTAGTTGTTAAATCTTCTCCTCTATATTCCATCGATACATACTGGGACCGAAGATCACCCGAAGAATTTTCCTTTCAAAGCACCCAAGCAGATTCTCATCCGTTTTTGACAGGGTCCATGCTTCTTCCCCATACAGCAGGACCGGGATAATTAGGGTCTTATATAAGGTCTCCTGGGTTCTTTGAGAGAGGGCTTTACTACTCAAATGCCTTCTTAGCCCGAAGAAACAGCGGTTGGCAAGAGTAATTCTTCGTTTGATCTCTGATGCACTGATGTCACTTTGTGATGTAAGTGTGGAGCCCAGGTAGACAAAGTCCTTGACGACTTCGAAGTTGTACCTATCCATCGTGACGTTTTGCCCAAGTCGATGATGTTGAGATTCCTTTCTTGATGACAGCATACACTTCGTCTTGTCCTCATTAACAGGCAAACCCATTTTCGCCGCCTCCGATTCAATACTTGCAAACGCGCCGGTAACAGCTCGCTTCGTTCTCCTAATGATGTCAATATCATCTGCATAAGCAAGTTGTTGAAGGGACTTTTAAAAAATTGTGCCTCTGTTGTTGACTTGCGAGTTGCGTACAATTGCTTCAAGTACGATGCTAAACAGGTTGCAGATAACCCGTCGCCTTGCCTTAAAACTTTCTCGACATCAAAGCGTTTGGTGGTGTTCTTACCAACTTTGACGGAGCAGCGAGACTTCTCCATCGTGATCCTGCACAAGCGGACGAGTTTGGCAGGGATGCCGAGATGCAACATGGCTCTGAATAGTTCTTCTCTATCTACGCTTTCATATGCGACTTTGAAATCGATAAAGAGGTGGTGTGTATCGATTTGAAACTCCTGGGCTTTTCCCAAAATCTGTCGTAGTATGAACATTTGATCGACGATTGACTTGCCAGGCCTAAAACCACACTGATAGGGTCCGATCAGATCGTTGACAAACGGTTTTAAGCGATCACAGAGTACAGATGACAGGATTTTGTATGCGACGTTGAGGAGACTTATACTTCTGTAGTTGGCACAGGTCAGAGCATGTCCTTTCTTGTGGATGGGGCACACTACACCAAGATTTCATTCATCGGGCATACTTTCATCCGACCAAATTTTGGAGATAAGTTGGTGGATACTCCCTACCAAGTCATCTCCTCCTGCTTTAAATAGCAGGCCATCCGTACCAGCAGCCTTGTACGCTTTAAGCTTGGCTTTCGCTAACCGCACCTCATTTAGGGTGGGTGGACGGAAATGTTGACCATCATCGTCAAGGTTGAATGGAGTGTTCTGCCTTAAGGCGGAATTTTGGCCATCTTCGCCGTTTAGCAGTCTTGAGAAGTGCTGCTTCCAAATCCTCAGCACGGACTGTGTGTCTACCACCATATTTCCACTCTAATCACGATTGGCTTCCATTCTAGCCTTGTAGCCCTGGGTAGATTGCCTCACTCTTCGGCAGAACTTTCAAAAATCCCCTGCCGTTACAGTCCTCAATAGATTCGACCGGCTTCGCATGCTCTCTCTTTTTCTTCCCTTCGTTTTTTCCCGTAGAGCTCCCGGGCTGCTCTCTCAGCAGCTCTGCAGCATTGATTGGTAGGCCTCATTCTTTGCTTCATGCGCCAGCCTGCATTCTTTATCGAACCAGGGGTTTCGTTGTGGTGGTCTAGTGACACCCAGCACTTCAGTGGCCACACTCCTGATGGTATTTTGTTAGAGTTTCCACTGGTCCTCTGCAGATGATGCTGGTGGCGGGCTTGTTGAGAGATTAAGAGAAAGAGAAACGTGGTCTGCAAAAGTCCTGGCGATCTCTTGCGATTTTAACTTCGCGACGTTAAATCTTTTCACAGCATCCGCTCGTTGTTGTGGCGTCATGGATATCCGCATTTGTACTTGAGCTGCCACCAAGTAGTGATCCGAGTCTATGTTGGCACCTCGGAACGTTCGGACATCCAGGATACTGGAAGCATGTCTTGCGTCTATCGCAACATGATCAATCTGGTTGATGGTTCGTTGATCCAGAGACCGCCAGGTCCCTTTGTGTATATTGAGGTGTGAGAATCGAGTGCTTGCTATGATGACATTTTTCCCTGCCGCAAAGTCAATCAGCCTGAGTCCGTTACCGGAAGTGTTGTCGTGCAGGCTGTGTCCTCCGACTATCGAACCAAAGATGCCCTCCTTTCCAATCTTGGCGTTGAAGTTACCAAGAATAATCTTGACGTCGTACTTGGGGCACCTATCATGCGTATTCTCAAGGAGATCGCAGAATTCCTCCTTGGTTGAGTCATCTTTCTCTTCCGTTTGGGCATGGGCAACGTAATGTTTTTGTATTGTGCCTTGATGCGGACTGTGGCCAGGCGCTCGCTTACATTTCTGAAGCCTAAGACTTCTTGCCTAAGTCTTCCCCTTACCACAAAACCACACCCAAAAATCCACTGACCCTGCTATACTTTCTGATAGGTAACGAGACCGTCATAAAAGGTCAGTTAGTTTCAGTAATTGGTCAGCCATAGATTGCTTGAATGAATTTGTATCCTTAAGCCAAAAATCGTTCGTGACCTTGAAAAAAAAAATACTTTAAGAAATCGTAAAAATGAATCTATAGCTTTTTTTCCGTGGGTAGGTGCAAAACCTGCATAAGGTTCTATGAGGACCGAAAAACGCGTGCTCATAGAAGTGTGAGATTCTTACTACACTAAAACCACCGCCGCTTCCCGATTACAACTAAGTTGAAACTTATCTAACAATTTATTTTTAGCGAAGTTAACTTACGAGGAAAGTTCCTGCTTATTCCGCGATTTTAAAGCGGTTTTGCGTTCATATCTCTTAATTTACTTTTTAATTCTTCGCATTTCTTTTTTACGTGCGGCTTCCATTTTAATTTCGCGTCTAGATTCATTCCCAGATATTTGCCTCATTCGCAAATGGAACACGACCGGTATTAAGAAAGACAGGCAACCTATCTATTTTTTTATACGTAAAGTCCACGTGGACTGACTTTTGTACATTGAGTGCTATTCGCCATGTTTTTGTCCACTCATTAACATTATTAAAAGCATTTTGTAATTTAATCGTAACTTCGTTAATCGTTTTGCCTACTGCTAGTATTGCAGTATCATCAGCAAACGTTGCTACGATAGTGTCTTCTGTTTGAGGTATATCACGTGTAAATAGAAGGTACAGAACTGGACCTAAAACACTACCTTGTGGTTTGTGGTACCCGGGCCACTATTTCCTTGAAATTAGAATATTCATTTCCGTGTCTTACACGAAAAAGTCTGTTTTCTAGATATTCGTTTAGAATTTTATAAAGTCCTCCAGGCAGAACTTGTCTTAATTTGAGTTTGAGGCCTTCGTGCCACACCTTGTCAAACGCTTGCGACACATCCAAAAAGACCGTCGAACAGATTTTCTTTTCTTCAAGAGCTCTCTCAATTACTTCAGGTCAGGTATCCTATGCACCTGATCAATGGTCGAATGCTTTCTTCTAAATCCGAACTGATGTTCTGGTATTAATTGTTTTTCTTCTATTATCGGCTGCAGGCGAAGGAGTAGTATTCTTTCAAAAACTTTTGATATTATAGGAAGAAGCGAAATCGGTCTGTAAGACTTCTTTTCATGAGATAGTTTGCCAGGTTTCAAAACCATTATTACTTCTGCCACTTTCCATTGGCTCGGAACATATTCTAACCTAAGGGCGGCATTTATTATATAAAGAAGGTTGATCAAACCTTTACGAGGAAGCATTTTTAGAATTTCTGCCGTGATTAAGTCATAACCTGGAGCTTTATTGGACTTAAGCTTCATTATTTCTCTTTTTAACTCGGCAAGTGTAGCATTTCTTATTATGTAGCTGTCATTTGATATAAAATTCATATTAAAATTTTCGTTGAGTGCTTGTCCATCGAAAGGCTTAAATGTTTCCTCCAGGTAATCGGCGAATACCATAGCCTTTTCTTTGTCACATTTAGCCCATTTATTTTGGCCTTCCTTAAAAGGAGGCGCTGGAAGCTTTGGTCTTTTTGTTACTTTTATAGCTTTCCAAAGTGAGTAGTTAGAATCTTTTCCTGCTGTCAGATTTTCGAGGTAGTTTTCAACTTCACCGTTTTTAAAATCTGATATTCTCGTTTTAAGCAAATTACACAATCGATTTAAGTTAGCTTTGTATTGCGGAACACGGGTTCGCTGCCATTTCTTGCGTGCTTTTCTTTTCTCTTTCACTAAATCTCTTATTTCTTGCGGATATTTTATATCTTTCCAGCGCGGCATTTCCCTTTGATAAGGTGTGTTATTCCATGCTGCCTTTTGTATCATATCAACAAAGGTATCTACGGCGTCTTCAAGTTCGAGAGACGTTTGTAATGATATCCTTAATTCAACGCTGTCCTCGATATCTTTCTTAAATCCATCCCAGTTGGTTTTACCGTTTGTTAACCTGGGTGGTTTTTCAATTTTTATATGACTTTCGCTCGTATTGAGTATGACGGCAGAATGATCCGAGAAGAGATCAAAGCTCCCTGTAATTTCAACATAGTTAGAGGGTATTCCTTTTACCATAAATAAGTCGATTAGGTCAGGTATTTTTGACGGATCAGTTGGCCAGTAAGTTGTATTTCCAGTCGAATGAAAATCGCAATTATTTTCCATTCCTGCCTCATATAGCATTCGACCCTTTTGAGATATGCATCTTGAGGCCCAGAAGGTGTGTTTTGCATTAAAGAATTAAAGTCACCACCAACAATGAAGTTTGGGCTTAGTGACTTTATCAGTGTCGTAAATTCACTCTTATCAATTTTGCAACGCGGAGGGCAATATATTGAAGAGACATTGAGAAAAATATTTCTAGTTCTAACCTGAACACTACTCAATTGCATTGATTCCACCTCTATTTTCAAGCCTATCGAGTGTTCAATGCACTTTTTTATATATAACGATGATCCACCTCTTGCTTTGTTTGACGGATGAACAGCGTGGTAGTCATGAAACCCGTGGATTTTAAGATTTGATTCATTTTTTGCATGCGTTTCTGATATCAAACATATGTCGATATCATTTTCCTGCATAAACATCTCTAATTCTCCAAGTTTTTGCCATAATCCGTTGGCATTCCACGTAAGAAGTTTAAGCTTTTCCATCATATATTTTTTGAAAGAGGTTTGGGTTTTTGAAATCTGATATCGCCGTTTTTAGCATATTACACAAGTGATTTAAATGAGCTTTGTGTTGAGGAGCACGGGTTCGCTGCCATTTCTTACGTGCTTTTCGTTTCTCGTTTATCAAATCTTTTATTTCCTGCGGATATTTTATATCTTTATAGTGCGGCATTACCCTTAATTGATAAGATGGTATTCCATGCTTTCTTTTGTATTATATCAACAAATGTATCTACTGCGTCTTCAAGCTCAAGAGGCGTTTGTAATGATACCATCAATTCAACGTTGTCATCGGTATTTTTCTTAAATCCTTTCCAGTTGGTTTTACCGTTTGTTAACCTGGGTTGTTTTTCAATTTTGACAAGGCTTTCGCTCATAGTAAGTATGCCTGCAGAATGATCTGAGAAGAGATCATGGCCTTCTCAAATTTCAATACGGTTAGAGGGCATTTCTTTTACCATAAACAAATCGATTAAGTCAGGTATTTTTGACTATCTATAGCTGACCAATTTCTGAAACTAGCTGACCTTTTTATAGATCTTAGGGCCTTTCGGGTATGTATATAAAGTTAGCAGGACATTTTTGGAACTCCATGTTAAAAACTATCCTATCATTAATTGCTTTTTTGGTTTAAGAAAAAATGGGTGTCCTGCTAACTTCATATGAACTTGGCAGGACACAAGTTTTTTCGCAAACCTAAAACGCAATACATATTTTTTTTGCGTAACTAATTCGCAATTAATTAGTTCTCAAAATCAATTTTTTTTAATCGTTTATACAAATTTTTGAGAAGTTCGTCCTGCTAAGTTCATATGAAGTTAGCAGGACACCCATTATTTCTTAAACCAAAAAAGCAACTAACTAATGATAGGATAGTTTTTAACATGAATTTCCAAAAGTGTCCTGCTTACTTCATATACATCTTTCGGGTGTTATTATTTTTTTACAAATTTACCATAAATGAGGTGCCAAAAACCACGCGTAACCTTGAGCGACATAGAGAAAGTTTAAGATTGATTACAAGTTATCTAGGGCTGACCAATTTCTGGTACCAGTTGACTTTTTCTGACCAATTACTGACCAACTAGATGGCATTTTTTAATCAAATACCAAAGGTCCAGAGCCTGCATAGCTACTTTCTCTAATTTCAAAATTCTTGAACGCAAGAACTAGTGAGACAAAATTGAAAAATCCTATATATACAGTAGAAAAAGTTAAAGAAATATCAACACGAAATACTCATCATTTATATGCATAGCTGACATTCTGTTTTGATCAAAAACAACAATCAACGCTTAACTTGATCTTATAGTAAATCATTGTACATGTTTGTATATTCTTAACATTGATTCTAACGTTAATTCTTTTGTAACTAGAGTTTAACTTAAATCAAACAGAATTAGAAAAGTTAGTCCTTAATGATGTTTACAAAGTATTCTGCATTTAGTTATGGCTCTTAAGGTATGTTGCGAATAATTCTCGAAAAACTGCCACGTCGCGTCGCGTCTATGTTACTATGTCATTTACAAGCTTCGAAGATTTTACTAATTCTGCTGACAAGAGCCAGGTAATTAGCTAATAGTATGACGAACACTAAATACACGCTAGTAAAATCAACACAACAAGGCGAAGCTCTCTAATCATGACGAGACGTATAGCGTAGGCAAAATGACTCATAGCATATCGCAAGGACTTTTTTCGGTTGTTGTTTACTAACCACAAAACCAAGTGATGGTGTTGGTTCTGGTTTTGTTGTATTCAGGTCACGAGCCCTAAAGGAAGAAGAAATATTTGATTTTGTAATTTGGTACATTTAATTTCTGTAATCAGAGAGTGAGGGAAGATATATACATCTTAATGTCGCGTCTTGAGAATCCAGCTTTCTGTGGATTACAAATGAACTGTTCATAAACACAGATAAATAGACGAACAAGGATGTCGCTAATTTTGAATGAGTGCGGGTTGTGATGGTGGCATTTTATTTGTGTGATGAGCACTTGTCATTTAAATCGCTAATAGTGGTTCATTGTTTATGTTCAAGGTGAAGGGAGGACTATAGGCGGATTTGTAGGAGAGAAAAGAATGAGTAAGAGTTTTTGATCAAAGCAATCAATGATAAGAATTTTAATTTATTCCGAATTGAACTCCTTGATGTAAGCATCAGTTTGATTAAGTTGCGTACAAATTACCAGCTCTGAATAAATTTAAATATTTGAGGAGATTTTTGTTGTCAATTTATTTTGCATAGTAATGGGAAAGTGGTCTATTTGATAAGGTAGATGTTTAAGTCTACAAAAAATATTTACCTTGAATGAGACCAAAAAGCCTTGTAATTTAAAATTTTGAGGTATTTTAGAGTGGTGCGTCCTAGGGGAGAGCATTAAAAGTACGAGATGGTTTGCAGGTTTTGAGTTTTTGAAACGTCCTGTCGTCCTTAAGTGAAGTGGCTAGTAATGCCTGGAAATTCTTTCCCTAATATGTAGGTGTGTGACATTGATTTAAACCCTAAATTCTCAGCAAATGTGCACTGGTGAAAAATATCTTTCGGAATTTACGATGATTTGAAGGCAAGGTTCCGTGCAGCATGGTTTTCGGCAATCATAGTACTGCTTCAATTTAAAAACATTTTTAGTAAGGAGGCTACTAAAAAGGAACCTTTCGCAGCACCATCTGAGATTTTCTGCTGAAAATTGGTTATTTAGAAAAATACAACAACTTTTCCGGAAGAAGTTAAGTTCAGGCCCACGAGTTCTATTTTGAGTTTATCGCCATTCATGGATGAAAAAGGAACATTTAGGTAAGGTTCGAGAGTGTAGAAAGCAATTAATTCTTATGCATCAGATAATCCAGCCATTTTAGCTAGGACCCATCCGTTAGTAACTGCCTGAATGCCGGCTTGCCTTCAATTTGAGACCTTTTACCATGAGGGGGTGAATTGCTTCGGGCCTTTATATGTTAAATACGGAAGAGGTACAGCTAAGCGATATATATGGAATGATATTTACCTACTTGAGTTTTGTGGCCCAGCAAATCGAATTGGTCAATGATCTCAGCATGGAGCAGTTCATTATGGAGGTTTGCCGTTTTCTCATCAACCGAGTGATTAAATAGCGAAACTATGGTCTCAATGTGATCGGAAGAAAAAACCTAAAAAAAAAAGGTTTAAAGGTGTTACTCGATAAGACGCTCTTCTGAATGCGCTAATGGAAGCACAGAGACAGATCAAAAGGAGAAAACTGATACATATCCTCATCGATCCAGAGGGCCCCAAGTGGTTACTCCAAATTTAGTTCTTTTTGGTGATGGCGATCGAGATGTGTAATGGCTTCTGGAGTATTTTCTGATCATGATCAATGGAGTAGGTTGTACTCGTATAGTCATCGAGCAAAACATTTATTGAAGGAGTAGATGAGGCCTTGGTTGGTACACAGAGAAGGTGCCTCCAAGAGATAACCAGGTGTTCCAGAGGTGGTACAAGGATACGAAGCGGGCAGCATTGTATTTAAGGTTGAACCAGGTGAAGTTCGACCGGCAGTAGAGTAACAGCTGTTTAGCCAGGTGAGGATGAAACTGTACGAATTGCGGACGTACCTATGGCAAATGAAAGTTTAATAGCAAGAGATTATTCGGGAGGCCCATTGTCTTGGATCTGGAGTCTTCACTAAGAGCTTCACACGGGCCCCGGGTGTCATCAAGTCATAGTGTCCTAATGGACCTTTAGAACTTCAAGTTATTTCAAATGATTTCTTTTATGATTCAGCCTGGCAACGTCTTGGGAATTTTGAGCAGAAAACATCAAAACGTCAAAGAACTCGAGAAGCTATACTTTAGCTTCCAATTTAAATAAAAATTGGAAAAGTTCTATTGCGAGGCTAAAATAGCTCCTGAATGGCTTGATGGCTAGTGCGTAGGACCAGCGGCGTAGCTACCTAGGGGCAAACTGGGGCGGCGCCCCAGGGCCCCGAAGGTTTTGGGGCCCCAGAGACTGACATCAGAAACAATTTTTCAAAGTGAAAATAAAAGTTCTTTTTATCTTTAAGAAAGTTTTGGCTCAGTTTGTTTTGAATATTATGGGTCAGTTTCAAGATTTATGGGTAAATTATCGGAACTTTTTTGCCAGATTAATTTCAACTTTTGGCTTAAAATATCTTCGACAATAATATCCTACAGAAACAGATAAAAACTTGGATAGCCTATCTGCCGGTCCAAGTGGCTGTTAAAGCTTTTATCTAGAAGATGCCTACCTGCTATGAGTTTCCGTCCTAATATTTTGAATTACACTTAAAATCGATCCGTTGCGGTTCATACTGGGGGGTCATTCCGTATTTCGATTATCGCCAGACGATATCGCTTAGACGATAGTCTTGCTTTCCGTAACTTTGAAAATGACTATCGTCTTGGCGATCTCGTTTTGGCGATGAATTATTTGCTCTACGTAAGTCAATAATCGTCAAAACGCTATCGTCAAAACGATAGAGCTTAGACGATAGCTAAAGAGGTATCGTCTTGTAATTATTTGAGTGTTTTAAAAGTGATAAATGCCTTTTCGTTGATTTTTAACAATTGTTTTTTTTTTCAATAATATGAAAACAAAACAATTATTGAATAATTACGGCATATATGCACATATATCAGTTCATGGTTTGAGTTTTCAGAAAAAAAATCTTACCAACTAATCATACTTGCTCAATAATCGAATTAACAAAAAGTATCTGCCCAGTGATAAAAATTCGACCATTTATACCAAAATAATCGTTTATCCATACAGGCTCCTATGTCAACAGGGCTCTCATCGCGTAAGACGATGATCGTCTGACGGTGTCTTTTTCACGTTTAGTTAAACGCGATAGCTAAGGAGTGCCTACTCTTTTTGGTTTTGAGAAAAAAAAAGTTAAGAAGCAAAAAAGCATATCTTTGCTAGATATATTTTATTCAATAGTAAATAATTTTGATGCACATCATTCATTTTTTTACAATTTTGCACTTTTTAAATAACCAAAGAATTGGACATCGTAGAGGATGAGAGAAGAGGCTATGTCAACTGTTAGAAACCCGCACCGTGATTAAAGGCATTGTCTTTTTTGTATTTTTATATTCGTTTTTAACACTGGGCTGCTTGTAGGCAAAAATCGTATTTTTAAAGGGACCAGCTGCTTTCAGGCCTTGTTTCTTTAATGTTGCGCAACGTAAAGAATCAATTTATCTACGAACACAAACTTTAACGGACGATATTGCAGTTACATTTTTAAAATAACCTGACATTTCAAATAAAATTACAAGGATTTTTTGTTTTGACAGCAAAATTTAATTTTCAAATTCATTTCATTCATTCAAAAAAATAAACGATAGAAGAGACGATAGTGATTTAGTTACGTGAAGCAAATTATAGACGATATCGTTAAAGATAATCGTTTTGACGATTATCGTTTTAAAAATTACGGAATGACCCCCCTGAATTAAAATCAGTTATTAAATTAAAACGACAAGGATTTTCATTTCTGACAACAAAAACTTAATTTTAAGTCTGTGTTTGCTTTTTAATAGGCGAGTTCAGGAAAGTGAGATCTCAGAGCCCTCAGCAATCTCAGTCTCGTGAACAGGATTCTTAAGATATTTTGCTGTCAAATAACTGAGGAACGAAAATACTGGATTGTCTTGCTCAGTTTTTGACACTCAGCCGTCGGAGATCTCATTTTCCTGAACACGCCTAGTATTGTTCTCAAATGGTAGCCTCTAGTAAACATTTTGACTTGTGCACAAATTTCAGAAGTATATGTTGCCATTTGGTGAGAAGTTCAACTAGAAGAAATGGGAGCATTTCGTGATATCATTTTTACAGATCTTTTCACACGATGCAAAACAAAAAAAATCCATAAAAACTGACTCCTGGGATCATAAATGAAAAATGCCGTTTTGACTTTGCTTCTGGTACTCTGTTATACGGCCGAGATTGATTATTCTAGCAGATTATTTGGAAAGGGTTTTACTCTTTTTTCGGACAGAATACATTTCATTTATATTCACCCCGATTACAAAATCCAATGAGTGAGTTGCAGAGGGAGTCACATTGAATTCTGACATTTCGCTCATAGTAAAAAGGTCTTGAGTCTGATTCCCTCCGATTTTCTTCAAATTTTGAACTTAAGGTTTTTTGTAACTCTCCAGAGGGGAAATTGAAATTTTTTTAGCTCTTAAAATAAAGGTACTTGCCATACAACCGTTAAGGAAAATCTAATTTATCTCAAAAACGGCTCCAACGGTTTTGATAACAAGAAATCAGTTTATTATTGTAGATATGGTGTTCTTTCTGGTAAGAAAAAAAATTACCAAAAACATTTATTAACGGTACCTGCCATATAACGGTTTTTTTTTGGTTTTCTCATTTACCGCTTATTCGATTTCAATAAAAAAATTTTATAAAAGCTTTGTTAGAATATATATAATACTGCATACAAAAATTTTGGAAAAACTAAATTTTTAATTTTTAAAAAGATTCAATTTTTTTTTTGAAAATTCAATATTTCAAAAACGGGTTGATAAATTATTTTTAAATTTCATATTTAAATGTATATTAATTAATACTCAAAATTGGCATACCAAAAATATTTTTGAAAAATATTACAAACATTTTATATTAAGTTAATTAATTAAGTTTTAAGAAAATGGTTCCAACGATTTAATTTTTTTTTTTTGTATGTATTCATATTTTTTCAAGTTATCAAATGGCATACCATTTTTGAGATCTAAGTTATTTATCATGCTGTTTATACAATTAAGGGAACGATTTAAATGCTTTTTTATACTTTTTCTATAATTACTTGAATATTTTTTTAAAATTTCTTAAGTCCCGCACACAATTTGAACACAAGAGCAAGTACGTGCGATTCAGTCGTGCATTTTATTTGCTATTGTCAACAAACTACATACATGCTAAGCTTTAAAAATTATATGCCTAACAGACATTATGCTGACAGTTATTGTAAAAAATTCCTATAACATTACATAAATAAATAAATAAATTGGGTGGCGCAAATAAATTGGGTGGCGCAACAGCTCGTGGAGAACCAGGGCCTAGTGACTTACAACTCTCAAGTATTCCTGTGTGCGTGTTGTTGGCAGGAATGGACAGGACCTACAGTGTTTTTCCAAGACCAAACGGCTAAATGAGAAGCACTTTTGCATAACAAACTTAGGATTTGTCAGTTCCTCACAAGAAGCAGTACCTCGGATAAAACATTTCTGTTTTTAGGTGGCACGGCTGAGAATCGAACCCAGACCTTTTTCATGACAGTCTTACGCACTATCCATCATGCCACGAGGTACTACGACATTACATACCTATCTTCTTAAATTTCTCATTTTTATGTTAATCAAAAACGAAACCAATTTCTGTTAAGGGGCCCCATTTTATTTTCTGCCCCAGGGCCCTCGCCCATCTAGCTACGCTACTGCGTAGGACTGTCATGCCAAAGGTGAGGGTTAGATTCCCAGCCATGCCACCTAAAAACAAATGTTTTATCCGAGGTACTGCCTCTTCTCTCTTCCTCTGCGAGGAACTGAAAAATCCTCCAAGAGTATACTTGTCTTGAATAAGTGCTGCTCGGACTCGGCAAAAAACTGTCCCCTCCATTCCTGCCAACAACACGCACACAGGAATGGTTGAGAGTTGTAAGTCACTAGGCCCTGGTTCCCACGAGCTGTTGCACCACCAAATTTGTTGCTAAGTAAAGTAAAACACCTTATTAGGAACAGCCTACACGAAGAGAAAAATGATAACGGTCTCCGACTAAAGGCCTTTTCAGAAGCTCGTAATACGGTGGTAAGTAGCACAAGTTTTCCACGTCTACGAATTCGGAAAAGCCACCTGGTGCTCCCCAAATGGTCGATACGCCAACAAAATCGACCACCTGTTAATTGACAGACGACACGCCTCTTACATCTTAGACGTGCGTATTATTCGAAAGGCTAACGCCGACTCTTACCATTTCCTTGTAACGGCAGTTAAGTGTTACTGCTAAAAAAAAAACTCCGAACCACCACCGTAAAGAAGAAATTTGACTTAACCTACTTGGAGTCACCAGGGCCTACCAGTGACCATCAAACTCTGAGCGAGAAGCTCTCTGCTCTGCATTCACCTGCCACAGATTCCAACAACTTGTGGTCCCAGTATCACTATTTATCATCAAATAGGCAACCAAAACCACTGAAGTCTTTCGAATACCCCCGAAAAAGAACGCATGATGAATGCGTACAGTTGAAAAGGTTCTAAAAGATCCACATTCAAGTATGCTGCAGCGGAAAACAAGAGCAGCCAGAGAAGATTATCGAGCAAAAAGAATAGAAGAGTAAAAGACCCAACGTAGAAAGAAGAGGGTGTAAGCCAGCCTCCCAGCTCAAGGAGATCGAGCCTCGCGATTAAAACAATTACCCGGAAGTTTTATAAAAAAAAGTCAAGCAATAGGGTTCTGGCTTTAAATCCGCATCGCATTCACTTCGAAACAGTGATGGTAACCAGGATATTAGTTGTATTCAAGCCGCATTTCTAGCAGCTGCTGAATGGGCATCAGGTAGAGCGGGAAATAGAACGCAAAGCGAACCCAGCTCCAGGCAATGAAGACCCAATGCTTCCACCCAGTATAGAAAAGGTAGATTTAGCTATGAAAAAGCTCAAGAGCAAGAAGGCCACCGGATCTGATGGATTACCAGCGAAGTTCTTCAAGCACGGAGGTGATGTGTTGAAAGGGTACATGTATCAAGTCATCAACCAAGTTTGGGTGGAGCGAAGCATCTTCGATGACCGGTCTATGAGCTCCATATGTCCCATCTAAAGAAAAGGCTATCCTTTATGTGCCTCAAGAACTATCGCAGCATATCCCTGTAAACGTTGCATATAAGATGCTATACAACTACCAGTGTATCGATCGTCCGGCCAGGCAGATCAACCATAAACCCAATACTTGCTCTCAAGCAAATCCTTGAAAAGACTAACGAATTTCAAAGCAAGACTCACCATCTATTTATCGACTTTAAAGTCACATATGATAGCATTCATCGCCACGAGCTGAACTTGGGATCCCTGGAAAACTGATCTAGTGTTGTGTCGTGACATTGAAAAATACGCCATGCAAAGTGCAAAGGGTAAAGCTATTTTGAACATGCACAAGACTTTGGCAAGGAAATTCGCTGATTCCTTCAATCTCGTTCTGGAGAAAATAGTGCGGACGACAGACGTTAACACTGAAAGCACTATTTTCAATAGATCTGTCAAACTTCTAGATGATGCCGACGGTATCAACAGCATCAGCTGCTCCCAACATACCTCAAAAGAGGCTTTCACAGTTGAAGAACAGGCTAAACTTGTTAGTTTTCAAGTGAACGAGGACAAGACCAAATACACGCTATCAACTTAAAATGAGAGATCTGTCAACCGGCTAGGACAAAACGTCTCTATTGATAGCAACAAGCTCGAAGTAGTTGAGAAGTTTATCTACCTCGGAGTAATCATTTATCTCTCGAACGACATCTAAGTGGAGATCTGACGAAGAATTAACCAAGCAAGCTGGCGCTTCTTTGGTTCTCACGAAAGACGAAGTGATTTGGAGATCAGTGCTTGGAAGGGGAATTCCTCCAAAAATTGTTGCCATTATAAGGGAGCCCTACAACAACGCAAAATGTTTTGTTTAACACAATGGACAGGGCAGCTATCTGACTCGTTCGAAGTGAGACATCAGGGAATGTTCTATCGTCAATTCTCTTTCTGCTGATATATTTGGTCAGTTTTGGTACTGCAGAGAGACAGGGCAATCAATGGAGACCATTTGAAAGGCTTAATCATTTAGACTATTCTGATGATAATACCCAAGGCGAAAGGAAGGTCGAGTGGTCTAAATAGCAAAAAGACAAACATAATGCTCACAAGCAGCGTATTTTTCTACAGGAGACGCCAGTTTGAGAGAAAGAAATAAATCCAAAATTAGTTTGGATGATAAGCAAGCTCACCTAGCTTTTTAACAATATGTGCAGAGCAATAAGCAGAACCCCAAAACACTATTCGTTCATATTCATACTCTAGCTAAGAATTCAGAAGTTTGGTAGCAAAAATTATAGACGAGGGTTGGTATTCTGTATCCATCAAAACATGTTTCTATTTGAAAACGGAAATGGCTCAGTGTCCGTGGACAATACGCAAACGTGACGTAAAATTAATTTTGTATTGAATTTGTTTATTTCATCTTTTTTTTTTCATAACAAAAGCAGTAGGTACCTATCTCTGAGTACATCTAGTCAGTTTCCTTTATAGAATGAAATGTATACAAATTTTCCACGATGGAATTTTAACAATTTGAGCGCCTTATTAGGTTTTCATTTTCCATCGCCATTAGTATCCAAGCCCCTTAAATCAAAGCCATATGAATAAGAGCCTTTCTCATATTCATATTTGCGTAAACCACTCACAAAACATTTCACGAAGTGAAATCAATCTAAGTTGGTGCTCCAGAATGAAAAATGATAAATGTGAATACCAAACCGAACAGGAAGGTAGGTATGTCAGTGTGTCAGCTTACACACTTTCTGTAGAGTTATGTAAATTCCTTTACTTTCCGTTTCTGCTTTATTTTGCTCCTCGTACAACTTGAAGGATGTTATAGGTTCTTGTATACTACGCGAGCAAAAACACACATATCATTCAATGGCAATTTCTATTGAGTGCACTGAGCTGTACAAATGCAATCTTTTCTGCACCATATCGTCGTATAGTTGTTTCTATTTATGTGGAAAATATTAAATGAGTAGAAAATATAAACAGGGTGACTCAATGCGAAGTGAAGGCTTTTTATTTAAAAGGTGTTTTTTTTAGACGTGTGGTTTTCAAGAAGGAATAAAACGCATATTATTTAATGTTAAGCCCAAGACTCTAGTTTTATTATAAAGATAAGGGCTTGCAATAATGTTTTAAAAATTATTTCGAGCAAGTGGCCGCCCGCGGCTGACTCGAATAAATTCCAGCCACTTTTTGCAGTAATTGGGGGATTGGGGCTGTATGTCGGCAATAAAGCGTTGTTCCTTGTTTCGTCGGCACTACATGCCAGTCTTGTTGGAACCAAAGGTCGTCAACATCAACATCCTCCCATTCAAGCACGAAAAAGTCATTAATCAGGACTCTTTAGCGTTCCCCATTGACTGTTACATTATGGTCGGCTTCATTTTTCATAATTTTTCATGGCAGAGCGCGAATCGAACCATTATTTTGGTAATAAATTTGCAAGATTTGCAAAAATTGTTCAGGAGTAAGTCTATTCATTATGAAATAGGCGTTTTTCTTTTTTAATTCAGAAAAGAGCTCTGAACAGAGTCCAAGCATGTCGAGCATGTTCTGAACATCATCTGAGCAAGTTTGTTCTGACCACCCTGAACTATTTTTGAAATACACCTGAATACTAGCTGTCAAATGCTATGCGTTCAGCATTGAACTCAGTCTGCTCGGTCATTTTATTCTGAGCTCATAGAGCACGCTCTGAACAAACTCTGAACACACTCAGAACGAAAAAAGAAATACAAATTTTTAGCTCTGAACGCTCCGAGCTAAAAAAGAAACACAACTTTTTGTTTGACAGTTCAGGCTCTGCTCTAAACTAAAAAAGAAAAACCCCTAATGGCAAACCAAACTGAGCATAAATTAAGTGACAGCTGTCAAAAAGACTAACTCTGAAAAAAGTATTGCCGGATTGAAAACCACCCGTTTCAAAAAGCACCCTTTGCTATAGGGCTTATTTTTGCCTTTGCGAATATACAGTAAGGCCCTACTAGATAAAATGTATTTTTACCATGCAAATTGTGGGGTAGTTTTGATTTGTTCACTTCTTTCTGTTTTCGGGGTGCTGAATCCGAATCTGAGGTCTGCGAACAAAATTTCGTAACGCAACGTGGAAAAAACCTCATTTTTTGGGAGTTTATCACTCAGGAGCCGAAAGCTATCAATTATTCGTAAATTTCATCCAAGCACCAACAAATTTCTGTTTAAGAGGCCTCCGGACGAATTGTTGAGAAATATGGAAAATTGGCCTAATGGATTCCAAAGGATCTCAGCCACGGAACCATGTATTGCCAAAATTTAAATTGAACAAAAAGTCGTTATTTTCAAATATTTCGAATTTTTAGTACATCTATTTGCCACATGATGGCTTTTCTTAGAAAATGAACATCATGTTGGATTTTGAATCAAACACGAACCAGATGCAACATTATACCACTATCGCAAGTGTACCTGCTGTTGTTGTTGGTTTTTGGGTATTCCATCTGTTTTTTTTTTGCAATTAATGAAGGTTGCAAAGCAGTGGTGGTAGTTTTCTTATCTTCATAGTTAGCTCTAACTTAAATTTTGCTTGTGTGTGTGTACACTTCAGATATATTTATTTCATTCTTGTCGATCTTGGCAAGAATTTTCGTTTTTAATTTTTGTACCACAAAATATATGTGAAGGTATGGAGAATAGTGAATGTTCTGAAGCAATGGTAGACTTGGTGGCGGTTGTTTATGTTTGCCATTTTTTGCTCTCATTTATCCTTTTTTGTGCGCTTGCTCTCTTGTATATACCTACATTAATTTCATAAATATAATCTCGATCTTCTAGTAATGACATAAGAATTTCGGTTTTTGGTGGTTTCGAGGATTTCTATACAGCATAAAAATAATATGTAGGTGGTATGAAAGAATATTTTGTTTATTTAATGTATTTATTTATTCAGTACCGAAATAAAAAATATGTTAAGAAATACACATGAATAACATACCTAATTTGTTTAATTGCAAAAATAAACTTATCGAATCGAGGAGTATGTTCGCAAATAATTTTCATTCCTTTAAATCGAGTAAACTTATTGTAAAGTTAAAATGCTATTTTTTGCATATTTAAAGCATAAATAATAAGGATTCATTATTTCTATACATTCATGTTTTCTTCTATGAATTTTATATGCAAATGTGCCCGAAAATAGCAATATTTTCACTCTAAACAAATTTGCACCTCTTATGTTTAGTAATTTATCATTTTTACTTGAATCATTACAATTTTCTAAAATTATAATCCTTGTTATATTATCATTCATTTCATACCTCAAAAAAAATTACTGAAGTTATAAACCATTTGCGGAGAGCTTATTCGTGATATTCCAAATCCGGTATTTGTACCTAGTTTGCAAAATTTTGGGTTGAGTAATGTTTAAAAATCGATATAAAATCCTGTGGTTAGCCTAGCAATAAGTCTGATACACGAAAATAACTTGTTGTTAATCAAAATTATTACAAAATTCAAATTTTTAAAATCGTATTTAAAATGAAAAGATTATTGCAAATAGAGTGAAAGCGTGCTTTGAAACCTTTCGAAACCTCTCAACTACTCAAACGAAATGCAAATATAATTTTAGCACGCTTTGAAAATTTAAATTTTTTTCAAATTTCTTCAGATATCTACATTATTTCTGAAAAAGTGAAAATCGAAGCAGTTTTTCTCGACTTATATCCAAATTAATACAGCTGGATCGACATTTTTTTTTGATTTTTTGTTTGCTAAGTCTTGAAAATGATCAAAATGCAACTTTGCTTGTAATTGATTGAAATTTATTTGGGAGCTTGTGAGCAATGCACATAAACTTTCTCATATATGTACACTCAAATTTTAGTTTGGTTTTGCAAAATAGAATTTTGGAAAACTAAAATCATTTGGTGGATGTGGTCAGCAGATATGAACTACATAATTCACAGGTAGGAGGATTTATACAGGGTGTCCTGTAAATAATGGGTAAATTTGTAACTGGTTGTAGCAAGCCTTATGGCCTTTCCAGAAAAAAATATAAAAACAAATATTTTCCCAGTGGTTACTATGTTATAATATTTTTTTCCAAAAGTTGTTAAGAAGTACTATACTTTCCTCAAATACGTGAACGCTACGACCATGGATGAACAATTTTTAGTATTTTTCTATTTTTGTAATATTCTAGAATAACTGTTGTAATAGATGGGTGGTAAAATTTAATAGTAGTTATTGCATTTTTTTTATTATAATTTTTTAAAATATTTTTTCAGTACAAAAATTTATTTTCACAAAAGTTTGATTACCTCTAATAAATTAAAATTGTGTGAGAACATGAATGGCCAATTGCTTAAAAAGGTTGTCTATTTAATGCACTTTCCAAATTGGTAAAACACATGCTTGTGTATTAATGAAATAACCAAGAAAATTTGTCAATCATCTAATAAAACAGCTTTTAACATTTTGGCAAAATGTCTATCAAAATGTTACAATTACCTCAGAATTTGGGTTGGACAAAGATTTTCTCTTTTGATGTGTAAGGGGGTGCAAGTATAAAACTCGATTTTAGGTGTTGAAAGCCCCACCATTTGGCCACCATATTGAAAAACGAGTTTTAAAAAGATTTCCATGGCAACTTAAATTTTATTAGTTTTAGAAAAAAAACTTTGGTACAAATTTGTAGCAAATTCAATTCTCTTCAACACACTTTTTACCCTAAAGTTATTAATAAAAAAGTTATAATCAAAAACATATGATTTTTTTCAATGTTTAAATTTTGTTTATAACTTTTTTATTTATAACTTTAGGGTAAAAAGTGTGTTGACATAAATTGAAGAGAATTGAATTTGATACAAGTTTGTACCAAAGTTTTTTTCTAAGACTAATAAAATTTAAGTTGCTACGGAAAATTTTTCAGAACTCGTTTTTCAATATGGTGGCCAAATGGTGGGGCTTTCAACACCTTAAATTGAGTTTTATACTTGCACTGAACCCCCATACACATCAAAAGAGAAAATCTTTGCCCAACCCAAACTGGGAGGTTATTTTAACATTTTAATAGATATTTTGCGAAAATGTTAAAAGCTGCTTTATTAGATGATTGACAAATGTTCTTGGTTATTTTGTTAATACACAAGCATGTGTTATACCATTTTGGAAAGTGCATTAAACGGACAACTTTTTTAAGTAATTTTCCATTTATGTTCTTATACAATTTTAATTTATTAGAGGTGGTCAAACTTTTTTGAAAACAAATTTAACAAATTTGTTTACTGAAAAAAATATTTAAAAAAATTATAATAAAAAAAATGCAATAACTACGGTTAAATTTTACCACCCATATATTACAACAGTTATTCTGGAATATTACAAAAATAGAAAAATAGTAAAAATTATTCATCCATGGTCGTAGCGTTCACGTATTTGAGGAAAGTAGTACTTGTTAACAACTTTTGGAAAAAACATCATAACATAGTAACCACTGAGAAAATATTTTTTTTTATATTTTTTTTCTGGAAAGGCCATAAGGCTTGCTACAAGCAATTACAAGGTTATCCATTATTCACAGGACACTCTGTATATATAATTAAAAAATGTTTCAAAATTTTTTTTGGAAAATCAAATATTTCGAAAACGACATGATGGATTTTTTTGAAACTCGATATTTAAGAGTTTTTAGTACTCTCTAAAATTTAAAAAAAAAATACATTTATGAAAAACTAACGGTACCTTCCATACAAAAGTTAGTAAACCGCACAGGAAAATTTATTTTTTACTTAAAAACGACTCCTACGATTTTGATTAAACTTTTTTCATATACTAAAATTAGTACGATCTACTTTCTTATCTTCTTATTTGGAATTTTCTCGTTATCGGCTTAACAGATTTACATGAATTTTTATATTCAAATTTCAGATAAGATCAAATAATATTGCATAGCTACATTTTCAAAAAAGTAGAAGGATTTAAAAAAAAGTTAAATTTTTTTTTTTGAAAATTCGATATCTCAAAAACGGGTTGACAATTTTTTTTTAATTTTTTTTTTATATACACATAAATATTTACTTAAGACTTGCATACCAAAATTTGTTCTAAAAAATGTTTTTAGAATTGTATATACCTATAAAAAATAATTTTTTTAAAAAACCGCTCCAACGTTTTTAATTTTTTTTTCCCCTACAATTACATATGGGTGATTCCATAGAAAACGACCCTTTACGAAAAATCACAAAATATGACTTAGAATTGAAAAAAGTACCGTTAGACGGTGTTAAAAGATTGCATGTTTGATTTTTAAAGAGAAATTATCAATAATTTTTTTTATCACCGCTTATTTCGCAGCTCAAACCACTTTGCAGAATAGGTCTCCAAAAGTGACTTTTGGTTATCAGAAGCTCAAAACCCTATTTTCAATAATTAATTGTTTCACAATTTGAGAACCGGTGATTATTTGCCCTCTAAGCCCTCTAAGCACGTTTTCGTGTCATTTAATTATTCAATAGTAAATACAATTTTAGTTTTTAGGCAGTTGATTCATAAAGTGGTAAGTGTCACGCCCGTAACAAAAAAACGTTAGGTATGTTTCATTACTAGAAGAAAAAAATTTGTATCAATGTGATAATTTGGGGAAAAAAGGAGAATACAATGATCTACTGTCAGACAAAATTTCAAGACTTTGAAATTAATACTGACCCCGTATTTAAAATTTTAAGTCTATGTCACACCCGTAACAGGTTGGCATTTCAAATCATAATCTTTCTGTTTTTCAACTCAATTTTAGTTTTGTTGCCTTAAGATATGAAACTCATGATGTAGGGATATAATTCTAAGAGAATCTACTTTAAATATAAATTTAATCGGCTTTAAGTGAAAGTTTTCCCTATTTTAAAAGAAAAAGGAAAAAATCTCATTGAAGTGAGAGATCTATTCACTTTTCGGTGAGAAAAACTTCATTTTTCTAGAGAAAGTGTTCCTGTCATCATCTGAGATTTGATTATGCATCGATGACAGCAATTTTCCGTCAAAATATAGTATATTATATTGTTTTCATGCAAAAAAATCACACTCGGTCACACCCGTAACGATGACCTATCACACCCGTAACGTTTTCAAATAAAAATTTTGTATAGCTTTTTCTAGTTTTGCATCTCATTTCTTAACTGAAACTGAAGATCAACTATCTGGGTTAGTATATGCAAAAGAATGATACATACTTTTCATGCAATATTTTACACCACATGAAAATTAGATATCTTAATCGCAAATCACCAGTTTTCTAAGGTCACAACCGTAACGCAACTAAATTGCACCCTATAACTGAACCACTAATTTTTCATACTTTAATATACTAATTTTTTAAAAGGGCTTCAGGTGTCCTATAGAATAGTAAAGTTATTATTAATAAATTGGGAATAGTATGTGAGTAATTAATAAAATATGGAGTCTCACTGTCACACCCTTAACGATGGAAACACCCATATATTAAATCAAGAATTAAATTGGTATTCTTTTTTCACCTCAAACTGTCAAAAGAATTGTTTTAGCCAATTCAAATGTCGTATTTCATGCTTCTCTACATTTTTCTCTTATAATTTCCATGTTTTTATAGGTATACAATTTTCTTAAACCCGCAGTGTCTTGAACATAAGAGCAAGTGCATGCGACCCAGTAGTGCATTTTATTTTAAATACATACCTAGGTACCTATCTAACTAGGAACTTTACTATTTTTGTAAAGTTATTCATTTCCTGAAGAAACGACATATTTTGGGTTTAAAGGTAGTATAGGTACATATTTATAATTCATAATTTGGGAATTTTTAACAAATAATAGTTAGGTACCTACCTACCTACATTTTCATTATAAATAAAATCACAAATAGCTAATTATTTTGTTAAATTAATCGCTTTTGTTATTTACCTTCCAATATCTAGAAGAAAAAATCTTGAAACCACACACAAAACAAAAACACCCATTAATTAAAATAATCAATTCCTTCCGGTCTTCCTGCTTGATCCTTTACCTACGATAACAATATCCTAAAATCTAAAATCATTCAAGTTCAAGATCAATTTGAAAAAACTACCCCCATTCCAATAAGTGCATGACCTACAAATACTTTGAAATTTTTGTATCTATCTACCCTCATAAGAAAACAAAAACTACGAAAGAAATGAAGATACAATATACAAATACTATCTACATTTATCATAACTTTATTTCCAAACGAGAAAAAAATAAGACAGGCAAAACTTCACAAATAGCGCTTTTCGTGCACCACTACACCAAAGCAAAAAATCACATTTAAGTAATATCCATTTCCAACAAACGAATACATTTACAAACACTTTACTCCCTATCCTTATACCCAAACTGAAATAATGAAAAAAATAAAAATCGTAAAGTTTGGTTTGTGCACTGTTTTTTCTTGTTCAATAGACAAAGAGTAAGTAGTGCAAGGGAACAAAAACAAAAAAAGCTGGCTGTGTGCGCTGTGCGCGAATACCTTTTTTCTGTTTCCTTATGTGTCGTATGCGTACCACTCGAACGATATTTGTTTGAAGATCAAACATGTTCTTAGGGGTGGGTTTTTTATTTTTTATTCGAAGATAGAAATCTTCGAATCTGAGTTCGAACTTTTGTCCGGAGGCCTCTTAAGAGGCCTCTACCCAAAATCTCGAACTCAGATTCGAAGATCGGAACTTCGAATAAAAATAAAAACCAAAAAAGTCACTCCGCATGAGACAAGCAAAAAGACAAAAGAAACACAGAGTCATAGAATAGATAGGTACTAATACACACATAACTTTCTTTTATTTTCTTGCTTTTTTTTGCATGCATTGTGTGCTGTATCTGGTATGTGTTTACTTATTGTCGTGTTTGTGTACGTTCTACGTATGAAGTATTGAGTTTTATTTTTGTTCACTCGCAGTGAGATCGGTGGAACACTTGATAAACGAAAAAAGGATTTTCTCTACATAAATGGAAATTTGGTGATGTTGACCTTGACTCAGATTTATCTAACGTTATTGTTGTAGTAGGTAGATCGTAGATGTATTATGCTTCCCTGCTTTTATTGAAGTTTCAAAGTTAGTAAGTAACACATTGTATTTTTTCTTGTTATTTCACATTTTGATAAAATCAAGAAAAAGAAAACTCTCATGCAAAAAAATTATTTTTTTTCTAAATTTAGTTTTTAATGCAATAGGTACACCTAATCCACTGCAATTTTGTACGCAAAATGTAATGAAGTTTTGGCTCCTACGTACCTACATAGTAACTTTGTGGTTGACAGTGGCTGTCGTCGTGTTGTTTGCGCTGTGCTGATTTCTGTAAGAATATGATAGTTATGGGGTTAACCATTGGTAAATTCAGATTTCCATCTAAAAATTGATTTTTTTCGTTGCCAATGGAATGCGATTTGAAGTTGATTTTTTTTTTTCAATCTATTTGTATAATTTATTGTGTATGTATCTCTTTATTCGTAACAATTTGCATTGGTCCACTTTTCGCAGAATAATATTAGCTGCATGAATTAAAGTCTCCTTTTTCTATTAACAATTATTTTCTTCATGTTTTGAGCACAATTTTTACAACCGACATAAAATAAAAAATCAAAACCTGTATTTGTAAACTAACAGCTCAAAATTGTTTTGGAAGGTATTAGTACCTACAAGGAGAATTTTTTCGCCCAATGAAATGCAAAAATATTAAGGAAATTTTCTAATAATTTTGTATTACATTCTAATAGATTAGTATTAAAAATTTATATAAAAAATTTTATATAAAAACGTATTTTGTAGTTTGATAGCTCTGAGGAATTGTTTCTGTTTTTTGTTTAAACCAGAGTGAAAGCCTTGTTTAATGCTTAGTTATAATTAAAAACATTCACATCGAACGAAATGTGCATTTTGGATCAAATTCGAGTTTAGAAAGCCTTGGAAAACTCCCGCTCGAAAAAGTGAACAGGACTGGTTTTTATTACTTCACTATATCGAGCGTCTACTGTATGTATTTTCTTACTAGGTAACCACGGACTTAGTTTGTAGATATATTAACAAATTTTGAGAGTATTTTGAAACGTTTCAATGTATATAATCATGGTAGATTTTACTATAAATAGGTATGTGATTACACCTATACAGATCAGTTAAATTGCACTTAAAAAGTACAGATTTTTTCGAGTTTAAATGTAGCTCGTAGAGAACCAGGGCCTAGCAACTTACAACTCTCAACCATTCCTGTGTGCGTGTTGTTGTTGTTGGCAGCAATGTTTAAATTTAGGTACCTACCTACCCATTAATTACTGTCCTTAAATTGAGAGGAACGTTCCTCCTAGAAATAAATTCTATCTAAAAACAAATTTACTAAATCTGGCTTTCTCGCAAATGCAAATACCTACCTACCCACATAAATAAATCTAGACAAATAGGTACCTAGGTTTCTGAAATTTATTTATTATTAACATTATCATAGAATTAAAAATTCGTACGTACCTAATTGGTTACGTAAATATTCCTTATCATTATTATACATAATATGTACATAAATTTAATTATTTCATTCTCTTCACACAAATTAAGTGCTACAGAAGGATACAATTAGGTATTGTAATTCTTTTCCAAATTGTAAGTTTAAAAACTTTTTTTTTTAATTTTTAAATCAAGAAACTCTGTAATTTACTTATGTACGTATGTATGTTTCTTGTCATTTTTGTATTTATTGTATAAATATGTAAATAAATAAAACGAACAAAATATACTCCTTTCCCAGCACTAGAAGTCAAAACAGAAATTTATTTGATAACAAACTTATCCTTCATTGCTTTACATATTTTCCTACGTGGCATACAAAAATTATCGGAACTGAAGAAAGCGAAAACTCTTGTCATTATAACAAGATCGAAACGAACGAAAGCAGGCATTTTAAAATTACAAATAAAAATAAACCGCCACCAAGTCTACCATTGCCATCACAGCAAACAAAAAAAAATACATTATCCACCCTCAAACGCAAAACCAGAGAAATCCTTCAAAGAAAAAACCATTCCAAAACCTCCAATCATGCATATGAATGTAACCTGCTAACACATTCACAAAATTCACTGCAGGAAAAGAAAGATAGAATGCATATCCAAAATCCAACAACAAAATTAGATACACTTGCGCTTACCCAGCAAATACCATTCACCACCTTACTCCATGGTTCTGCTCTCATATATCTAGGTATCTACACCACATCTTGTCTGAACCACTCATACACACAAACATCCACTCGCATTTCAAATTTGTCATACTTTTTTTTGTTTATTTTCCAATCTTCGAAAAAAACCATCTTGTAGCCGATAGGTGAACTAAAAACCGCCAGTAAAATAAAATAACGACTTTTATTCGAAAATAAAGACTTTTTTAAAATGTGTTATTTTGCAATAATAGATCAATTTTAGACATTTTTTTGTATTGAAACAATTTTAGAAAACATATTTGTTATTTTGCTAGAGTTATGTTGTTCTTTTTTCATATAATTTCACATTCAAAAATGCATTAGAAAATGAGCAATTTGCATGTTTTTCAAGAGATGATTATTCAAAAATAGGGCCCAAACTAAAAAATCAAAGCAAACGTTTTTGTAGTTCTGTTTATTAACTATAAAATCACGTAAATATAATTAATGTTTTCCACTTCAGTTTCTCAGAACTTTCATTACGCCTGAGTAGTTTTGAGAAATTTTCCGAAAGAGGTAACCGAAATATTAAAATAAAATAATGGAAAAATAAAAAAAATTAAAAGGTGATCAGACGAGATTGTAGTTTAAATGTCATTCTTTCATAATAACTTTAATTTTTTGCAATATGTATTATATGGACTTCACAGCATCCTTTTCGAACTGGCCCATTTCTCGTTTTTTTCAACATTATGGGTGGAGGCCTCTTAAGAGGCCTCCACCCATAATTTTGCAAAAAACGAGAAATGGGGCACTTTTCAACAGAAGTTGTGAAGTCCATACAATACTTTTGGGAAAAAACTAAAGTGTTTATGAAAGAATGACATTTAAACTATAGAAACGTCGAAAGGTTTTTTATTTTTTTTTACTTTTTTCTCATTTTATTTTAATATTTCGGAAACCTTTTTCGGAAAGTTTCACTAAACTGCTCAGCTTCAACAAAGATTCTGAGAAACTGAAGTGGAAAATACATATTATTTTTACGTGATATTATAGTTAATGAACAGAACTAGATAAACGTTTAGGTAGATTTTTAGGTTTGGGCTCTATTTTTGAATAATCAACTCTTGAAAAACATCCAAATTGCCAATTTTCTAATGCATTTTTGAATGCGTAATTATATGAAAAAAACAACGTAACTTTCCCCAAATGAAAAATATGTTTTCTTAAATTGTTTCAATATAAAAAAATGTCTAAAATTAATTTATTATTGCAAAATATAAAATTTTTAAAAAGTCTTTATTTTCGAACAAAAGTCGTTAATTTAGTTTACTGGCGGTTTTTAGTTCACCTATCGGCTACAAGATGGTTTTTTCGAAGATTGGAAAATAAACAAAAAAAAGTATGACAAATTTGAAATGCCAGTGGATGTTGTTTGTGTGTAAGAGTCGTTCAGATAAGATGTGGTGTAGATAGATATATATGGGAGCAGAACCACGGTGACGATGGTGGATGGTATTTGCAGGGTAAGCGCAAGTGTATCTAGTTTTGTTGTTGGTTTTTGGGTGCATTCGATCTCTTTTTTCCTGTGAATGAATTTTGTGAATGTGTTAGTTGTTTACATTCTATTGTATGTATCTATATGATGGGATGTTTCGGAATGGTTTTTCTTTGAAGGATTTCTCTGTTTTTGCGTTTGAGGGTGGGAAATGTATTTTTTTTTTGCTGTGATTGCAATGGTAGACTTGGTGGCGGTTTATTCTTTTGTCATCTTTTGCTGTCAATATGCCTGCTTTCTTTTGAGCGCGTGCTTATGACCTTGCAGGAACATTTGCTTCGTTCGTTTCGATCTTGTAATAATGGCAAGAGTTTTCGCTTTCTTCAGTTCCGATGATTTTTATGCCACGTAGGAAAATATGTAAAGTAATGAGGAAAAGTTTGTTATTTAATTAATTTCTGTTTTCACTTCTAGTGCTGGGGAAGGAATACCTATATTTTTTTTTTTTATTTTTTTTTTTATACAGTGAATACCTACAAAAATGACAAGAAACATAAGTTAATGACAGAGTTTCTTGATTTGAAAAAAAAAAGTATTAAACTTACAGTTTGTTAAAGAATTAAAATAATTGTGTCATTCTAGCACTTAATTTGTGTGAAGAGAACGAAATAATCAAAATTATGTGTTATGTATAATAATGATAAGGAATATTTACGTTACCAATTAGGTATACGTACGGATTTTTAATTCTACGATAATGCTGCTAAATCAATAACTGCCATACAATTTTTTTTAGCAATTTTACACAATCGTATTATTCTCAAAAATGGCTTGACAACTTTTCTTTAAAAAAAATCAATAAATTGATTTTAGTAAACGCTTTCTTTGGGTGGAAAACTATTTTTCTAAAAATGGTTATTAATGGTACCTCCCAAGGAACCATTTTTTTTTTATTTTTTTATTTTCTTCAAAACGGTAAGACTGATTTCCATTATTTTTTTATACAGAAGCTTCCAAGAAATATAAAAAGTTTTGTGTACCAAAACCTTTGAAAAAAATATTTTTTGGATTTTTAAAAAATGTTTCAAATATTTAAGTAGTTGGAAAATCAAATATTTCGCAAACGACATGATTGAAATTTTTGAAACTCGATACATAATAGCTTTTTAGTAGTCTCTGAAATATTTTTAGAGAAAAATTTACATCAATGAAAAAATAACGGTACCTTCCGGTAAAAAACCACAAAGGAAAATATTTTGTTGCTTACAAACGACTCCTACGATTTTGATTAAAGTTTTTTCATATACTAAAATTAGTACAACCTACTATTAAATATTATAAAATTCTACACCTACAACTATAAATAGTACCTGTCATAGAACTTTTTTTATTTTGAGTTTTCTCGTTATCGGCTAAAAAGATTTATATGCTTTTTATATAAATTTCAGATAAGATTAAATAATATTGCATATCGAAATTTGCAAAAAAAAATTTTGCATTTTTAAGAAAGTTTCATTTTTTTTTTTTGAAAATTCGATATCTCAAAAATGGTTTGACAATTTTTTTTTCAAATTATGTTTTTATATGCACATAAATATATACTTTAGATTTCCATACCAAAATTTGTTCTTAAAATTTTTAAATTTTTTTTTTTACAATCATATTCAATCAAAAATTAAGAAAGCATTCTTTTTTTCCAGCTTGAACTGTCAACGGAGTTGTTTTAGATAATTTAATTATCGTATTTCATGCTTCTCTACATTTTTCTTTCATAATTTCCCTGTTTTTATACACAATTTTCTTAAGCCCGCAGTGTCTTGAACAGTCGTGCATTTTCTTTACCTCCAGTAGTTTTTAGTACCATTCTGAGAAATCAAGATTTGAAAAGCGGACGTGAAAGTTGGCGAAATCTTTTTCTTAAGTTTTTTCTTGATCACACAAATCAACTGTGAAAAATTCATCCAGGTCGTTGAAGATTTTTCCAAAATATTAAGATTTAGATTTAATTTTATTTCAATTGATAAAGTACAAACTTAGAAATAAATACAAAGATTAATAAGCATGGCTCATAGGCCGTCTGCCGGTTAGTTTTCTACTCTTAACATTGTGAGAAAAAATACAATAAAGGTATTATACGAGTTATCCAAAACAAAAGATTATAACTGTTATATAAACAAAAACAATTATAGCAAAGAAAAATAAAATGCCAGAATGTTGCTTTACATAATAATAAAAACAAGATTCCTTATCATCATAGCTGGGAGCTTTATATTTAACAGATTAAAGTTTAAAAATATTTATTGGTTATATCCAAGCTTTTAGTTTAGCTAAAACAAAATTTATAATGTAATTGGATCTAAAAAGATAGACAAATGTAATAAATATTATAATCTATACATAATAATAAATTAAATAAATTTAAAGAAGCGAAAAGTAAAAAAAATCGAGTATAGTATAGTAAGGATAAAAATAGAATATAATACTTTTAACGAGTGTTATACAATTCTAAAGCTTTTAGTTTGGCTAAAACAAAAAAAGGGAGCAAATTAAAGACTTGCAATATCGTATGGTGTTGGGCTTTTAGTTTAGCTAAAACAAAATTATATTAGATTTAATTCTAACGTTGATCTAAAGAAGATTGACGTATGTATTTCGATATGAGATTGCATGTGAGAAAAACCGAATGAGAAGCCTCCAACCACATTCTCCATTCAGAACACCTAGACATTCTTCCAATGATAAAAAATTTTTACTAAAATACAATCTTCGGATTTCTTGCAAGATTGGACATAGGGCCAGAAATATAGACATGTTATAAGTTGGCATGGCTGTGGGTGGACAAAAAAAAAACTTCATTTTTGCTTTGGGGCCAATTATAGCTATCAGGAAAACGCATCAGGAAAATGTTTTAAAATTGATTATTTACTGTGTTTTCAACAGATTTAAACACAAATGCATGCTACACGAATGAATGACAAAACAGTCAAGGGATTCTTTGGGCAAAAAATTTCAATTTAACTATTTTCCTGCTGCAAGATTTTCGCATCTGGAAAATTAATTTAACTACTCATAGAAACAATTTGTTATTCTTACAATTTTCCTTAGAGCCAGTTTTGAGAAATCAAGATATAAAAAGTGGGTTGATTTTAGTAAACAAATTTCTTAAGTTTTTCTTGCTCACAGGAATCAACTCTGAAAATTTCATCCAGGTAAATGCAGCTATTTTATAGATATAGAGACATGATAAAAGTGGGCTTGGTTGTTGGGGGATTTCAAAAAATCATCTACCTACATAGTCACGTATTTTATTGGACAAAACAAAATCAAAACATTTTCAATCTTTATTTGAGCTTTCTATAAAATCAGGGAAGTTTCCATGCTTATGGAAAAAATCATTTTCAATTCCAGTTTTCAAGAAAGGTGATAGGAACGATATAGAGAACTATAGGCCAATATCAAAATTGTTTTGTATACCGAAGCTTTTCGAAAAAGTTATTTGTGAAAGCTTGGTATTTCATAGTAAAAATTTAATATGCCAAAAACAGCATGGATTTATGCAAAGAAGATCAACGGTAATAAATCTTCTTACTTTCTTACACAAATGCTCCAATGCCTTAGAGAACGGTAGTGAAATTGACTGCATCTACACTGACTTTTCTAAAGCATTTGATCAACTTAGTCATAATATCATTTTATTCAAACTTAAAGCTTTCGGCTTTCCACCTATTTTATATATTGGATAAAATCGTACCTCGAAAATAGATCCTATCAGGTAAAATTTCGAAACTCTCTTTCAAACCCATTTCAAGCTCACTCGGGTGTACCTCAGGGAAGTCATCTGGGCCCTTTTCTATTCATTCTCGCTATAAATGATGTTGTGTCATGCATACGTTCTAGTGAAATTCTTATATTTGCCGATGATATGAAGATTTTCAAAATAATAAGTGCTGACCATGACCACAGTCTCTTGCAGGCTGATATTGACAGCTTTACTTTATGGTGTGATAAAAACGGTCTTTCCCTAAACCCTGTAAAATGCCAAACAATTACTTTCTCAAGAAAACGAGTTGCAAGTGCTTTTAATTATTCTATTTCCCAGCACAAACTGTGCCGTGTCTTTAGCTTCAAGGATTTGGGTGTTCAGTTTAGTTCTAATTTAGAATTCACAGAACACATAAATTATATTGTTAAAAAAGCGAGCTCTATGCTTGGATTTATAAAACGTTGGGCAAAAGAATTTAACGATCCGTATTTTACTCTTTCTCTGTATAACTGTTATGTACGACCTCATCTTGAGTATGCCTCTCAAGATTGGTCTCCCTTCTATGAAATTCATAAAAGTCGTATTGAATCACCTACAACATAAATTAATTCGCTTCGCTCTGAAGGGTCTCCCTTGGGCTGATCCTTACAACATCCCACCATATGAACGTCGGATCCAGCTACTGCAGGTCCCAACTTTATACCAAAGGCGGGTTAATAATGACTTAATATTTCTTCACCAACTTATAAGTGGTCAAGTTGATGCCCTTGACTTGTTAGCCTGTATTGGCATAAATTATCGCGGAGGATCTCACCAGCTACAAAGATTTGAACTTTTACACGTCGATTTTCATCGAACGGAATGCATGAACCTCTCAACCGTATGTGTAAGCTTTTTAATTTAAATGGTTCCTCAGTTGATTTTAACTTAGGTAAAATGGGATTGAAAACTTTGTTTCGAACCAGTGCTCCACGTTCTTGACTGTCTTATACTGTTTTAAGATACTTTAAATGTTTTTATTATTTTAAAATTTTTTATTGTTTTTATTTTTGTAATTTTGTTTAGTATTGTATACTTTTTGTTTGTAAGCATGTGTTGGTTTGCAGCTTGATCAAAGCTCTCTACAACAAAGAATCTGAAGTGTTAAAACAAAAAATTAAAAGAACTAGGTAGGTCCTAGAAGGTCCTTACTTCATAATTATATTAAACCAAAAGTTTTTATAGTTTCTACTAGGTACATTTATTTATTGATTTGGATTTACTAAAATCAGCTCTTTGACAGATCCAAATCAATTTTTGCATTCCGTTGTGCGAAAAAATCCTCCTTGTACTAGTACCTACCAAAACAATTTTGAGCTGTTAGTCTACAAATAATGGTTTTGATTTTTTGTTATATGTCTGTTGTAAAAATTGTGCTCAAAACATGAAAAAAATATTTGTTAATAGAAAAAGGAGACTTTAATTCATAAAACTAATATAACTCTACGAAAAGTGGACCAATGCTAATTGTTACGAATAATGAGATACATATGTAGGTACACGTAAAATTATACAAATAGCTACCTAGATTGAAAAAAAATCAATTTCAAATCGCATTCCATTGGAAACGAAAAAAAACAAATTTTAGATGGAAATCTGAATCTACCGATGGTTAACCCCATAACTATCATATGCCTACAGGAATCAGCAGAGCGCAAACGACACGACGACAGCCACTGTCAACCAGGGTTGTCAGATGAGGCGATTTGTCGCCAAACAGGCGGTATGAATTTTGATTTGGCGACACGAAAATCGGTTTGGTGATGTACCTTAAAAAAGGCGATATTTTTAGGTTTTGGCGATTTTAATTTTTTGAATCAAAGTAGTACTAGAAGTAGTAATTTTTCATTGATTTTTTTTTTATATTAAATTAAACTTCTTTTAACTACATTGACCACTTAATATTATGAATTGCCGACTTTGAATTGGCCAGGCTACACAATTAATATTTTTATTAATTTCTTTTTAACAGATTTCAGTAATTTTTATAAAATTGAATCTGAGTAACATTTATATGAGTCCACTCAATGGGAAATATACTTTTTGAATTAAAGTCCAAATATCTTCGGTCAAAAGGTAAAACTCACGAAGTACACAAAAATATACTAAAGAAAATGAGAATGAAATTCATTTTTTAATCCAAGAGGTCTCATTTTGCTAGGTATTTACTAACACATTGAAATATATGCCCAGGAACTGTATTTCAAAATTTGCGGAACGTGACTTCAGCTTCAAAAAATTCTTTTCAACCTAATTTCAAAAGTATATTTTGATAAATTGTGAGTAGTTGTACCTAGTAACCGACGATATTGTTTCTTTTTATCTGATCTTCACTTAAACCTTGTATCTTTTTTATTGGTGTTTGCTAAAATTTAGGCATCAAAATATCGACTAAATCTAATTGCACTCAAAACTGAACATCGCTTTTTTTCCCACCACTCAAATAATTTTATAACATTTTTGTGATTTTTGGATTTGGTCATTTATAAAGTGGAATATTTTAAATTTGGCGATTTTTTGGCGATTTATATTTTACCTTTGGCGATTCCGCTTTTTTAAACCTGACAACCCTGCTGTCAACCACAAAGTTACTATGTTGGTACCTAGAAACCAAAATTTCATTACATTTCGACATAAAAAATTGCAGTGCATTAGATGTATTGCATTACAAACTAAATTTAAAAAAAACTTAATTTTTTTGCATGCAAAAGAGTTTTCTTTTTCTCAATTTTATCCAAATGTGAAATAACAAGAAAAATTACAATGTGTTACTAACTAACTTTGAAAATTCAATAAAAGCAGGGAAGCATAATACATCTACGATCTACCTACTACAACAATAACTTTAGATAAATCTGAGTCAAGGTCAACATCACCAAATTACCATTTATGTAGAGAAAATCCTTTTTTCGTTTTTCAAATGTTCCACCGATCTCACTACGAGTGAACAAAAATACAACCCAATAATTTATACACAAGGTAAACGTAGAACGTACACGTACACGCCAATAAGTAAACACATACCACGCACAGCAGACAATGCATGCAAAAAAAAAAAAAACAAGAAAATAAAAGAGAAGTATGTGTGTATGAGTCTATTCTATGACTCTGTGTATCTTTTGCCTTTTTCCTTCTCTCATGCGGAGTGACTTTTCGTTTTTATTTTTATTCGAAGTTCCGATCTTCGAATCTGAGTTCGACATTTTGGGTGGAGGCCTCTTTATTCGAAGTTCCTATCTTCGAATCTGAGTTCGACATTTTGGGTGGAGGCCTCTTAAGAGGCCTCTTAAGAGGCCTCCACCCAAAATGTCGAACTCAGATTCGAAGATCGGAACTTCGAATAAAAATAAAAACGAAAAGTCACTCCGCATGAGAGAAGGAAAAAGGCAAAAGATACACAGAGTCATAGAATAGACACATACACACATACTTCTCTTTTATTTTCTTGTTTTTTTTTTTGCGTGCATTGTCTGCTGTGCGCGGTATGTGTTTACTTATTGGCGTGTACGTGTACGTTCTACGTTTAGCTTGTGTATAAAGTATTGGGTTGTATTTTTGTTCACTCGTAGTGAGATCGGTGGAACATTTGAAAAACGAAAAAAGGAGTTTCTTACATAAATGGAAATTTGGTGATGTTGACCTTGACTCAGATTTATCTAACGTTATTGTTGTAGTAGGAAGATCGTGTATTATGCTTTGAATTTTCAAAGTTAGTTAGTAACACATTGTAATTTTTCTTGTTATTTCACATTTTGAAAAAATTAAGATAAAGAAAACTCTTTTGCATGCAAAAAAATAAAGTTTTTTAAATTTAGTTTTTAATGCAATACATCTAATGGACTGCAATTTTGTGTGTCAAAATGTAATGAAGTTTTGGTTTCTAGGTACCAACATAGTAACTTTGTGGTTGACAGTGGCTGTCGTTGTGTCGTTTGTGCTGTGCTGATTCCTGTAGGAATATGATAGTTATGGGGTTAACCATTGGTAGATTCAGATTTCCATCTAAAATTTGATTTTTTTCGTTGCCAATGGAATGCGATTTGAAATTGATTTTTTTTTTCAATCTAGGTATTTGTATAATTTTACGTGTATGTATCTCATTATTCATAACAATTAGCATTGGTCCACTTTTCGTAGAATAATATTAGTTTTATGAATTAAAGTCTCCTTTTTCTATTAACAAATATTTTCTTCATGTTTTGAGCACAATTTTTACAACAGACATAAAATAAAAAATCAAAACCTTTATTTGTAGACTAACAGCTCAAAATTGTTTTGGTAGGTACCTACTAGTACAAGGAGGATTTTTTCGCCCAATGGAATGCAAAAATTGATTTGGATCTGTCAAAGAGGTGATTTTAGTAAATCCAAATCAATAAATAAATGTACCTAGTAGAAACTATAAAAACTTTTGGTTTAATATAATTATGAAGTAAGGACCTTAGGAACCTGTTTTGATTTTGTTTTGTCCAATAAAATACGTGACTATGTAGGTAGATGATTTTTTGAAATCCCCCCACAACCAAGCCCACTTTTATCATGTCTCTATATCTAGTAAATAGCTGTATTGACCTGGATGAAATTTTCAGAGTTGATTCCTGTGAGCAAAAAAAAAAATAAAGAAATTTTTTTGCTAAAATCTACCCACTTTTTATATCTTGATTTCTCAAAACTGGCTCTAAAGATAATTGTAAAAATAACAAATTGTTTCTATGAGTAGGGGGCCAGTTAAATTAATTTTCCAGATACGAAAATCTTGCAGCAGGAAAATAGTTAAATTGAAATTTTTTTGCCCAAAGAATTCCTTGACTGTTTTGTCATTCATTCGTGTAGCATGCATTTGTGTTTAAATCTGTTGAAAACACAGTAAATAATCAATTTTAAAACATTTTCCTGATGCGTTTTCCTGATAGCTATAATTGGCCCCTAAGCAAAAATGAAGGTGTTTTTTTTGTCCACCCACAGCCATGCCAACTTATAATATGTCTATATTTTGGAAAAATCTTCAACGACCTGGATGAATTTTTCACAGTTGATTTGTGTGATCAAGAAAAAACTTAAGAAAAAGATTTCGCCAACTTTCACGCCCGCTTTTCAAATCTTGATTTCTCAGAATGGTACTATAGACTACTGTTGGTAAATAAAATGCACGTCTGTTCAAGAAACTGCGGGCTTAAGAAAATTGTGTATAAAAACATGGAAATTATGAAAGAAAAATGTAGAGAAGCATGAAATACGATAATTAAATTAGCTAAAACAACTCCTTTGACAGTTTAAGGTGGAAAAAAAGAATGCTTTCTTAATTTTTGGTTAAATATGATTGTATGGGAAAAAAATATATATACATATAAATTTTATATTTATATTTTGGTACGCAAATCTAAAGTAGATATATATTTATGTGTATTGTGTATATAAAAACAAAATTTGAAAAAAAATTGTCAAACCATTTTTGAAAAATCGAATTTAAAAAAAATTGAAACTTTTTTTAAAAATTCAAAAACTTTTTTAGCCCTGTTTTTAGTGCATTTTTATCTTCGCTTACAAAACAGTAGCATGTTAAATACAACAACAATTTGGTATAACTCCGTTTTTTTTTTTTTTTTTTGATTTTTTTTTGAAATTCATTTTTATTTTTCATTCATCTTAAAACTATCTTAAAGCTAGACAAAAATTCATAAAAAAACTAGCCTACTTATCAATATCTTACAACTAACTTACTGGCCCCATTCGGGCGCTCTAAGTTAAACTAATATCTTAATGCTAATGCCTTTCGGCCTAAGAACTATCTTAAAAACTAGAATTCATGGTTTTATTTTTCACCAAGAAGAATTGGAAAAAAATTGGTTTCTATATCTTTTATTTTGGTTTTATATAAAACTTACAAACTAAATAAAACTAAATTAAAACTAATTAAAACTAAGTAAAACTAATTAAAACTAATTAAAACTACTATAAAACTACTTAAAGCTACTTACAAACTAGAACAGCCACAGCAAGCATTTTCGGGTTTTTTTTTTTTGTGTATTTATTGGTTTTATAATTTTTTTGTATTTTTTTTTTTTTTTTTTTTTGAATTTTTTTTTTTTTTGGTGCCACCCTGACTGTCCCTGCTTAAAACTAACTACCTAAACCTATGTAAGTCGGCCATGGCATAAAAAATGCATAGTTAACTTTTATATATCCGAATTAACTTCTTGTTCAGGTTTCAACCACCAGAACTGGTTCTCCTGCCTTACCCTATCTCTTCGGTCCCGATCGGACACAGTCCTACTGAACCGAAGGTGCTCCGCTCCGTGTTGTGCGAGGACGTCTCGATCATAAAGGAGCCGCCGATCTACAGTTCTACGGCCGACGTGGTAGATTAGCGGAACCGCCGCTCTATCCTGGATCAGCCCTCGACTGTCTTAATAGAGGAATGCATCGGGCGGAATAAAGCCGCTTAGACGCACACTCTCGTAATAGTCGTTTTTAGGGTAATAAGCCCCAAAAATTAAGCTGTTGGTCGAGGACATTGCTCTTGCAATGTGACCTCGAATAAGCTTCAGCAAGAAATTATCTATCCTGTTTATGTTGGCACCGTTGTATAGAACCAGGTTAGAATAATAATGTTTGTACTCCGACTCTGGTGTTCTGTGTAATCCAAGGCAGCGTCTAAGACACTGCCTCTCAAACACCCGAATCTTTTCCATTTGAGATGGGGCAACGTTGAACCAAACCGGGCACCCATAGGCAATCATCGGCCGTATGAGGGCCATGTAGCAAATCACCTTCACTCTGCTGTCAAGCCGGCTGCTATAAAACAACCGTTTTGTCAGGGCAAAAGCTCCCCTAGCCCTGGACAGAGCAGCATTTATATGTCTGTCGAAATACAAATACTGATCCATCCAGATGCCAAGGTACTTTACTACACTTTTACTCGCCAGTGGCTGTCCATTTGGCCCTACGATCACCAGCTTACGCCAGTTCTTTCTCGTATCCCTTGTGGCTCCACGCAACGGAGTCCTAAACAAGATAGTTTCTGATTTCTGGAAGTTGATTTTCAACTTCCAGTCATCGCAATATCGCTGAATCTTCTCGAAGTCACGCTGCAAAAGAATTCTGATGACCTCGACTTTTGGAGCTGTTCTGTACGCAATTAGATCGTCGGCATACGCAATTGCCTGAGTAAGACTACTTATCAGATCGCTGGTGTAAATGCTGAATAGAATCGGCGAGTTGACCGCTCCCTGCTGAAGACCATTTTTAATATTAAAGGTTGTGGCAGAAGTCACATTGCCACTCTTGACAACAAACTTTCTACCATTGAGCATATCATAAAGCATATATAATAGTGGTTTACTAATGCCAAGTCTGGTCAGCTTTAGATAAAGACCCTCTAGCCATACGGTGTCGAAGGCCTTCTCCAAATCAACCAGACAGGCACCCGTACACTGCTTTTTTGATTTGTTCCATTGGACATCAGAAACGAGTTTAGACGCGGCATGAATGGTGTCATGTCCCGCCTTAAAGCCGAACTGATTATCCGGTATGATATTATTGTCCTCTGCCCACTTAGACAGAGCTCTATTAATAACTTTTTCGAATACCTTGCTGATACTCGGAAGAAGACTTATCGACCGGAGATTCGCCGGATTGGAGTTGTCCTTTCCCTTTTTCGGGAGAGGATGCACCACAGCCGTCTTCCAACGCACTGGATAATATGCATTATTCAGAGCGTTGTTAAACAGTGTGGTATAAATGTCTACTGCTTCCTGTGGTAAATGTCGAAGTACAACGTTGGATATGCCATCGACTCCTGCTGACTTCTTCTTCTTTAATGAATCGAAGATAAGCTGAAGCTCCACCTTCGTAATTAACAGGGAACTGGGCCCATTTCGCTCGGCGATTATGGCGTTTGCCAAATGATCTTCATTGAACCCGGTGAAACCGAGGTTCTCTGATCGCCATTGCGTTATGTCATTCCGAAGGTAGAAGTGTTGGAGCAAGGCTCTGTTTTCCAGGTCATGGTTCGGGCGAATGCATGCATTCACCTTGTACACTTGCTGGAAAGCAGCCCCCACAGCCTCCACTTTCTCCTGCGGATCCTCGACAATAAAGAGGTCATCGTCTAAGACGGCGTCCTCTGGATCAATTCCTGCTGTCAGAAGTACGTCTCTGTTATCTGTCGTTCTCTGGAGCTTAAGACACGGAAGGTCGTTCTGATCATTCCTTCTAAATATCTTGTTAATTTGGGGAAACATACTCGGGTCGCTAGAATTAACAGCCCGAATTTTGTTATCCCAATACAAATTAATCGACAACCGATAATTTTCCTTAATGAGCTGGTTGATGTTCTTGATCGAAGACTTCAATGTCCTAATCTCCAGATCGTTTGGGTCAGTAAACCATCGGTACAAGCGTTTGAGTCTTGTCAGCAGTCCACTTTTTTGTCTGTGTAATGCGTCAATGGTCGCATTCCGGTACATGTCGGTTGCGTCCCGTTGTTTGTACTTTGGTATCGTTCTGTCCATTGTTCGTTTGATTGTCTCGTCCATTTGTTCAAGATATTGGTCTATTTCGTTATTTGTCAAATTCCTGTCATTTGGTGGGGATATATTATTCGAACTGATTTCGCTCGATAAGGCGTTGGTAAAGCGTGGCCAGCGCACCTTACTGTAATTGTAAGTATGCACAGGCACATACTCATCCAACTCCACGAGCTCGTTCGGAAGCTGTATTACGGCGGCGAGTCCGCAGTGGTCACTGTCGTACTCGATCGTGCGTAAACAGTTTCTTGGTCTTTGACCCACAGTGTCAGTAATTGTCAGTCTTGAGTCTATTAGCAATAGATCCAGATAGGCACCGCTTGACACCATATTCAGTGTTATATCGACTCATCCAATTAAAAAGATGAATACCTCTTGGATTCTGTATTTGATTTCCCCAATCTAGGTGTTTGGCATTCAAATCACCGGCCATGAGAAAGTAATTTTCTTCCAAGCTCAAGCGTAGACATTCGAAAAGTTTTTCAAGCTCTGTCATAAAATCAGTTGGCTGAGGTGATTCCGGTGCATAAGCCGCGATCACATACATTCGCTTCCCCTGTTGGAGAGGAATGCACACGATGCACGCCTCTAACAGCCGAAATCTGCGCAGTTCACTATTATATATAACTTTATGATTAATGCCTTTTCGTATGAAGATTGCGACGCCCCCCCCTTGAGTGGAGTTGGGTCGATCTCTTCTAACGATATTGTAATTGCTGTTAGTCAACTTATGTTTCTGGTTCAGCTTAGTTTCGCTGGCCATAAACACATCTGGACTTTGGTCTTTCAACAATTGGAAAAGATTAGCTCTACGTTCGGTCCTAATCAGTGAATTTACATTCACAGCAAGGATCGTAAGAGGCCTCTCCGACAGTATAACTCCGTATTGTTGCTGTATTTAACATGCTACCACAGATAATAGAGTTACATAGATATTGCATTCAGTGCAAATAAAAATGACAACTTTTTCAATCGACTATTTTAAGCGATTTGTCGGAGGCAAACCATGCAAGCTTATCAAACAGAGCAGAATATAACCCACAGAACACGATCATCCCCAAAAGACGTCCACCAGTGAGTTGGATTCCAAGATACACATATTTCGATTTAACTTCGGATACCTATGCAACCCTTTTGAGCATAATTCGTGTTCGATCATTCTTGTCAGTTCCACACACAGACACAGGCACACATTTTGGTTTCATAATCCCACTACAGCTACAGCCTTCTTCATCTTCTGCTATAAAAATCATAGTCGGTTGAGAGTACCTGCGATCTGTGGGGTGATGATGTCGTCGTTGTGTATTTGTGTGTATATGTATGTAGGTATCTATCTTTTGTTCGGCGCGGCAGCTTCTCTATTGCTTTTTTTTTTTTTAGTTTTTGCTCCTTTTTTAAGAAATCTCTTTTTGTTTATTTTTGTTGGCCTTGGCGGTAGAACAGAAGCTTATGAAGAAATGTTCAGCAGAGAAGGCTTAGGTGATCGGTAAAGGGGTAGCGTGGTGGAATAAAGGTTAGCTTTGGCATATATATGTACATATATACATACATATGTATATATTTTTTTAGATCGAAAACTTACATTTATTGCTTTGATGGAACATGAACAACTGATTTTTTGAAACTGCCACCCTCACCATTAACTGCAAAACTATTGGCCTTCGACGAGAAATGTTGAGAATTCAGAAATGAACAATTGTTTTGACTTTTTTCTCTTTGAGAAATAGGAATCAAAAATTATTTTGACACACATACACATAGCACAAGTTGCTTGGTAATTTAGAGAATTTATATTATGAAAATAGGTGTGCAAGAAGTTATTATAGAAAATGTAACGAAGATTTAAATTCGTTCATTTAATTGCTTAAGCAACATAAAATTGCTTAGATCTCAAAAATAAGAACTCCGGTAATCTTAAGTAATGATAATGAGTAATGAATATATACAATTATACATATGTATATGCAAACAAAAATTTTAACTCGAAGGAGAGGTTTTTTTAAAGGTTCCTTCTTATTAATAAAGTTTACTAAGCATAAAAAAAGAAAGTTTGGAAAGGCAGGTATGGCAGTTTCTAGTATTTATTAATATACGAATATAAGTACCAATACATGCAATTCAAACTCTAGTTTAAAAAAAACACATTTAAGTAGGTTCTGTATGTTTTTACTTGAAAAATATACGAAATTTTGATCAAACATCTCTTGCGATTATAGGGATGATAAAAAACATGGGTCTCGCAATTTAGTCCAGTACAATTATAAAATTTTATATGGGCGACCCAGCAGTTTGTAACACCCCCAAATTTTATTTTATTATTCGAAGGGTAGTTGATTGAAGATAGTAACCCTGATTTTTCGCACTCGCAAAATTTACCGTTTGACCGCCATCTTGGATTTTGTTTCATTCTAGTTTTTATTAAATATCTCGGTTCCTATAAGTTCTACGAAAAAGTCTTTAAAACAAAAAATGTAGAAAATTAAATTTTCTATCTTTTATGTTAACAACATTTTTTCGATATTTTTAATATTTAAAAAGTTACAAGCCAACAAAAGAAACTTTTTTTTATTTTCTAGGTGTTTTCGAAAATTTTTCACATTCGCCATCGGAAACTAAAAAAATTTTCTATGAAAAGTTTGTTGGCCACTAAATTTACAACAATTTTGCTATATAACTTTTTTTTGTATTCCAATAAATGACAAAGATATGAATATTTTTGTATTAACAGTTTTATATTGTTTACCAAAAAAAAAATGAAAATCACGACTTTTAGACCTGTTTGTTGATACGAAACTTAAGCATTTATGCTCTACTTAAAATGCTTATGTTCTACTTAAATACTTAAGTTTCGTATCAGCAAATGGGCCTTTAAGCGGTTCTCTATGCTTAATACCAATTTTAAGCTTTTCCTTTTTCGTTTTAGCTTGTGTTTGTATGTACAACCGCTTTTTTTAACAATGGACCGTTTAGATTTTTGGATCTTGGTTGCCATGACAAATTTAATACTTTTGGCAAGATTTATGAGTGTAAGAGTTTTCTCGTGGGTGCTATGGTAATAGTTCTACACTTGCCCCTAACTTAAAAAAAAAATACCCTTTCACCAAAGTTATTTCAAGGGAATTCTCTTAATTCTCGGTCCTATTTACAAATGAAACATTTATTCCAAGTTTCATTGAATTACAATTATTTTCATAGGGTTTTCAGTTATATTTTACCTGTTGTACTTAAAAAAAGCAATCATTACATAAAATGGACAATTTGGGTAGTTGCATAATTTTGGATTTTGTAAGCACCAAAAGCAAAGAAGAAATTTAGAAATATTGCCCAAAACTATTTTGAATAATGAAATGGAAATATTATCTAAGCATGTAAATAGTTTTTGTAAAACTTGGGCGATATTTCCTTAATTTCGGGTGATATTTCCAAACTTTATTTCAAAAAATACGCAAAGTTTTCGGAAATGTTTGAGAAAGGTGATATTTTGTTGCATGTATATGTAGATAAGTTTTTTTAAATCTTTAGGTAGAAAAAATGCTTCCGGAGAGGGAAGGGGCGCGAATATCGCAAGCTGTTGGCGGTGACACGCATAAGTAGGTACGTATGTGGGCTGTGTTTGGATTGAGGGTGGTGCGATGTAGCGCGGTGGGGTTCTTGGGTTGTCGCCATGACGCGGGTCATCACGCCGCTGCGCTGGTTGTCACACCCAACCGCGTTCCCGATCCGAATGCGATGCATGGTTGTACGCGTAAGCGCTGAAAGCTCCTTGCATGATGCACCCAACTTCTCCGAAGCGGGGCCTATTTGATAAAAAAAATTTCACACATTTGGGCAGTATTTCCTTTATATTGCAGTTAGGACATTGCTTCATTTTATGGTGAAAGTGCAATGACGCCAATATTACATAAGCTTAAAATTGGTATTAAGCATAGAGAACCGCTTTAATAGTCGTGATTTTCATTTTTTTTTGGAAAACAATATAAAACTATTAATACAAAAATATTCATATTTTTGTCAATTATTGGAATACAGAAAAAAACTATATTGCAAAATTGTTGTAAATTTAGTGGCCTACAAACTTTTCATGCAAATTTTTTTTAGTTTCCGATGGCGAATGTGCAAAATTTTCGAAAACACCTAGAAAATAAAAAAAAGTTTCTTTTGTTGGCTTGTAACTTTTTAAATATTAAAAATATCAAAAAAATGTTGTTAACATAAAAGATAGAAAATTTAGTTTTCTACATATTTTGCATTAAACACTTTTTCGTAGAACTTCTAGGAACCGAGATATTTAATAAAAACTAGAATGAAACAAAATCCAAGATGGCGGCCAAACGGTAAATTTCACGAGTGCGAAAAATCAGGGTTATTATCTTCAATCAACTACCCTTCGAATAAAAAAATAAAATTTGGGGGTGTTACAAGCTGCTGGGTCAGATTATAAATGCACTGGACTAATTGGATGAGAAACCATTTCGCTTTTTCGATTATCTTAAAAGCTGTTTAGCTGATCTGAATCATATTTTTACGGAAAAGCTTACAAAAAGTTAAGGTAATGTAAGTATAAATATTTTTTGGATTTTCAAAAAACTATCTTTAAATTTTTTTGTCGAAAGCTCAATATTTAGAAAAAAAAACTTGGAAGGTTTCTTGAAACTTATTGCTTAATGGTTTTTTAACACTTAAGAATACATATAAACAAAAATTTTACTTTTATGCAAAAAAAAAAATGTTAAATGTTAAAAAAAATGGCTCCTACGATTAAGATATACAGTGGTGGCCATAGAATTAGAAACAAGAATCTTGTAACAATGATAAATTGCATAACTTTTTTTTAGGAAATTTGTTGAGGTTGGTTAGTGGTTCTTTTAATAGACCATGACATATAGTACACTTCAGAATATTTTATAAAAAATAAAAGCGTGACACTAACAGTAGAAAATTAATATTATTTATTTAACCCAAATCGCACCTGGCCATACAATTAGAAACGCAAAGAAAAAATTGGTAGGTATTTCATACAAAATATTTGATGAAAAATTAATATTTTGTAGGGAATCCCTTATTTTTTGTCACTGCAGCTAATCTTGCCTGCATACTTTCTACCAAGGCGTGGCATCTTGATGGGGGTATACTCTCCCAGACCTCCTTTATATTTTCAAAAAGTTCCTCAGAATTTTTTGGTTCTTGGACTTTAGCTTTCTCTCCACGTCTGCCCGCAAGTTCTCGATAGGATTCAAGTCTGGACTTTGGGCGGGCCAATCCAAAACATTAGTTTTTGTATTAAAAAACCACTGCTTAACAATCCGTGCTGTATGCTTTGGATCGTTATCGTGCTGGAAAACATAGCTAATGGGCATGTGTGCAAATGAATAAGGCTCCATGACATTTTCCAAGATGCCTTTATAAATATGTTGGTCCATTCGACCATTTATTCTTTCTATTGGGCCAACTCCATGCCACGAGAACGCACCCCAAACCATTATGTTTCCTCCTCCATGCTAAACGGTCTTTAAAGTATATTTAGGATCCAATTCCTTCTTCTGAGGGCGTCTAACATACACTTTACCATCTGACCCGTACAAGTTAAATTTAGATTCATCACTCCAAAGTATGTTTTTCCAGAATCCCATGGCTTTATTTGCGTGAAGCTTAGCAAACATCAAACGCCTCTTAAAATTCTTTTTGGAAACATGTGGTTTTTTCCTGGCAATGCATCCACGTGGCCCATGTTCTAGAAGTCGGCGCCTTATGGTTCTAGCTGATAGCTCTTGACACAATGGGGGCGAAACAACCTATTTTATTTTTGCAGAAGTCAAAAAAGGATCAGCTTTGCTAATTCGGCATATCAATCTGTCCTCTTTTGGCGTGGATTTTTGATCTTTTGGTTTTCTTTTTGGGTTTTCAAAGCTGCCAGTCCTTTTATTGACTTGAATAGCATCAAATACCATCTTTTTCGAGCAACTAAATCTTTTTGCTATGGAATCATTTGACTCGTTTTCGTTTTGATAGCACTGCACTATGAGCTACCGGAGTTCTGGACTACAAGACTTATTTTTGCCCATTTTCGTCGCTGTATTTTTAATTAATTAATATCAATATTATAAAAATAATAAAAAAAAACTGAAAACAATCAACTCACATTGATAATAATTTTCTTTATTTTTCAATTTACCAATTCTTTTGTCGTTTTTAATTTCGTGTCCAGCAAAAATTTCGACTATAAATGAATTTTCTAAAATAACGGTGTTTTATAATCTGTTCGCGTTCAAGGAAACTCATATTTAGAACAAACATGTCACCTGTCAAAGACCAACGACACAAGCCACGCACGCTGGTGCTTACAAAAAATATTATGGTTGATAAAGTGCGTTTAGAATTGTTGTTTCTAATTCAATGGCCACCACTGTAAATGTTTCTATGCTTAAAAAGGGAGCACTACGATATCCCGCAAACCAAAATCTCGAATAACGAAATCTCGCATTTTTTTAAAATCTTGAATAATGAAATCTCGCAAATTAAAAATCTTGTTTTTCATTATCTTGCAATTACAAAATCTCGCTTTTTACAATCTCGCATTTACATATCGAACCTAAAAATCTTGAAAATTTCAACCAAAATCTCGCAATTTAAAATCTCACAAATCGAAATCTCGCAAATTCAAATTTCAGAGCAATGAGTCGCACACGGCTTTTAGAAAAAAATCTATTGATTATAACCTCTATAACAGTTTGGTCTAAAAGAACTCAGACACTGGATTATATATTTGGCAGTAGGTAGGATATCTCGCAAAATTGAATTGCATTGCAACAAAATCGTTTTTTTAATCAACTGGGGTCTTTGTGATTAGACAGTGCATCAAAAAAAAAAAAAAAAAAAAAAAAAATAGGAATGCAACTTCGAGGATAATCGCGTTAGCCGAAATTGGTTTTCATCCCTACCTAGATAAGCTCCGCGGATCCCATATCGCGGAATCTGAGATCATTTAAGTGCTTAATTCGCCCTGCCAGACTGTGTAAAAAAAAATCGTTTTTAACAGCGAAATATACACAAGGAGGATCTTATCTAGGGAGGGGTGAAAACCAATTTTGGCTAACACGATTACACTCGAAGTTGCATTCATATTTTTTTCAATGCACTGTTTAATCGCAAATGCCCCAGTTGTGGATGCAAGACTTTGATTTTTTGAACAGCTTTTAATGAAGCTTTCGACGCCTATACTTCTTTTTTTGCTATCACTTACACCCAAAATCTGCTGTGGGATCTCGGTTTTCTTAAGTAAACCACTGGTCAAAGAAAAATTTAAGCATTTTAAAAAATATATTTTTTTTAAATTTGTTACTTTCATAAAAAATATATTTCAACTCAATTGCATGCCCTTGTATACGCACTTGTATTAAAATTCTATTAATTGTTCCCATCACCTCTCCTATTAAATTAACCCTAACATTATTAAGAAGGGGTTTCAGTAATTACCTTGCTGTACCTTCATATTATTTCCAAATAATAAAATTTGTCGTCATTTTTTGAGAATAAGAAAAGGCAACTATTCAAAATTATTTTTTGTATCCATCTCGTCTACGTAAGTGTTTTTCTACCAACAAAAATGTATACCTTCACTAAAATGTATTCTTTTCATTTTTTTTCTCAAATGCATTTCTCTTATCCAGACAAAACGTAGCCAGCCTTGATAAAGAAGTATTTCATACATACAGCGATACAGCGTTCACATTTCACAATGCAATATAAAATATACATACATACACGTAAAACACTAAGTTACCTACATTTAAATACTCAACCAAAATAAACTAAAAACAGGAACAAACACACACAAGAAAAAAAAAAGAAAACACAATAAGCAACTTGATACTCAAACACAATTTAGGGTAACATCAAGTTTAAGTATTATTCACACGAGTTCGATCAAACTGGGACGTAGAGGTACGTCCCAGTCGGTTGAAAAATTGTCATTTTTTTTTCCTCTGCGTGCGATATCTATGGAACTATAGTATCTGTGTTGCTACTCTTTTTTTAAGCGAAGATAAAAATGCACTAAAAAACAGGGCTAATCAGAGCTTGCATTTAATTTTTAATTTGCAATGAAAACAATAGGTCGCAATTCACCTGTCCTAAAAACATATCATTTAAAAAATACATAGGTATATGTAAAATAGTAAAAAAATTAAAATCTTTCTTTCCTAGACTATAAAACATCCTCTTTAGAATTCCTGAAACAAAAACTTAAAATGTTTTCTGTAATAAATTCTGACATTGGTCAAATTACGTGAAATTATAATAGCATACAAAACACACTGGCGCAGAGCAAATCATACTTTTTGCACTTGCCATTTAATTAAAATTTTAATTTACGCTATTTTCGTCATCGTCTCTGGAATTTTTAGCACTTAGCTATTGCTCCATCATATGGTCTCGATTCGATGAATGACTAATTTAATTTTTCATTTCACAAATTTGAATTAGAACTCAAAAACTAAATTAGTAACAGGAACAAATATATCACGAACCCACGCGTATGCTGCAACTGACCTATGGGAGCAGCGAGCCGAACGCGTCCGTCACTCTGCACTCACTTCGCCTTATTATATGAAGATACTAAGAAGTTGGAGGGAGCTGAGGTAACCGCGGCGTTTTTTACACTCGTTTAAAGGTTGAGTTGAGTATAGGTCCATTGAACCCACGACTGCAGTTAAGGTTTAAAAAAAATTATTTCGATACATAAATAATATTTTTATATATCTAACGGGTGCCTGTTAATTATATACCATTCAATTTTTTGCAACAATGACTTATTTAGAATTTAAATTTTTTAAGGGTAGGTACATTTTACTTCTGCCCCCCCTAGAAAAAATCCTGCGGGCGCCCATGGGTGGGTAACAGCTCGTGGAGTCCAGGAGAAGAGAACCAGGGCCTAGTGACTTAAAATTCTTAACCATTAATGTGTGCGTGTTGTTGGCAAGAATGTTTAAATGTAGGCACCATTAATTTTTGTCCTAAAATTGGGAAGAACGTTCCTCCTAGAAACAAATTCTTATCTATAAAAACAAATCTATGTACCTACTAAATCTGGCTTTCTCGCTAATACAAATACCTTCCTACCTACATAATTTAATCTAGACAAATAGTACATAGGTAGGCAGGTAGGTAGGAATGGCGGCCACGAGCATTCCTCTCGCTCGGTGACCCAATTAGCGAGGTACATATGCATAAATAAATTTCTGAAATTTATTTATTATTTATACCAACATTATCATAGAATTAAAAATCCGTACGTCCCTAATTGGTAACGTAAATATTCCTTATCATTATTATACATAATACATAATTTTAATTATTTCGTTCTCTTCACACAAAGTAAGTGCTCTAGAATGACACAATTATTTTAATTCTTTTCCAAATTGTAAGTTTAAAAACTTTTGTTTTCAAATCAAGAAACTCTGTCATTTACTTATGTATGTATGCTTCTTGTCATTTTTGTATCCACTGTATAAATAAATAAATATAACAAACAAAATATACCTATTCTTTCCCCAGCACTAGAAGTCAAAACAGAAATTTATTAAATAACAAACTTTTCCTCATTACTTTACATATTTTCCTACGTGGCACAAAAATGATCGGAACAAAAGAAAGCGAAAACTCTTGCAATTATTACAAGATCGAAACGAACGAAGCAAATGTTCCTGCAAGTTCATAACCACGCGCAAAAAAGAAAGCAGGCATGTTGACAGCAAAAAATGACAAAAGAATAAACCGCCACCAAGTCTACCATTGCAATCACAGGAAAAAAAAATACATTTGCCACCCTCAAACGCAAAAACAGAGAAATCCAACAAAGAAAAAACCATTCCGAAACATCCCATCATATAGATACAACCATACATTAGAATGTAAACAACTAACACATTCACAAAATTCATTCACAGGAAAAAAAAAGATCGAATGCATACCCAAAAACCAACAACAAAACTAGATACACTTGCGCTTACCCTGCAAATACCATCCACCACCGTCAACATTATGTATGGCTCTGCTCCCATATATCTATCTACACCACATCTTATCTGAACCACTCATACATACAAACACTCACTGGCACTTCAAATTTGTCATACTTTTTTTGTTTATTTTCCAATCTTCGAAAAAAACCATCTTGTAGCCGATAGGTGAACTAAAAACCGCCAGTAAAATAAAATAACGACTTTTGTTCGAAAATAAAGACTTTTTTAAAATTTGTTATTTTGCAATAATAGATTAATTTTAGACATTTTTTTTATATTGAAACAATTTTAGAAAACATATTTTTCATTTGGGGAAAGTTATGTTGTTTTTTTCATATAATTACGCATTCAAAAATGCATTAGAAAATGAGCAATTTGGATGTTTTTCAAGAGTTGATTATTCAAAAATAGAGCCCAAACCTAAAAATCTACATAAACGTTTATCTAGTTATGTTCATTAACTATAACATAACGTAAATATAATATGTATTTTCCACTTCAGTTTCTCAGAATCTTTGTTGAAGCTGAGCAGTTTAGTGAAACTTTCCGAAAAAGGTTACCGAAATATTAAAATAAAATGAGAAAAAAGTAAAAAAAAATAAAAAACCTTTCGACGTTTCTATAGTTTAAATGTCATTCTTTCATAAACACTTTAGTTTTTTCCCAAAAGTATTGTATGGACTTCACAACTTCTGTTGAAAAGTGCCCCATTTCTCATTTTTTGCAAAATTATGGGTGGAGGCCTCTTAAGGATTTTGTCGGCGACAACCCATTTGGACTCAAGTTGAAAATTATGTATTTTAACAGTTTCCGAAAATCCACTCGAAAACACTAATGTATTACTTTGCGTGACAAAATTTGAATTTTTGTCCTAAACATGAACCAAGATATACTTTTCTGATAGTCTTTAATGCGCTGAATTCGAATATGGCCTTAAAATTTCTCTAGCAACTTTACGTTTTTGCGATATTTGAATCTAAAATTAAAAACAAAATGCAATGCGTGTTTGATCCAAATTTGGGGTTATATTATTTCTCGAGGTAATTTTTTTTCGAATCTATGTTTGTAGTCGCATTCTGAAGTATAAACATTTTACTTCTTCATCTTTGAGAAAATCATGAATTAGTTGTTAACCTTCAGCTTGAAACTACCTAATTCAAAAATATGCTTATAATCCAGTCAATTTGTGCTCAAAAGGGCCTTTATTAGCGAGTAAATTGAGGGGTAGTTGTTTTTCCTGACTTATGATTTTGGGGGTGCTGAATACGAATATGAGGCTTGCGACAAAAATTCATGACGCAACATTCTCTTGCTCGCTAAGAGCCCTTTTGAGCAAAAATAGACTGGACTTACTTACTTAAGGTGGCGCTACAGTCCAAGGAGCTTCTTCCAGCCGGCTCGGATTCTAGCTAGTTTTCTCTAGTTTTGCACGCCAAGTTGGTTGAGGTCCTCTTCCACTTGCGTGCGCCACCTTTTACGCTGTCCACCTCTAATGCGCTGTCCCACGGGGTTGGATTCAAAGATTTTCCGGGCCGGAGCATTGGTGTCCATTCGCTCTAGGTGACCCAGCCATCTCAGTCGTTGGCTTTTCACTTTTGTGGCTAGGTCAGTGTCACTGTATAGCCCGTACAATTCGTTGTTGTATCTTCTTCTCCATTCCCCACCTATGCAGATGGGACCAAAAAAAAATCACCCGGAGAATTTTCCTCTCAAAACAACCTGACGCGTTCTCATTCACCGCTAACGGTGTGCATGCCTCTGCACCATACATCAGGACCGGGATGATAAGCGTCTTATACAGGGACAGTTTAGTTGCTCGAGTAAGGGCTTTGCTTCTCAATTGCCTTCTTAGCCCAAAGAAACAGTGATTGGCAAGAGTAATTCTTCGTTTGATTTCAGCACTGGTATCGTTCGCTGAGTTTATAGCGGGTCCTAGGTAGACAAAGTCTCTGACCACCTCAAAATTATAGCTGTCTATAGTGACGTTCTGTCCGAGACGTCGGTGTTGGGTGTCCTTTCTTGTTGACAGCATATATTTCATTTTGCTTTCATTCACCGTTAGACCCATCTTCTTGGCTTCCTTCTCAATACTCACAAAAGCACCACTGACATCACGTTTTGTTCGTCCGATTATATCAATGTCAACAGTGTTAGCGAGTAATTGGACCGAGTTTTGAAAGATTGTGCCTCTAGTGTTGACTTAATAACGATTTTAAAGAAATCGCATGACAGCGCGTCCCTTGCTTTAAACGTTTTTTGGACTTCAAAGGTGTAGGTGAGCTCTTTGCTGACCTTGATGAAGTAGCATTCTCGATCGTAATCCTGCACAAAAGGACGAGTTTGGGTGGGAAGCGAAAACTAGACATTGCTCTATATAGCTCGTCTCTATAGATTCTGTCACTCGCGGCCTTGGAAATGATGAAAAGGTGGTGGGTATCGATTTGAAACTCCTGGGATTTTTCCAAGATCTGCCATATTGCGAAAATTTGCTGGATAACGAACTTCTCTGGCCTAAAGCCACACTGATATGGACCTATCAGGTTGTTGACGAATGGCTTCAGGCGTTCACAAAGTACGGCAGAGAAGAAAGATATTAAGAAGACTTATGCCTCTGTAGGTGGTGCAGAGGAGCGCCTTTCTGAGGATCGGGCAAACAGTGCTGAGGTTCCATTCATCGACCATGCTTTCCTTCGACCATATTTCCAGATGAGCTGGTGCATACTCCTAACCAATTTATCGCTAGTCGCTTTTTAATAGCTCAGCTGCAAGGCTATTAGTTCGAGCAGCTTTATTGAACTGAAGTTTAGATATAGCTATCTTTACTTCGTCGAGATCGGGTGGATGGAATTGTTGGCATACGTCATCCAGGTTAATGGTGCAATCTGTATAGTAGCGGAACTCGGTTCATCGTCACCGTTATACAATTTGCAGAAATGATTCTTCCATATCCTCAGCACCGTTTGCGATTCTACCACGATATTCCCCTGATCATCTTTTCAGGCTACGTTTCGAGCCTTGTAACCCTGGTAGGTTCTTTTTAGTTTCTGGTGAAATTTCCGAACTTCATTCCTGCAATGGCATCCCTCTATTCCCTCGATCACGTGCTTCTCATGCTCTTTCTTTTTCTTTCTAAGAAGCTTGTGTTCCTCACATCTCTTCTGCTCGTAGAGATCGTGAGCAGCTCTGGTCCTTCTATGCAGCGCCGCGGCGCTTTGAATGTTTGTTGTTTAGCTGCATATACTTGCGGCATTCTTCGTTGAACCAGGGGTTTCGCTGTGGTGGTCATGCAAAGCCCAGCACGCTAGAGGCAGCATCTCTGATGGCTTCCTGGCAATTCTTCCACTGGTTCTCGATACTTGCAGTTGGTGGCATAGGACTATTTAAGAGGGTGCGAGAGACTCGATCGGAGAAGGATCTGGCGATTTATTGCGACTGTAGCCGTCCAACATCGAGTTTTCTCACAGTATGTCCCTGTTTTGGCTTTGGTCTCGTAATCCGTAGCATTACCTTGGCTACAACGAGGTAGTGGTCCGAGTCAACCTTGGCTCCTCGGAACGTTCGGACATCCTTGATGCTGGAGGAGTGCCTTGCGTCGAATCGCAATGTGGTCAATCTGGTTGGCGGTTCATTGACCAGGAATTCGCCATTTCTCCTTGTATACATAATCGAGATGCGGGAACTGCGTACTAGCTACCACCACGTTTCTCCCCACAGCAAACTCGATTAGCCTGAGTCCGTTATCGGAGGTGGTGTCGTGTGGGCTATATTTTCCGATTGTTCCACCAAAGACGTCTTCTTTTCCAAGCTTAGCATTAAAATCACCCAAGACTATTTTAATGCCATAGCTTGGGCATTGCTCATATGTCTTTTCCAGGAGCTCGTAGAACTCATCCTTGGTGTCGTCATCTTTCTCCCCTGTGGGGGCATGCGCGCACATGAAGCTAATGTTGGCTAATTTAGTTTTGATGTAAATTGTAGTGAGGCACTCGGTCAAATAATTGAAACTCAGGACTTTTGCCTTAGTCTGCTTCTAACGACGAATCCACATCCAAAGTGACGCTGCCCTTATGGTCGGTAACAGTCACCGTAATAGATGTCGCAATGTTTCAGTATTCTTCTGCCCGGCCATCCTATCGCACTTTTTGGATGGCGGTGATGTCCGCTATGTAGCAGTCTAGGGCCTCTGCTAAATGTTCGGCTGCACGTGGTCTATTGAGAGACAGAACATTCCACGTGCAGATCTTAAGTTTGTTGTCCTTATTTCGTTTCCTTGGTTCGCCAACAGTAAATCCGTTCGTATCCGAGGCTTGTTGTTGCTTCGCAACTTAAATTGCTTTACTTGGCTTGTAAGTCACCCCGACGACGCACGACCCCAAACCTGGAGGACCAGACCCTGACAATATACATTAGTCCAAGGTCGAAGAGCCAGATTAACCGCTCTTTAAGGAGTTCACTAAACTGAGTAGTTCAACTGAACTGGAACTGTAGCGTTGATTCCATCTGGGGATTTCTTCCACTGCTGATAAAGAAGAAGTGCCTTAGTGCTAACACTCCTCCCCCCTCTCGCGTTTGCTGCCGCCTAAAACCGTCCACAGGGATTAGAACTCCATCTTCAGTTAAAGGTACTAGGCACCCGATGTTCCCCATACGGGGATGTGAGAGCAGGAATTGATAGACAGAGTTTCGCTTTGAAAAAAAACTTGTGGACGCTTGTGTCTTCTTGAATGCACCGTGCGTACCCTTTGAACATCAGAACATAGTTTCATAAAAACACCACATCAACATCCAGTTTCAGAAGCAACTGCAAGCGATTAAGCCAGGACCGGATGCCTTCAAAAAACATCAAGAGGATTATTGGAAAGCAGCCACCAATCCCGGAAACTATTATCAGAAACAACATTGAAGCAACATCAACACAAAGAAAAAGTGGAAGTGTTTACCAATTACTAAAAATAAAACTTTACCTGCTGATCCGGCATTTTTGGATGAAGTATTCGATGATACGAATCCTGCAAATGACCCAATCGACAGCCCACATCGATGCAATCTGGAGGAGGTAACATCAGATATAATTGGCAATTCTAGGTCCAGAATGTCAGCTGGACCGGATAGAGTCCCCAACTTCGTCCTAGAAATGTAATGTAATGTAGTTTTTTTTATTTAACTGTCCCTCCTGTTCAAGTGGGGAATAAGTAAGTAAGTAAGAATTCATTTATTTAACATATTTACTTCAGTTACAAAATTTTTTAATGAATATAAAGCTATAGCTTAGCCGTCAGCTAGGTTGGCGAGTTATTTAATTACATATGTTTATAGTTTTACAATAATATAGTTTTGCTTTTTTCGATTTAAATAGATAAACTTAATCGTAATATTCAGCTACTAGTAAATTTCTGTATTTGTATATGCTTTGAAGATAATTATATAATTTCTTCCAATCGTACTCGTTGAGAATCTGTATTGACTCCTGCAGGGTCAAGGTTTTTTTGCCGAAGTATGCCAGTCGTAAATTGTATTGTAAATTGGGTTGTAAATTGGACAGACACTTATTATGTGGAAGCAGTCTTCTTTTGCCTTTAAGTTGCATACAGTACAAAACCTGTTGAAGCTTCCATTATATGGGCTACCGTTTAAACCAAGTAATTCGCACCGTGCTTTGAAAATTAGAGATATTTCACTATAGCTGAGACAGTCATGGAAGTAGTTCTTGTCATTCAGGTTGAAATTGAGCTGAGAGTATAATACTCTGCTATCGGATGAGCGAGCTTGCTCAATAAATTTGTCTCGAATAGAATCTTCATTTTTTTGGATTATAAGATAAAGTTGATCCTTTAAGGTCTTCAGGTTGGTAAGATCGAATATTAGGTTTTAACCACACGCACTTCCAATAGTTAGCCATCTTCTCACCCATCAGTCCTTGTTTCTCAATTCATACCTGAACATTTTTGTAGTTAAACGTGGCGTGTCTGGATATGAGCATATTTTAATAATATAGTCTGCTTGAAACTTAAGAGTACTTGTAAACAGCTTTGGAAGACCCGTCTCCAAGTAAATTGCGAAGTTAGGTGTTTTCATTGGTAAATTGAATATTTTTTTTAAGAAGTTTCTATAAAATTTCTCGATTTCTTCAAACTGTTCTGATCCCCAAACTTGAGATGCGTAAAGGAGAGTTGATTTAACAACTGAATCAAATACTTTATATTTTGTTGATAATGAGATCTGTTTGTTTGAAAAAACATTCTTCCATGATAAATTCAATAAACTTTGCGAGGATTTAGCCTTATCCGCTAGATGTTTGCTGAATTCTAATGATGAGCTCAATTTTACTCCCAAATATTTGATATCTTTCACAACTTCTAAACGGTTTCCGTTGTAAAACCAACTGCTTCCATTATGTGCTCGTGGTGATCGTGAGAAGATCATTATTTTCGATTTGTCAGTGTTGATAGTAAGTCCCCATTTTGTACAGTAGTTTGCTAGCCGATTTATCATTAATTGAAGATTTCTTGTGATTCAGATAGAATGACAAGATCATCAGCATACAACAGTACATTGACAACTGTATTAGCAATTCGTATTCCACCTGGGAGCTCCTTTTCTATATCATTTATAAATAATGAAAATAATAAGGCACTTAGAAGACACCCCTGCCTTACACCAGTTTCTGTTGCAAACCATTCTGAAAAAACTTTTCCATCCCAGACTGCTGATTTTGATCCAGTGTACATTTCTCTGATAACTTTAATAAATTTCGTAGACAAGCCTAGCTGCGATAATTTATAAAAGAGTGCACTTCGGTTAAATAGGTCAAATGCTGCTTTGAAATCTACAAAAAAGCTATAGATTTTCTTATTTCTTGCTTGGAATGCTCTTATAATTGAGGATAGCGTAAATATATGATCAATAGTTGAGAAGTTTTTTCGAAATCCAGCTTGGAAATCCGTTATAATATTTTTTTCCTCTACCCACTTCTCTAGTCTTTCCACAAGGACACCACAAAATATCTTGGCTAGAACATTCATGAATGATATTCCTCTGTAATTTTCTACGTTGTCCAAGACACCTTTTTTATGGATCGGGAATATTACTGACTTCTTGAACGATGAAGGGATATCAGCATTTGCGAAAACATTGTTATACAGCACTTTTAAATGATTGATTAGGGCGGGATTAGCATTTTTGAAGAATTCGTAATCCCGTCTTCCCCTGGTGCTTTTCCATTTTTTGATTTTAAAATAACAGCATGTATTTCCGCAGTCGTTATTTCACCATCCAAAAAGTCATCGGAAACTAGCTGTTCGGCATAGGAAAATTTTAAATTTAAAAAAAAAAAAATATGAAAAAACTCATAGAAAGCAGTTTTATTTACAAATGATTGGCCTATCTTAACAGGATTTCAATTTTTATATTTTTTCCTCTGTGCAATAGTGGCCTATCTTACTTTAAAATCAGTTGTAACGGTATTTTGAAGGATCATGGATACAAAATCAAAAACCTTTTATTTTGTGATCATATTGCAAAAAGAAAATCAAGCCTATTTTTCATTATTTAAAAACAACAAGTGTTTCAAAATAACCTGTTTCTTATTTTTGCTCTACTGAAAAATGAAAAAAGCAGTTAGGCCACTATTGCGCTCATGGCCTCATTTATTCCGTGCATTTAAGCATTCCTTGTCAAACCATTTTTGTTTAAACGATGATTTCATGTTTAAAATTGTATTTGAAGTTGCACTTCTTATGGAACATATGATTTGGGATGAGAGTAACTCTGTAGATTCAGGTACCAGATCATTTGTTAGAAGCATACTATCCAATCGATGATGATATGTATTTATTTCCTGATTTTTCCATTTGAGCCGAGGGAGCAGAGTGAGATTTATGTGGTGAGACGGAGTTTCATCAGTAAATTCAATTACAATAGGCATATGATCCGAAAAAGTTTTGCATTGAACCTCAAATTTTGTAATTAGGTCAGCCCAGTCATTGTTTACAGCGCAAAAGTCAATCACTGATTTACCTTGTCCTCCTACGAAAGTGTAATGGCCTTCTTTATCTCCTTCAGTACAGCCGTTTAAAACAATTAAGCCATACAATTGGAGTAGCTCAAGCATGTCACTTCCATTTGCATTGCAAATATTATCCTTAGACTCCCGGTTAGTACAACAGATAACAGGATTTGTTACAGTTTATGCTATAGTGGTTTGAGAGTTACTAATTCTTGCGTTCCAATCCCCAATCAGTAGAACGCTTTTGCTTGCTAAGTGTAACATTGTATTGTTCAGCTTTTCAAAATCATGAGTCCATTTTGTACAATTTATATAGAACGGAACGATGTACAGATTATTTTGTTTTAACGATTTTATTATGGTGGTTCCCCCGCATTCAGCAAAATCATAAGTTTTTAAATGTGAATTTCTTATACCGTACAGGCTTCCACCACTTGCACGGCCTTTAACAGAATGCTTGTTTGCTTCAATCCAAATAAGCTTAAAACCGACGAAATATTTATTAAATTTACTTAAATTATCTCTTTTATGGAAATCAACAGTTCTAGCAGAAGCAGACTCCCAGAGAAAGACGTGGCCACAGTTAAAATATCTATCTGCAGACCGTAAAGGATGGAAACGATTTGTTGGCGCCCTATGCCCCAACCGGGGTTACAGGACCTGATGATGATGATGAAATTATCTCTTGTTAAACGTGTTTCAAAAAGAAAGAAAATTTCAAAGTTCTTAACGTAATTAAAAAAGTCTGAAAAAAGTATTTTATTATTTAAACCGGATATATTATATGATAAAATGTTAGCAGAAATAAATTTGTTTGAGCTGACGGCGTCTAATACTCAATTTCTAACAATAGTTAGGTTAGGTTAGGTAGAAGGGCTGACAGTTGATCTCGTTACTGTCACACTTAGATCTATGTAGATCCGTTGTGATACCCTAGGAAATTGTATTCCACTTAATGTAAAAACCTATGTGTTCTGTTAGCAGTCAAGCCATTTAGAGGCGTTGATGAAATTCAGAAGGCTATTAGCCGAAGTTCCAGAAAGTTCCTCTAGGTCATTATAGAAATAATTTCCTAGGTGTTTCTTTCTTAAATGACGGAGTGCTGGGCAGTGGCAAAGGAAGTGTGAGGTATCCTCATGTGCTTCTTCGTCACTGCATCCTCTGCAAAGGTCATCAGTACTGAGCCTCATTTTCTTTTTATGGTATCTCAGTAGGTTGTGTCCGGTGATTATGCTGACAAGGGAACGGAGATGTTTCTTGTTCATTTGCATAATTTTGTATGTTCTCTGCTTATTGAAATTTGGCCATAACTTTCTAGTTGTGGCGCATGTTTCAAGCAGATTCCATCTTTCATTGGTTTTTTCTAATATTTTGTTACCAATTTCCTGTTTGATGCTACAGGTTGGTACTTTGATATTTTGTTCGGCTTGACTTGAATCAAGCGACGAACCCGTTCTCGCCAGCTCATCAGCTCTCTCGTTTCCCTGTACATCACTGTGACCGGGAACCCAGCAGAGTCTAATGTTATGCTGCATGCCAAGAACCCTAAGCTCTTCGCGACAGCAAGTCACAAGCTTCGAATGTATCTCGGTGGCAGAAATTGCTTTTATTGCTGCTTGGCTATCAATAAAGAGGGTGATATCAGCTCGTCGTATCGCCATCATTGATATTTGCGTAGCTGCTTTTGTCACTGCCAAGACCTTGGCTTGGAAGACGCTGCAAAAGTCCGGAAGTCTGAAGGAGCTAGCTAGTCCCAGAGTTTCCGAGAAAATTCCTGCACCAACTCCAGTGTCCATCTTTGAACCATCGGTGAAGACAGTTATCGTAGATGCATTACTGAAAGGTTGGTTGTTTTCCCACTCCTCTCTATTAGGAAAAGAGGTAGTGAAGGGTCTGTTGAAATTTAAATAGGGTGTTGTGTAGTCTGTGCAAACATTATTTCCCACATATCTCTGCAGAATCTGAGTATGGCCCGATGTGCTTTGCTTCCAGCATTTAGTCTGGCTTAGGCGCAGGGCACTGTATGCTGCAGATTCTTGCACGAATAGATCTAGGGGTCTCAAGTTGAGTATCGCTTCCAGTCCCGCTGTGGGAGTGGTTTTCAACGCCCCCGTAATACCTACGCATGCTAATCTTTGAACTTTTGTCAAGGTTTTCAGGTTTGTTGCTTTCTCAGTCGCGTTCCACCAAACTAAATTACCGTAGGTAAGTATCGGTCTAACTATTGCCGTGTACATCCACCTGATAATTTTTGGATTGGGTCCCCAGGATTTTCCAAAGATCCTGTTGCAGGAATAGAACGCAACCATAGCTTTCTTTGCTCTCTCTTTAGTGTTGAGACTCCAGTTCAGTTTCTTATCAAGGATCACACCCAAGTATTTGGCTTGATCCGAGATTTTGAGTGGAGTCCCTGCAATTGATGGTAATCTAAACATTGGTATTTTTCTTCTGTTAGTGAAGAGAACCAATTCAGTTTTCAATGGATTAACCATTAGACCACAATTCTTTGCCCATGTGTTGACCTTTGACAGGGCATATTCTATTTGTTCACTAATAGTGGATGGGAATTTACCTGTCGCAAGTAGTACTAGGTCATCTGCATAAGCTACTACTTTGACTCCACTATATTTTAATTTCACAAGAATTTCGTTCATAACTAGTATCCAAAGAAGCGGAGAAAGCACCCCTCCCTGGGGTGTTCCTCTGGATGTGGATACTTTTAAACGTGAATCTCCAAGTTCTGTATTAATATGCCTGTTTTTTAACATGCACATAGTCCAATTTATAATTGAGTTTTCTATATTCAGCTCTACAAGGGCTCTCTTAACTGCATCGTTTTCCACATTATTGAAAGCTCCTTCAATATCTAGAAAGGCAGCAAGAGTGTATTCCTTGTCTTTGAAAGTTTTTTCAATTGTATTAACAACACAGTGAAGTGCAGTTTCTACACTTTTGCCTTTCGTATAGGCATGCTGCATTGGAGAAATTACCTCCGGGTTCAGTGAGCTGCGAATATAGATGTCCAACAATCTCTCGAAAGTCTTAAGAGTAAACGACGTGAGACTGATTGGTCTATAGTCTTTAGCTTCCGTGTGGCTGGGTTTACCAGCCTTCGGGATAAATACAACCTTGACTTCACGCCATGCTTTAGGTACATATCCCCATCTGAGGCTACTTGAGAATATGTTTTTCAGGTGTGAAGTAATGAGGTTTTCACTTTTTTGTAACATCATTGGAAAGATGCCATCTAGTCCCGGGGATTTGTAAGGGGAGAAAGAGTTTATTGCCCATTTAATCTTGTCTTCCGTTACAATGTCCGACGGTGTTCTGTGCTCTGTAAATATCTCAGTTTCCCGGTTATAGCTTGGGTTAGAGCTACACCCGGGAAAGTGAGCATTAACTAAGAGTTTTAGAGTTTCACTGCATGATTCTGTCCAGCGACCACTTGGTTCTTTTAAGGAACCTAAGGTAGATGGCTCTTTGGAGAGAATTTTCCTTAGTCTAGCTGATTCATTGGTGCCTTCTATTTCATCACAAAAGGTTCTCCACGAGCTGCGTTTCGCTCGCTGTGTTTCAGCTTTGAATTTTCTTTGACTGGATTTGTAGATCTCCCAGTCGATGTCTGATCTGGTGCGCTTGGCGACATTGAAAAGTCGCCTCGTTTCTTTCCTAATGTCGCCCAGTTCTATTGTCCACCAAGGTGGTTTTTTGTTGCCTTTTTTACCTGGTTTTAATGGACATCCTTTGACAAAAGCATTGCTGAGTATTTCTGTGAATTTCTCGGCAGCTTTGTCTAAGTTCTCAGGATTATCAATTGCATTGGTATTAAGCAATTTGATTTCATTCTCTACTTCCCCATTAAAAATATCCCAGTTAGTTTTTCTGAAGTTTCTAAAAGGTTTTCGAGAGTTTGTTGTACTAAGTATAAAGAATTCAATTAACCTATGATCGGAAAAAGATTCTTCCTTAAGTACCTTCCATTGTTCTATTGAGACAGTATTCGAGTTGCTCACAAGGGTGATATCGAGTACTTCCTCGCGGTTCTTAGTGACAAATGTTGGTTCATTACCTCTATTCGCTACTAGTATGTTATTTTCTATGATAAATTCAAAAAGAGACTCACCCCGATCGTTGATATCAGTGCTGCCCCATTGAATATGATGTGAATTAGAATCACATTCTATCACAAGGTCCCATTTCTCTACAGCTGCGCGTTGAACAAGTTGGCACGTGACATTTGCAGGAGGTCCCTCCGTCCCATCGTACGGCATATAGCATGATGCCAAGATAAGCGGTGGAAGCCCATCACGCTCCAACTTTATCGCAGTTTGGTCTAGGTTACTGTATGTGGATAGAAGAAAGAGATTAATCTGTTTTCTAGCTACAATACATGTTCTATAATTACTGTTGGTACCTGTGTTAGAGGATTTAAACAGTGTAAGTCCTTTTGAGTGGAGCCCCCTAATTCTGCCGCCTGATATCCAGGGTTCTTGAATTAGGGCAATGTCTATTTGTCTACTCTCCATGAGGTAGACCAGGTTGGCGCTGGCAGCTTTACTATGATGAAGATTTATTTGTAAAAATTTCATGATAAGTTATTAACTACCACCTCCTTATTTACCTGTTTTTTTCTTATTGGCTATGAACCTAAGCTTGCATCGGTTTGTACCAACGCGCACTTTGTAGCCAATTTTCCGCAGAAGTGGCATCGATTTGTGGCTTAGACTCACAATCACTTCGGTGCCATCTTTGGTTGGTTCGTTAACCTGAACAATCTCCCAATTCTGGCTGAGTTGTTCGGTGTTCAGGGACTTGAGGTTCCGCTCTATCCGGTCTCTTGGTATCACGGGTCCCTTAAGTGTCAGCACTGCCTTTGGCCTGCTCAGTTCGCTGATTTCCTTCTTACTAATAAGTCGAAGGTCAGCGTTCGGCCAAGGAGCTTCGGTCTTCTCGATGAACTCTCGGAGCCACGTGAGAGTGTTACCGTCTTCACATGTCATCACCTTGAATCCGTGGACAGTGCTGAGGCTACCGAAGAGTGGCGGAGGCCTATTCTTGACGATAGCCTCGTTTACCCCGTCCAGAATTCTTAGTTCTATCTATTGCCATTGATCATCCGTCAGTTTCCTTGAAGGGTTGCCAAAGTCTGCAATCGCAGTCTGTTGGACCTCCATGGTCACCCGGGAGAATTTGGCTTCTTCTTCTTGTTCCCCGGTGAGGGAACAGCTGGTGACGTAGTGTCGTCGTGCCTAGCTCTTTTGGAACCACTCGCAGTTGGGCGAGAGATAGGCGGAGGCAAGAGGCCGTCCTTTCCTACCTTCACCTTTCCTTGAGCAGTCCTCAAGTTCGGCTCGTCCTGAGTCAGTCTGTCCGTACATGTATTATCCGTCCGTGACGGATTGTCATCTGGCCTAGCTTGGTTGGACGTACTCGCAGTTGGGTGAGAGCCAGGCGGAGGCAAGAGGCCTTCCTTTCCCTTCTTCACCGCTCCTTGAGCAGTCTTCAAGTTCGGCTTGTCCTTGGTTCGTCTGTCCGTACCCGTGCTTAATGTCGTGGTCGATAGTCTCTGAGTGGATCTATCCAGGGCTAGCTTTTCCTTGGCCGTTAAGGATTCAGTATTCCTTTTGCCTAGCCGCCGGATAATCCTCTCAGCGTTCCGATTTTGCCTGCGGAATATTTGTTTATCGTCCAGGAGACCTTTCACCTTGCGCTTACGACGCTCAGCTCGGGCCTCCAAAACAGTCTTCACGGAGTCCATTGTTGAGTCGGTCGGTTTGCAATCCCCTGGCTGAGAAGAGGTGGACGCATCCGGACTGCATTCAGGTTTCTGAGCCCGAAGGCAATCCGAGTGCGACTCCTCTAACTCATCCACTCCCGTGGTTACCTCCCCACCTTCCAGGCCCGTTGGAGCAATATGCACCGCGCAACGGCTGGTTGATGGTTTGGATGGACCAGGAGCTGGTTCATGCATCTTGTCTTTTGTCGTGTCAGTATTTGCATGCACAGCTGATAAGGCCGTCCCTTTCCTTACCTGGGATTTACCAGCAGGGGGTTTGGGTGGTCCCATCAGCGTGTCCGCGTTTGTGTCTTTCACAGAAGTAGCCTTCGCCGGTGTTAGGACCAGAGGCCAAACTTCCATTGCAGACTCCTTCTGTAGAAGCGCACGTGCGTTATGCAGTCGTTTGCGTTCCAGTTCCGTAAGTTCTTCCCAACTCCTTGTGCCAAGTCGTTCAATCACTCTTCCACAGTTGCGGTATTTACTCCGCACTGAAGAAGTTGAAAGCCGTGAGATGTTGGAGCTGGCAACAGAACAGGAGTCACTGATGTCGTCAGTGTCAACCGTTATGATGCTGGCCCCATCATCCACACCGAGATTGGCAAAGGGGTTGAGAAGAAGGTCTTCCTCTTCCTCAGTCATGTCCGTTTTTGTGTCGTTCTTGTCTTTATTGGTGTTTTTTGTCACTGGCGACTTCTCCCCTCGTTCGTTTCGAGGGGCCAAGCCCACGCCGGCAGCCGCGACTTCTACCGACGGTTTAGCGTATATCCCCGCTAGTTTTTTTTCTGTTTTGTGTGTCTTGTCCATGGTTTTAACGTTGTGGGTTCCTCTTAGTTGGCCTAGAATCCTCAGCTGTCCAGCTGCGGATCTCCTGATCAGTCTAGTCCGTGATGTATTGTCGTCTAGCCTAGCTTGGTTGAACGTACTCGCAGTTGGGTGAGAACCAGGCGGAGGCAAGAGGCCGTCCTTTCCTTTCTTCACCTTCCCTTGAGCAGTCCTCAAGTTTGGCTCGTCCTGAGTGTGTCAGTTTCCGTAGTTACCGTCCTTGACGGATTTTCGTCTGGCCTAGCTTGGTTGGACGTATTCGCAGTTGGGTGAGAGCCAGGCGGAGGCAAGAGGCCATGCTTTCCTTTCTTCACCTTTCCTTGAATAGCCCTCAAGTTCGGCTCGTCCTGAGTTTGTCCGTACTCGTATAAACCGTCCGTAACGTAATGTCGGCCTTGCTTGGTTGAACGTACTCGCAGTTGGGCGAGAGCCAGGCGGAGGCAAGAGGCCATCCTTTCCTTTCTTCACCTTTCCTTGAGCAGTCCTCAAGTTCGGCTCGTCCTGAGTGTGTCAGTATTTACCGTCCGTGACGGATTTTCGTCTTGCCTAGCTTGGTTGGACATACTCGCAGTTGGGTGAGAGCCAGGCGGAGGCAAGAGGCCATCCTTTCCTTTCTTCACCTTTCCTTGAATAGCCCTCAAGTTTGGCTCGTCCTGAGTTTGTCCGTACTCGTATAAACCGTCCGTAACGTAATGTCGGCCTAGCTTGGTTGAACGTACTCGCAGTTGGGCGAGAGCCAGGCGGAGGCAAGAGGCCATCCTTTCCTTTCTTCACCTTTCCTTGAGCAGTCCTCAAGTTCGGCTCGTCGTGAGTTTGTCCGTACTCGTATAAACCGTCCGTAACGTAATGTCGGCCTAGCTTGGTTGAACGTACTCGCAGTTGGGCGAGAGCCAGGCGGAGGCAAGAGGCCATCCTTTCCTTTCTTCACCTTTCCTTGAGCAGTCCTCAAGTTTGGCTCGTCCTGAGTGTGTCAGTATTTACCGTCCGTGACGGATTTTCGTCTAGCCTAGCTTGGTTAGACATACTCGCAGTTGGGTGAGAGCCAGGCGGAGGCAAGAGGCCGTCCTTTCCTTTCTTCACCTTTCCTTGAGCAGTCCTCAAGTTCGGCTCGTCGTGAGTCTGTCCGTATTCGTGTTAACCGTCTTCAAGCAGATCTAAGAAATTCACAGCTGGCCAGCTGAAAACCTAAACGTAAGCCTCCCCACCACTACAAGGTGGAAACCCGTCGAGGAGGTTCTAACAATATTACTAGAGTGAGGAGTTTCAACATAGAGTGGCATCCCTGGTGAAGCTGGTTTATACCATTCATTTTGACGATTGTTTGACATTTCCATTTCTTTGACAGCAGCAAAGTTGAGTTTGCCAAATATAGCTTCTAGTTCTTCTTCTCCGTCTTTATCGTGATATTTAAGATTATTGTTATTATTTAAATAAAATGTTTTCTTTCCAATTACTAAGCTGTTGTTTTTAATTAAAGTGGGGAATATATTACTCCCCCCCCCCCCTATAGGATTTTTTCTTGTATTTTCCAACATACATCTTCTGAATTTTTTGGCAGATTTTACGCGAAGCGTCTAAGGGAAATGCAACTTAACCCCACAGCGATTATTAAAAGTTAGAGAATTTTTGTTCGCCATTTTGAGTCGATTTAGGCCCATTCAAGGTGACTTTTTTTTTAATTTTTGTTTTTTGTAAAGAACACAATTTATAAATAATGTTATTTTATGAAAGAAATCAAATTGCACATTTTTTTGTGAGTATTCTAGTATTCAAGTATTCAATATTCTTAGCTTAATGTTCTTTTTAAAATTAATTCTTCGAACTCATTTTAATTCTATAAGTTTTTTTAAAACTTTACCATGAAAAGACCCATTGAATGGAACACCCTTTGAAAGAACATAGCAGCTGCACCTCTGAGCTCTATGTACATAGGGATCTTGTGAAAACTTTAATGATAATTAAAGGGGTGTATGTGTTTATTTTTTTCTATTTATTAAATGAAGTAAAAACAAACAAAAAATCAACATATTCTCGAGAAACTTCAAATAGGTATTTCTAATGCATCCAGTCTTAGACTTCCACTTACCAATCTAAACAAAATATTATTCAACATTAAACATAATGGAATATGTATGCAAAAAGGAATAGTTAAACATTAATAAATATACACCAACTTTCTTCACTCCATAAGATTCAAATGGTCCCCAAAAGTATTGTTATCCTCACTTAATAAAAATAAATACTTACTCGTTGAATAATTAAGCTTATGGATAGCCAAGCTAAAACCATAATCAAGAGAGTGATATGTTTATGTAGATGAACTTTTAGAGATATTTTTGCACTTTGCAAATTTCAAAAACATGATGCAACTTTTCGAATCGGAATGTTAATAACACGAAAGTTATTCAAAACATATTCATGGAAAAGATTTAGATTTTCTATGCGAAACTATTTTATGCATTCAAAATTCATATGTGTATATATGTATGTGTGGTGTGTATGTAGCCTAAGTTAATTTTGGCAGAACCCTTCTTTTTCGTTACATTACAGCACAGCAATGACGCACATTGTGATGTGACTTTCTTCCCTAGTTTTCTGCAATGCAAATCATTTATTAAAGTCAGTCGGGAAGTAAGTTAACGGAGCATTACAAGGACAAAAAGAGTTAAACACCAGTTTCCCTTTCTTTATAATGGAGATAGATGATAGAGTTATTTATAATGTACATTTAAATATTTCTATTGTGCTTACAAGTAACTTTATTTACTGTTTACACATGTTCAATGAATCTGTCGACTTCTTATAAAGGTATCAACAGGTAGGTATACATAGTTTAAAAAGGGTTTCTATGATGTGATGCTTGAACGAAACCGACAAGTATTAAATATAGGTTGAAGTGGCTGCCAATCGTGAGGACTGACACACTTAGACCTTGAGTTGGTCCATTGTGATGCCACATGAATCCATAGGAAACCCTTTCCCTTACTCGGTGAACCATTTGGAGCTTCTAATGAAGCATAACAGACTGCCTATGTCTAGGTTTATTAGATCACAAGTATCATTGAAGTAAAAATCACCAAGGTGAAGTCTTCGTCTATGCGATAGAGGAGGACACGTGCATAAAAGGTGAGGAATCAATTCTATCTCTTCCTCATCCATGAAGTTTCTACAAAAATCGTTAGAGAATACGCCAAGACGCGTTGCGTGTGCTAGCCTATAAGACAGTGTCCGGTTATAACAACAATCATGGAGCTAATGTGCAATCTACTTAGGGCCAGTTTTTCAGTTCAGGCTTTACTCTGAGTTAAATCAGAGTTAGCTAATCCTGGAAATAAATTAACCCTGAGTTAACTCAGGAACAGTTTTTCAGTTGAGGATTAACTTTATCTTTCAGCTGTCAAAACTCTGAGGCCAACGATGAGTGACACTATCATAGACATATTATCATAGACATATTATATATGGACTGCTAGTTGTATGTCATTTCCATACAAAACGTGCTAAGAAAACGCACTTGAAAAAGTCGAGGTTAGCGACAAACTCGGGCCTACCTGTGAAAATATATAACATTTTTGCTGCCATCTGGTGCAAATTTGTGCTTAAATAAATTTTCATTCATAGAAACTAGGGCCACCTCTTGGTATTTCTCATAAGAAACCCTGCCATCTACTGTTATATAAAGTCACTGATTGGCGTAGTGCTGGGGGATCAGGCAAAAAAGTCCCTTTTTTATATAATAAAAAATAAATTAGCTTGAAGATTTATATTTGAAAGAATAAAATAAAATACATTTTTTGATTAAATTAGCTTTATTATTTAGGACTGTGTTTAAAATTAAAATAAAATTGAACTGCGTACTAGACAACATAAATCACAACGAAATTTTTGTTTATAATTTCGTTGCTTCAATTTCTGTATTAAAATTTTCGTTTCGCTTCAGCTGCTTATGCTTAAGAACAAAAATATTGAATTGAATAAGAAAAATTTTTGTCTTGTTTTATTTGTTTGTTTTATTGCCCCATGAATTGAACAAGTTAAGTATATTTGGATCGAACCAATTTATTGTGATCCGTTACATTAGATTTTTATGCAATATGATGCATAATGACTTTACAATATGTTGCAATTACTAATTCTATAATGACATAAATGTGGTTGTCCAATACATCACAATCTAACACATGATCTCTTAACTCCGTGTACAATGTATTTAAATCCATTGCTCTCAGGGTACTCATCTGGATAAGCCTGTAAGTATTTTCAACTTTGAGTTTTTTTTTTATTTCGTATAGTGAAATAATTTTTTGAACTGTTCCGCAAATTTTTAAAGTGTCTCTATGGGGATATTTGAGATATCCTTTGGATTTAATTGAAATCAGTTTGGAACACACAACTTCACGATTATTTTCAAAAAAATGTTTGCAATTCATGCAGTCGAGTAAAGTTATAATTTTTTTTCTCAACAAATCCACTAATGTATACAACGATTTCATTGTACTCATTGTTTACAATGTATTCTATTGGAATATCATCCAGTACTTTTAATTTATCCATATCCGAATCAGAAGGGTTTGAAAAATCAGGTTCTATAAATGTTGACTTCGATGATGTTGCATTTAAAATTGCAGTGCTATCAATTGAAATGCAGTTGGCATCAGTTGAAGAAGTAACTTCATTATGGAATAGAAGTCTTTTGTAGGCTGATATAAACTGTGTTACTGTGGGGTTATTGTTAAAACCACCTCTTGACCTTATACTTGAAAAAAAAAGTTCTAAGTGGTCCTGCGAAAGTTTGTACGAAAGAATATAACTTTGTAGTTTTTTTCTTTCAACATATTCTTCATACAAAAATTTTAAATTCTGCAAGTCCGCAATAAATCCGATGAATCCAACCTTATTCTTTGAGTATATAATTTTCGTACTAGCTATCTTGAGGCCAGAAATGTACGCTATCCATTCATCGAATAGTTGAAAATTTTCAAGATGGTTTTCACTGCAAAGTCCTTTTTTGAATCCATATCCGAAACTGGACTTGCTGTTTAGGACATCGAAGATATTGTTTATAGTTCGAACAAACAAAATTGTTGCCTCACAGCCCTGAAACTCTTGCACTCCACTTTCCAAAAGGAATGCCAATGAATTAGCAGTACTTTCACTCAATGTTTGAGCAGCTAACTTTACATTCATTATCTTTGAATGCCAGTTTAAATGCTTAGCATTCAATTTATTGACAAAATGGAGACCTAATTTATCCTGGTATTCAATTAGTTTAGCAATAAATTCCCATTTTATTTGGTCTCCATTTTGGTCAAAAATTATTTTTTTCGTGCCCCAAGTGTTTCGAATTAGCTTTAGACAGTGACATGCGTCCAAGAACATTGAAATAGTTTTACTATTTTGGTTTTGGAACCGTGGCTTAAATTCTTTTATGGTGGCACCCAAATATTCAATCATGCCAATGTTTGCTGGATGGCCATCAAATGTCAGTCCAACAATTTCAACATAACTAAAGATTTGTAAAAAGAAACATAATGATGTTTTAAAAGAACTTTAAGGAAAATAATAAGTTTTCAAAAATCGTTAAAAATATTGTTGAAAAAATAACATCGTCTTGTTAGATAACTTCAAAAATAGCTAATTGTTCTTTTTATTTGAATGGTTAGATTCTAATTTAGGTCACCAAAAACCTTTGTTAAAATTCGTGACAATATCAATTTGTTCGAACTAAAATCGCATTCTAGACCATAGTGGGCTGCAGCGATAAATTTTTATTTGCATATATTCATATTCATATCTATATTTAAGAAATCGCCTATATTCTTTAGCTGAAACTGCTATAGCTTGCTAAATAAATTACTAACAAAAATTATTTCGTGCTTTTAATTTTTTTAAATATCCGTGTTCTATTCTGAGATAATACTCTAATACAGCGATTCTCAAAGTGTGTTCCGCGGAACCCTGGGGTTCCGCGGGAGAGTTTTCAGGGTTCCACAAATTTTTTGAAGTATAAACAGTAAAATACAAACGATAAAAGGAAAGAAATTGAAAATTTCCACAAAAAAAAAAATTTGAACAAAAATATTTTTTGAAGTTTACAATTTTTAATCGATGTGTGAACTTCAAGGTCAGAAACTGTTTCATGAGTAAACACACTATTAATTGGGGAAAATGTATTGATATATGCAGCGACGGAGCCGCAGCAATGGTGGGATAGGTTAAATTTTGACTGGTTTCCAGTCAAATTGGACTGGATTTTATCTCCGTTAGCTGCAAAATGCAAAACAAATCCAGTCAACTACTTTTTTGACTGTTTTTTTGGCTGGATTTAATTCACTGGAACTTAAAAATCATTAATTTTAAAATACACTTCAACTTCAAAATTAAGCAAGTGTAAACGAGTAATGAATTCAAAACAGAAGCTCCTTGAAACAAATTTTGAAAGAGATAAAGGTTGAATTGGTTTTTCAGATAAAACTTTAAACCAGTGGCAGTGGAATAATCTTTTTCTTATAAGATGGAAAACATTGAGGAAACAGTTCCATTTTGTTGTGAAGTCTATTCCTTTGCAAGTGAAGAAAATCTATTTCAAGATTTGGTGAAATTCGCTATCTCTGTATTTGTATTTCCAATTTATAATGTAGAAGTGCAGACAATTTTCAGTCAGCTGAAGTTGGTCAAAACCAAACAACGAAACCGAATGAGATTAACATTAACAAATTCCATTTTCATTATAAGAGATCAAATGCGGGAAAAAATGTTGTAATAATTTTGTAATTCCTGACGATGTAATACAAAAAATTGGAATAAATAACAAAACAAAAGCCAAAATATAGAAATAAACCAAGGATCACAAATTGAGTACAGTTCAGAAGACTTAAATCGCTTAATTACCTACGTAAATTTATAATCAGAAAAAAAAATATTTTACGTATTTATTTATATAACTCGTACTATAAATTATAACAGAATTGTTTACTTTTGTTGGTAATAATTACTAAAATACATTTTTGCTTTCGATATGAATATTCGGTATTTTCATATTTGACTGTTTTTTTTTGACTTGACAACAAAATTCATTATGTTTGACTGTTTTTTTTTTTTTTATTGATTGGGAAGAAAAAAATCCAGTCAACAAATCAAATTTGACTGGGTTTAGAATTTTGAACTGGGAACACTGTTCGTCCTCTCCAACGCGATTGTTTAAATTTGTGTGTAAAAATATGGGCAGTCAGTACGAATCGCTTCTTCTTCATATTGAAATCCGATGGCTTTCCAGGGGGAAAGCCTTATCCAGGTTATTTCAACTTCGTGATGAGTTGAATGTGCTTAAACTGGAAAAAAATATTTTTTCAACTGCAAACCTCATCATCATCAAGATCAACGAAACTTCTACAGCTCTGCAGGAAAAATCAATTACAGTATTTTTTGCTAGAGACAATCTGGCAGCTTTGAAAAGAAAAGTTAATTTCTGGCTCTCATGTGTACAAAAGAATTTTGAATGTTTTCCAGTTTTACATGATTTCTTGCAAGAAAACATACTTGAACTCGGAGCAGATATTAGCAATGTTATTGCTCTCCATTTGGTTAGTCTCGAAAGATCCATGCTGGATTACTTCCCAGATACAAAAACTGACATCGAGTGGGTACAAAACTCATTTTTAATGAAAACCATCGAGCCTATGACCCTGAATATACAGGCATACGAATCCCTGATAGATCTGCAGGGCTCCTATTAATCAAAATTTGTATTTGATTCTGTATCATTAAACTAATTTTCGATTGTTATTAAGAATGAATACCCTGAACCTGCTAAAAAAGCTAATATTAAATTTGCAACCTTTTTTTACAACGTACCGCTGCGCTGTGAAGTAGGCCTTTCAGCGTATACTTACGAAAACTAAATACAGATCGAGGCATTCGGACATAAAAATTAATTTTAAAACAATTACAAATCAAACAATGAAACAGATTCATTCTTCACACTAATATAAAAAATTGATTTTGAAATGTGTTGTTTTTCATTGTTTGCTATTATCAGGATGGGGTTCCGAAATAAATTTGGGCATTGTTAAGGGTTCCACAGCTCAAAAAGTTTGGGAACCGCTGCTCTAATATATGTATATATTTTTTTGATTTTACCCAGTCGTGCATGATTTATATTTGAATCAAATAAATTCAATTTTTTCAAACATTAAATAACATTTGAATCTGTAAACTTTAATTTTATTGGACTTTTTAAAATTATTTTAGAGTTCAAAAATAATACTGTTTTTTCTCAGGTATAACGAACGCAAAACAGCACGACTAAAAGAAATCTTAGTAACACTCAACCAAGAGAACAGTCTTTTTGTATATTAAGTTAAATTTAATATGAGCGAAAATTATTATAAGAGTAAATTATTTTTCTTAAATATTTAAATTTAAATACTAAGTGTGATTCCGACAGCATAAGCTTATTCAGCCGCACGCAACGGGAACAGCAATACCGTGACTCAAGTGACAAACACAAACGGGAGAGGACCTCAACCAACTAAGCAAGGCTGGAGACGCTTGTTCATTGAGGCCCAGGTAACCCGGACGACAAGACCATCACCTTAAATAAACGTTATCTGAACAAAAAGAAAAGACATATACATAATTTAAACAAAATCTTCAGACTTGTTCTCAAACTATAATCTTTTACAAAAAAATTGTTAATTGGACCATTTAAATAACAAAATTTTGAAACAAATGATATTAAACACAAATGCATTTTATTTATACATACGTGATAAGGATATACCAAACAAAAAAATATAACTACACAAATTGATGTTTTTTCAAGAACAAGACTTTAAAGGTTTATTAGGTATAACCAGTTTTGACAAACATAAATAAACATTTACCTGAAGTATTTGTGAGCCATTTTCGGAGAGCATGTGCTTACTTTCCATTTCCTTTATTAAGGATTTCAAGCACTGAATTTTAGTTTCTTTCCTGTGAAGCTTACGTTTTATCACTTTCAACATGTTGTTTTTTTTTTTTCTTATACAAGTTTTTGTAGAATAAGCATTTCTTTTTTATGGTCTTAGGAGTGGCGTCATCAATTTCAAATTTTCGTTTACCTTTTCGAACAGGTTCGGTGCTGCAAAAGAAGTATATTTTAATAAATATTTGCTTTGAAATTAAATACAAACATAAAATTACTTTTCTTAATTAACGTATCTTCTTGGAGTTAATACTTCATCAGGTGTTATAATATTATGCGATAAATCCGTGTTTTCTCTGCAATAAAGACTTTATTTATTGGACCGATTATTTCATTTTAAATGAAATTTAAATACCTATTAGCGGTAACTCCTGAACAGGACGGTTGTTCGTCACTAAAATTATAAAAAGATTGTATATACGTAGTGAAATGTAGTGGTTTTATAAAAAAATTACTTTTCCCAGATTCGAACTTCTTCACTGGATAATCCATCTGAGACCAAGTTAATTGATGAATTCTCTTTATCAATATTTGTACTTTAATGAAGAATAGTTTATTCTATTAATTAAAAAAAAAATAGGAAAAAATTACCTTTCAATCAAATTATTTGCGACAGATTCTTCTTGCCTCGAATCAAACTCGCAAACTTCACCGGATCTTAAAGAAAAATTGCAATGCAATCCATTTTCTAATATCAACAAATCAAAATTTTTAACTTACATTTTTTCCTCAAACATTTTAGGGAAAATAGTTGGAACAGCTTTCAATGCTAGACGATTCTTTGTTCCAAGGTTTATCAAGCAACTTTTTTCAAAGTGCAAGTCACAAACCGAAAATCTTTTTGAGATTTTTTGGGTATCAACATACTGGCCATTTAACGAAAATATGGCTTCTATCCATTCCTCATCAAACTTGCCACCACGATACAAACTAAATTGTAATTAAATCTTAAATATTTTTACACTTTTATAATTAAAAATAACTTGCCTATGAAGCGATGGGCGCCGGGGTCTTTGGCTATAGTAGTTGCAGCCAACTATTGAGCACATAATTAATTTAAATTACGAATATGTGTTTATTTTAGAATAAATTAAAAATATAATTGTTTTTTTTTTTTGTAAAATTTTCTCCACTTTAACTTTTAAACTTTTCGAACATTTTTTGCTTTCATAAAAGGCAAACAAGAAGACAGAAGTGAAAAAATCAGCTGGAAAAATTTCCCTGAAAACATCCTCATTTCAAATGTCAAAAATTATTTCCGTATTTTCCGATAGGGCTGAGTTCGGCGCTAGTGACGCCACTGTTTCAAGTGGAATTGTTTTAAATTGGCTGCTAGCAGTCCATATATAATATGTCAATGGACACTATGGATATCACCCTTCTACGCCTTTTACGCATAGGAATAGAGATGGCGCCACAGCGAATTGCACTGGCAATAACTTTCAATATCGAAATCGAGATGGTGCCACAGCTAAAAAGACCCTCAATTTGGTGCCTGAGTTAACTCACCAAATTAGACGAGTTAACTCGGAGTTAGCTTTCGATTTCAATTGACTGAAAAACACGTTTTTGGAGTTAACTCCGGTTTAACCCCGAGGCTAGGATGATCTCGCACTGAAAAACTGGCCCTTAGAGATATCAAACACTTAGATCGCTCTAAGTCCATTACTGGCCAGATTTGTTTGGTTGCCAAACAAGCGGTGATATTGTTCCACTTAAGGTTTGTTCTCTCTAATGCATCTTGTTTTAGAATAAGTTTACATATAGCGATGGGTATATATACTTACATATAGTCCAGTCAAATTAGACAAAAAATAGCCCTGTCCCAGACATTTGAAAAAATAAGCTGAACATAGGTGGAAATGTCGAGGATGATGTCTTATATAAGATCCCTGAAATCCAAAAAAAACGACTTAAGGAAAATCCACCATCTTGGAAAAACTGCCGCCATCTTGATTCTTTCGATTTTTGACAGTAACTATTGAACCAACTGCCAGATTTTCTCCGTTTTTGCTATAGCATGTTTGTTTAAGGGTCAACAATTGTTTAAGACATACAAATTAACGAAACGCAAATTAATTATAAGTTTCATAGCGAAAAAACATGCAATTTTAGAGTAAAAACTCTACAGAGATATGTATATATCTATGTATCAGTAAAGCGGAACTAACCGAACTTCGGATAACTGAAACTTGTTTCAAATAAGCGGAATTCCGTCAAAATATAATAAATTTCATCCAACAAAAAATATATTACATTTCTTTTGGGTTATTTTCCACAACATTGGTTAATATTTTTTAAGGTTACGTACCCTCCAGGGACGGACTGACAAGAAATGAGTTTTGGACATTCCAAATCTGAGGGGTTTGCTCGATTTAAGATTTAGTGGCAGTGTTCAATGGTAGTTTCACTAATGCGAAGTTGAATAAGTGCAAAATTAGCATTTGAGACGAAAATATTTGTTTCAATATTTGTTTTGAAGTAGTTTGTGTGAAAAATGCCCAAAAAGGTTTAGTTATAAATTTCTTGTTTCAGATAAACGAGGTTTTCAGCAAAGCGGAGTGCAGTTAAGCGAAATTGACTGTATATGTATCCCTACTTATGCTGTGACAAGCTCTGCATCTCGGTGGTTTTCACCTACTCATGTCGTTAATGGGAGCAGTAGGAGCTATCATGGCTGGAAGTGGTTTGGAAGAACTCTGGGAGACAGTGTATGCCAAGAATACGGTGACCCACATGATGAGCGGTCATGC